>JAYKAV010000100.1:846470-893059 GCA_035582835.1 Phoebastria nigripes | reverse complement strand
GGTGGTAGATGCCCCATCCCTGGAAACATTCAAGGTCAGGTTGGACGGGGCTCTGAGCAACCTGATCTAGTTGAAGATGTCCCTGCCCATGGCAGGGGGGTTGGACTAGATGACCTTTAAAGGTCCCTTCCAACCCAAACTATTCTATGATTCTATGGTATGTTCTCTGAAGAGTTAGATTTGGTCCAAAGCATGCTGCTCTCTTAAATCAGTCAGTAAATGCCAAGTTTACTATTTTTTAAGTAGTGCATTTCTGTCATCCTTTTCAAAGAGATAAAATACGGAACATTTTATTACCATCTGCCTGGAGAAATTTGGTATTATTTCTCTTTCTCACAGAACGTGCTCAGGTAATCTCCAACTACTGAAGGTTCAAATCTGGCTTTCAGTATTCCGAGAACACGCAGAAGGAAGAGCATGCTTTTTTGTGCAAGGAATTTCCTTCTTCAAAGAGTAGCAACAAGAAGCTGGAAGGTAAAACTGCATCTTAAATCATTTCAGCTGTTCTCAGCATAATCACATGCTGCCTAACAACTGTCTAAACCACCGTCCCACTGCACAGCTGGGAAGCACTGAGCGCCCGATTGTTCTTTCCATTACAAAACACTATTCCATGCATCTTTCATTTACATCAGCCACTTCTTGGTTGTAGTAAGTAGAACAAATATCAGGTATAAGTTTATACAATACATCCTTCAACCATTTTATCTTGTAACATGCCATTTTTATGAAAAGAAAAAAAAAAAAGCAATAGCATTTATTTGCCATTGCTGTGTAACACTGCATGCATACCCGGTTCCATTATTTCTTGGACTCTTTGCTCTTACTGCCTCCTCCTCCTCCCATGCACAGCACCTCAGCCCCACATCACCCGACGGGAAGGCGGCTGCACAGCCCAGCCGCACAACGGCCCGATGCTCCCACGTCCCCCAGGACGCGGTCAGTGCACTGGTGGGGGACCACAAGCCAGCCGACCCCACGCTTGCACCGAGCTATGCCCAGCCAACATGCTTTTCTGGAGCCCAGAGCAGTGGCGTGGTACAAGAATAGCCACGTGACCCTGCAGAAGGCTACATCTTAAATTGCTTATCAGGGTCATTGTTACAGGTGTGGCCTTTGTTTACATTTTTTAGATTAAGTGCATTATTTCCTGCTTGGTCTGGAACTCTGTGGAGCTAAAAGGTTGATTTGCTGAAATTCCTTCTGTGTTCTCAACTAGATTTGCTGTATTTCCTGCCCTGAACTGTGAAATACTGCTGAATTATGGAACAAACGCAGGAGTAAATCCAGTCTCATCTGACATCTGCGATCTCCAACCGTAGCAATCAAAACTTGCCAAATATGTACTGTGGTTAGCAAATAATCTATACTGCCTTCCTTCATGTGGCAGGTATTTATTAGCCTCAACCGTGAATCACGAAACCAAATACTACATTTTTTCCAAGCTTCATTCAGGCTTCAGATTTACCTTAAATTACTTTTTAAGAGAAGCTTTGCACTGCAGTACAAAGTCCTGTCATATCTTGAGGAAAGGCCACTACAAAGAACTACTTTCACCATGCTCAAGTTGCTCTCTAAAATGCCGTTTCCTTTCAGTACAGTAAACACTCACTGGCTGTATGAACAACTCACAACTGCTGAAAGAACAGGAACAATAGTGGGAACTTGGCTGTCTCCCAGCATTAGCGACATGGACAACAGCATGGGAAAGCAGGAACCGAGTCAAAACAACTTTAGATCAAAATATTAGTGGAGAGGCAGTGAAGTTACCTCTGCTTTGTATGTATAAATGAGGTTTAACAATCCACTTTAGCCACCTATCAGAAGCGTACTCACTACTTCGGACTCAAATTAAAGAGGAGAGGGGCAGGGGCAGACAGTCCCCCAGTTCCAGCTGCTCTGAGCTCAGAATGACACAGTCATTACGAAAAAAAATTACCAGTTCTACAAATCGTTACATCTTACTGAATGCAAACCTTAATGCACCAAATTAACCTGGAATGCACTATTTCATAAAAGCATTTAATGGTAAATTAAACTTAATACCGCACCTAATTATAACAAACTGTCTTGGATTCTGCACTGTTTCCCTTGTGCAAGCTCTGAAGCTGCGTGAGGACAAGCGGCCTCGGGCCAGCACGCCGGCCTCCCGCAGCTGAACAGCACTCTCTCGCGTTGCCGCGGGGAACGGGCTTCCTCGGCTGCGTTTATTTGTCTGCTTGCTCTTAGCAATGACACAAAAGTTAGAATTCCTCTTCTACAGCAGCATTCAGGAATTAGGAAAATGCCTTTCCGAACAGATTTTTCCCTGCAACAGGGCTTCGTTTACTCAGATTATCTGAAAGGAAGATTTAGCTGCTGACACCAGAACAGCAGAGGTACCTCAGACACTACCTGGGTGTGAGGGGTTTTTAAGTCTTTGGAAAAAAAGTATGCCTGAAATGCGATTGCCCCATCATCAAAAGCAAGCCCCGTAACAGAACAGCAGCAGACACTTGTCCACAGGAAATCCCCAGGCAGCGCACACAAAGGGAAGCCACACAACACCGACACAGAATGCCTTCCCTCCCTTAAAGCAGGGATAACCATTACGTGTGGCACACAGACCGATGATTACAGTTTCCTTCCATCACCCATCAAAATGCTATTGCAGTGACATGCCATGGCAGCATGGTTATTAACGAGCTGCCACTTCCTTTGGAGTCACCTGATAAAGAGGTACCAAAACCACTCTTAAAAGGAAGCAACTAAAATCTTGTCAAAACAAACTTTAGATCTTACTTCTTACTTAAATACCCCAATTTTCTTTTGATTTTGTAATTATTGTTTAATGACTGTCAATAAAGAATAAGAAGGTCTTTTTAAACCATCACAGTGCTGCAGGGTAACATTTTATTTAAAACATGCCATTTACTTCTGAATGCTTTCAGGATGTAGCATTTGTTTGCTATTTGAACAAAGACAAGCACCAGACTGAGAAGAAACAACTCATCAAGAATGGTACCTAGCATGCTCAGGAGACTCACCACCATCATCCATACCAGAAGGCCAAAACTGTGCAATGAATCTGGAGCCCACTTTCATTTCCACTGTGTATCACAGTATCATGTATGTATTACACAGAGCTACAAGACTTATGAGAGATTCTCTGCTCCTAATAGGACACTGGTCTCCCACAGGCTTTTCGGACCTTCATTTTGTTAAAGTGGAGCCAAGGACGCTCCTAGACCATCCTATAATGTTTTCATGTTTTCAAGGCATCTTCAGGCACTCACCTGCCCCAGATGCTTTTCCTGTCACACTCAGTTGAAACTAATGAAACCACCCATTTTATGAGGCGGCAGGATTTATGCACCTACTGCACAGACTGTGGGTGGGATACAGACCAGGCCAACATCTGGCTGTCAGGAGAAAGACCACACATTCACTAGAGATCACAGTACTCTCTCATATAATGGGGTGCACTGGTAGCTGCTCTCAGCTCTTCCAGCTGTCTTCTCTCATCTACTGACCTTATCTGTCTTATCTGGATTGAATGGCAATCACATAGCTCTCCATCGAGCCCCAAGATTTTGATTGTTGATTGTCTCCGACACCACAGCAGCACAGCTAGAGGCCCAGCCAGCACTCTGAGCCAGGTCCCTCACTAACCATCAAACCAGCCAGGACCATTCTGAAGGTGGCTCAGCAGAAGCAACTGCCAAAGTCACAGCTGGTTCCCGACCAAGCTACTAAAAATTGCACCTAGCACAGTTCATGTCCTGACACCAACCCTCTTCTCCCCGCAAGTACTGCAGCACCTGTTCAAAATCAGCCAGGGCTCCTATTCTTTTCCTTCAGCACCTATTCTGGAACAGATCCAGAGCTTTCCTACCTCTTGCCAGCTCTGCCCCCACTGCAGGAAGTCTGGCCTCCACTCACCGAGCTGGCTCATGTTACCTAGTCCTACTTGTGACACGGATCATCGTTTATCAGTGTGCTCCTACAGTAGCCTCAGATCCTTCAAAAAAGAGATTACATCATCCAAATTGCAGCATCCCACAAAGTACCCTGGGGCAGAGCAAGAATTGCTCACAACTCTTGAGATGGCTACGGGCAGGAACAGAACCAACTGAGAGCGCTCCACTAGTGGCTGTGTCCACAAGCAAGCCAAAAAAGCTGGTTATTGGACAAAGGGCATTATAAAGGAACAGGAAACCTCAGTACTGTGGCTGCATACCTGGTATGCTGACCAGCTCGACAGTGTGACTGATGCAAGCAGCTGGACAACAGACTATTGAGCTGCACTTACGTAAGTCAGACCTAAAGATGTCTTGTATCAGCTGCAGCAAAGCTCCTCACCAGCTGGAAAAGGGATGATGAATACCCCATGTACCCTGGAAAATACTCAAATATAATAAATATAACACACGGTCACTGAAAGACTGGCACTTGAATACATAATTACAATAATTAACCAATTGAAGATGATGAAAAGATCACAGCTAGGAGGAAGGTACATGGCAGAGCACAGAAGGAAGTGATGACGGAGAATACAGAGAGCTATGATTCAGTCTCTGAATTTCAGCTGCTGAACTACGGACCACCACAATGCCTTTGGCGATTAGGGCACAGTGCTCTGCTTTATGCTTATCTGAGCGTTTGACTGAAGGGGTCCAAATAACAAATACAGTCTGTAACTGAACGTATGACTGAAAGCAACTCAGTTAGTTTGGATTCCAGGTTGATGGAAAAGGCAGCAAAAGGAATCAGTGCTGACACCAGCTGGATGGTAAACAGCCAGCCCTGAAAACGCCAGGAAGCAGAGCACCACCAGCAGCCTACGGGAAAACACAGGCTAAGGCAGGACCAACCATAGGCAGTCCTACCACGGGCTGCAGACAGACCTAGGAGGCAGCCCAGACCCTTTTTCCCCCTATCACCAGCAAAAGCCCGGTTGTATGCCATACAGGTAGTATCTCACACCATCTATAATCTGAATGGCCATAATCAAAGGAGGATCGATATATTGCTGGAGTCACAAAACCACACGCTTCTGAGAAATCTCTCCAAACAACAAGCACATTTGTAGTATGAAGAGACAATTTACTGAGAATGAACCAAACACAGAGTGGTGTTTAAGAGTCCTGCTCTTCCCCTTCTCAAAGAAACATCAATTAATTTGACCAAAACCAGACTGTGTTATCACACCAGCTAGGAACTTCTGGACTCTTGAACAGCCATCCTAAAGACTCATAAAAGCCTTAGGCAGCAACCTGCAAGGCTCAATCAGCACTTTTGGCTTTCCTCTTTTATTGTTCTTTTTTTTAGCGAGTTGGTACAGTTGCAGCAATAGTTCTCAGTAGCTCTCATTAGTCCATCTCCTGTCATCAAAAAATATGATGCTCAGTCTTCTCTAGGAACCTCCTTCTCAGTAATCCCTGTTTCAGTGTTAAGCATCACACTATAGAAAACACCAACCAAGAAAGAGCTGCAGTATTTCAGAGTCCTGCAGCAGGCCTCATTAAGAGTGCAAATGATCCAGGTTTCACAAGCTTGCTCTCCTCCTCATTATTGCAACTCGAATTGAAAAGGGAGCTCAAGGTTGAATTATTGGACAGAACTCTGCCTGCATCTAATATAACCTACTGAACAAAACATTTTGCCGGACACAAAGACTACTTTTCAGAAACTTAGAGCTATCACTCAACACCCCTGACTACAGGACACAGACTTCTTGGTGGTCAATCATCATTTCACACATACTCGGGCAGACCACAAACTATGCTGTGCTCAAAAAATACTATGAGGATTTCTTTTGACAACTTTCCTACACATCCTATTCAAAGATCAGAAGAGAAATCAGGAAGTAAGTAGCAGATAGCTGGCACTGAGTGGGTCCACTGATGTCCAACAACTCCACCACTGTGTAGGAATAAAACAAATACACAGCAGAAGAGATGCAACCTATCAATAACTCAAAATAGTAGCTTTAAAAACAGCTTTTCATTATAATATTTTTTAATTAAGAGTTACAGCTTCTTCAGGTATGTCTACCTAATGAATAAAGTATCTTAGCTCCCCAAGATAGATTAAATAACACAAAGCTTGACAACTAACCCCGACATCTCTGGTTACTCCTGATTATAAAGAGAGAGAACTGATAAATATCTCCTTAGTAGCCTTCAGCTGTAACATCAACACAGAAAGTGAAAAAAGGCACAGCTGTGCTTTTCCCTTAAAATTTCTTTTTTAAATATATTTAATATGATGATTATCACAATTGTCCTTCCAATATTTTCTTGCAACATATCAGGAGAGTGTACACTAACGAAAATGCCTAAGAAATACTTCAAGGCCTCTAAAAGAGCATATACACACAGAAAATATAACATACCTGTTCTGTTACAGACTAAAAGTCCACAATAATAGATATCATCCCAGTGATCTTCTGGACTGATCAAAAAGTTTGGTTTGGTTTTTTTTCCTGGCCTTATGGAAAATGACCAGATATATGTGGAAGCAAAAGCATTCAGAGATCTCTTGCAGACTTCTCACACTGGCAAACCACAAAGAACATCCGCCCCTTCGTCATACTAGAGTCTGATATATCACACTAATTTTTTAATGTGCAATTTAAAGAAAGCTTGCCTCTTAAAAATCTAGCTAATCAAACAAAAAAAAAATTCAGAAATGTCCAAAGACTTCCATGTTTTACAATACTACAGTCTCCCACAGGAAAACATTTTTAAGAAAATGCCCAGTTCTTCATGTACTATTTTCTCTCCCAGCTGCAAAAAAATTACAGTAGGCAATGTCATCTCACTACTGATCAAAGCACATACAAGGCAAGGATTGTAAAATTAAACTCTAAATGAGGGAAGCCAACTCTTTGCTACAGTTTCAAAATGTGCTAGCAAACAGCTAACATTAAAAGGTTTAAAGTGTCAGTGCTGATTACATTCTGAATTTACAGCTGAAAAAATTGCTAGATTAATGCAGACAATACCACAAACAAATGAAAACTGATATTTGATTAGTACAGAAGAAATTAAAACATTAAGTAGTTAGGTTCAAAGTAATATAGTGTCTATTCATAAAGGCTTTAAAAAAATCAAATTCATCTTTTATAAAAAATATCAGACAAATAGCAATCACTGTGCAGAAGTAACCCTCCAAAGCTAGCAGACTAGCACAGTAAAAGCAGCCTGTTAAAAAGAGCTTTTCATTGAAGAGGGCCCTAAGGATTGTTTGAAGAGGAAGTGCTCGCTGAGAAGGGTGAAACCTATTAACACAGTCAAATTAAAAGTAAGGAAGGAATTGTACAAATACACACTTCCAAAGCCATTAGTACTGGCCATTTTACTTAAATAGGAGGCAGCAGCTCTAGCTAGCAGCAGGGGAAGGAGTGCTTCTGAAAGCAGCAGTCTCCAGAGTCCAAGGATAGCTTTTAAACAAATGGGGAAGAATATTTCTGATGTGCAGTATGCAAAACTACAACTCCTGTGGTTAGACATAAATAAGGACGAAATTCCAATTACTAAGAGGGTTTTCTGAGGCACATTTAAGTAGTCTGCAGTCTCCTCATTTTAAGCAAGCATTAAAGACAAAATAGCCTCTCTCACCCAAAATAAATCCCAAGTTTAATGTTACTATTCAGAAAGATCAGAAAGAAACTGCAAAGCAAAGCCATCGCTACTTATGAACAGTCTCAGGATTTTTGAAAACAGTTAAAAACGTCCAACTTCGTAAGTGCAGTTACATTAAAGAGTACACTTACCCACAAATATTGCAGCAACTTCAGCAAACGTGGACAGTAATAATACTCCATCTTCCAAAGCACAAAGTTAACACAAAACCATCCTCGTTAGATTCAGCCTCCCCACTCTTCCCCGCCTCCAGCAGAAGTTAAAAGCAGACCGGAGCAATTAAAAGCAACATGAATAATGTACGGTGTCTGTTTATCCGGCCCCACGTCACCACGCTGAGCTCTGTGCCTTTAACAGATGCTGTGGCTACTTATAAGCAGTAGCTGAGCTACCGGCACCATGTGACTTAACCACTTGTTATTTAACATCTAACTGCTCAGACTTCTCCCATCTCGGTAATCCGTAATGTGTTAGTCTAGAATTAATAATAGTACTTTGGGTTTCGCACTAAAAAGCCCTTCATCTGGAAGGAAAGAGAAGCTTCTAAACCCACTCTGTTTTGCAGGCTGGGTTATGAAACACTATTAATGCCACCACAGTTGTCAGGGTTGCTCGCTGACCTTATTTTTTGGTAATGTACAAGAAAAAGAAAAAACCACATAGGGAAGAAAAGCTCCTGCTTTTAATATAAAAATGTCTTTTGTGAACGAGAAGAAATAGACACAACAAAGTGTCTTTTTATATACCACTGGAATGTTCCCAGCAAACGAATACTACCAAAAAAGGAAGAAAGCCTGGGCAAACCAAGTTATTAACCAACACTGGGTCATCCTCCTCTGGGCTGCTTTTAGAAATAGGAAGCAGAGATAAATGACCAAACGATGGTAGGTATTTTGTGAAGAGCAAAAATGGGAATCATAACGTTTCTATCTGTTCCTACTTTTTTGACCTATGTCCTTTTTTTGATGGGAAAAGGAAAGACAAGTGACAGGAGCCAGCCCAGGGAGGACCCCGACTGCCTTTCCCCCCAGCCCAGCACTCCTCAGGCTCTCACCTTTCCCGGGGAGGGACAACACCGAGGTGACACAAAACAGCTTCCAGGACTCCACAATCTCCTTTGTTTGCAATTTTGGTTCTGGATGTTTAAGAAAAATACCCCCCCACTTTTCTAATGGCCACCTAGAACATCTTGTACAGCTGACAAATTCTTTTGATTTTCTTCCAGGCTGATTCAGTTTTTAGGCTAACAGAACAATTCGCACATGATGGTTTTTTAATACATCTGTTTCCACCTGGGAGGGAGTGAAGCTGCAATATTACAGGCTTTAACAATCAGAAGATGAGAAGGCTTGCTTTTAAATGGGCAGAGGAGACCTGTCGTGGGCAGAACTGGAAACAACTGGTGAACTGTGACAAGCCAAACTATAAATTCATCTGCACATGTTTATAAAATATTTATCTTCTCTCCCTTGCAGTTCATTTCCAAAATATTTTTAAGAGTCAGCTCATGATTTTCTTAAACAAATCCTTCTCCACCCACACATCACAGTCTCAAATAAGTGCATCTTTATATGGATACCATTATGGATACCAGATTTTCCTCACCAAAGGACAAAAACCCCAAAGCTTAATATAAAATAAATAAATAAAATATATAACCAGAGGCTTCAAAATAATTCATGCCTACACCACTTCTAGCACCAGAGTGCCCCATTTTAACTACACAAAGCAGCAATTTTGGTTATAAACCACAGCTGCATTAAAGCTGCTCTGTCTCCAGATGAAGGTGCAATCCCTTCAGCCCGATAGAGCAAGCGCAGTTACTTCTATTTGGGGGATGAGCTGCATCGCACATACCTCAGTTTTTAATTCATAAGACTCCTATCAGTCTTGATGACTTAATCAGGAATTGAGGTTTGTGACCAAACATCAGAGAATTAAAGACCTGTGTCAGCTGTGATGGAATCATTACGATTTATGAAAGACAATACTTGAAAACATCTTCTGAAATTCAAGTGGTTTACCATAGCACGTTGCAGTTACAGTGCCTTCTAAGGGAGCACAGAGTGCATAATAACCCTAAGCCTTACAACAGGCTACAAAACCAGAGAGCATTTTTATTTTACAGATAGTTACAACAGAGGCTCACAGTCCCTCAAATTGCATTCAAGGTCTAAAGGAAAAGACTCCTACGATAGCCTAAGGTATTAAGCCATGCAGATGAGCTCTGCCTGGTAGAGAGTCTGAGAGATTTGCAGCTAATTCTGTGAGCTAAAATCCCAGTTGCCCAGAGTGAACATAAGAACAACTTTATTTTTATACCTATACTGTGATGCAGGCAGGGCTAAAGCACAACATACAGAGTATTTGATTTCATGAAGGAGTAAATATTTTTAAATGGGCAGGGAAAAGTTTTGTCTTCTCGATACTGTTAGCTCTAGTGAAGCAAACAGGAAATTATTTATTCACAGAAATTCTATTCTCCTCCTTAATCCTCTATCAGGTGAATGCCTTTAAATCTGAAACGACTTCCTTCTTTACTAGAATCAGGCTGTATCAAAGAGTGAAAAGGGAAAGGGAAAAAAAAAATCTTATGCTGGAATAGAACGTTTAAGCACTAAGCTACAATTAACAGTAATATTTATAACACAGTCAGTCACTTGTTAAAAAAATACTAGCAACAAAGCTTACAACCATAAACTTATTCTAACCTCCAAGAAACAGAAAGAAAGGCCAAAATATTCACACAGAAATCATAAATTAGAAGAATTTGCCTTGTTGTTCACCTGGATCTGTGTCACTCACGCAACCCAGAAAGCAGAAGTCCATCTCCGGTCCTAACCCCAAGGACACGGCTATCCGGCTGACTCCTGCTGCGCAAGGCACTTTCTGACCATCTCAACAAAAGGCAGCCAAGAGAACACTAAAACATCCAACTACACAGTAGCAGGAATACTTTGGCAGATCACAACATGTTCTCCAGTACATGAGACATAATGCTACTGACCTGAGAGAAAAATATACTCTAAGAAATCTGTCAGTCTTCAAAGATCTTAGTTTGAAGGTTTTAAAACATGACACCTCCACAGTCTCAAAAACCACCACATTAAAATGCAGACTTCGTTATCTTCTATGCTGGAACAGCCTAAATAAATAAGGGGGCAGTTCCATACTGTGATATTTCTATTATTCATGGGGAGAGAAACCATCTTTTCAGGTTGTAGAACGCATGATTTTTTTTTTTTTTTTTTTAAGTACATAGAGACGTAGTAGCTCAATTCTTCCTCAAACTCCAGCATATAAACCACTGGTAGTACGCTACGTTCACAGTCATTAATTCACCACAGTCCAGTACATTCACAGTCATTAATTCACCACAATCTTCGAAGGTGGTGAAGTCTGGAAGCTACTGCTGGAAGTACAGAACACCTTTCCTTTCCACCAGGAACACCACCTCTTGGAATGCTGTGATGCTTTACCAGCCTTGTAATACTTACAGCACTGAAGATTTTCTTTGTAAAAGGCACACAGAGAAAAGTACCACCCATAATAAAAACACAGATGATGATAGCCTAGCAATGATGCTGGCATCTTTATAAAAGCCTTACTCTGTTTTTAAGCAATACAAACTCAAAATAGCTAAAAAATGTAATCTAGATGAGTGTTAAAACTCAAGAGTATCATCCTTTGCAATTTCAACCACCAACTCCATACAGTCAATTGTGTATTATAATGGTTTGATTTCAAAGAAGTCCTACGCAACATTTAAAAAAAAAAAACAAACCTCATTGGAAGTAGATTCCCTAGAATATAATAACAAAGAAATGACTTCTCCAGAAGTAAAATTATACTATTGCACCTTGCTTCCATTTAGAATTGTGTTCATCCATAAGAACCTAGTTCATTAGCTGTCCTGGAAAATTTCATTCAAGTAGCTGTTTATTATCATAGGCAGATGGGAAATAATACAACAAATGCATATTAATTTAAGTTGGTTTGTCAAATATCAAAGAATATGGGACAGTTCATTACACTACTTTAGTAGTGAATGTGAATGAAAGTGAATCTTTTATTCTACAATAAAAGTAGCAACTTGTCACTTTGAGCACTACAGTCTCATTAGAAAGATAACGATATCTTGAGTGACCAGTGATATGTACTGTAGCATATTTTTTTGTCACTATGCCACAAAAAAAAGCAAGTAACTTCACAACTAAACAGACAGACTAGAAACTGTTCAAACAAAACAGTGGCAGTTTTGTTTCCTTCTAATCGTCTTTTAAAGGTGTACTAAGTGAAACACAGATTGCATTCAAATTCAGAGGAAATAATGTCATTTAACTGTTGTTCTCCTGTGGATCTACCTTGACCTCTCGCGTCCCTCGAACTCAAACACAACTACAACGCATCTCTCCACCAGAGGGAAGTATTGAAACATACTGATGAGAACGGAGACTGCACAGCAAAAGTCTTTGTATTTTCTCCAAATGAAAACAGAGGTATTAACCTTGGTGCCAGAAGAAATGGTTCAGTTTTACATAATCTTCTGCGGTATCTATGTGGGGCTTTGGGAAACATGAAAGTATGGCAAGTTTTCCACCTCGCGAACGCATGTAAAAATCGCTTCTCTGCACCTGCTCGCTCACAATTTATATGCACGAAAGCCAGACTGCCCTTTTTGCTACCATGGCACTGCAGAACAACAAATACACCATGATTAGGCTTTTCAAAGCAATACAAAGGAGTAAAGCACTCGGATCCTACTGAATTCCAGTGGATGCTGGACACGTGAGTTTTCTCTTTTAGTGGGGCTGACAGCCTTCCTTTCCTGTCTCAGGCTACACTTGATGAAGTCAAAGGTTTATCCTGAGTAACCTCACACTTAAAGACCAAGTTGGAGAATAACAGCCATATTTATCTAAGTACACTACCTGAATAGTTCAATTATCCCAGCACTATTTCTGACAGCACTTTTCTCCCACGTGTTCTACCTTGTCAATGACATCTTTACATATTTGCACTGTAAGCTGATGGCATATAACAAGGGATTGAATGGTAATTGCCAATTCTGTAAATAACCCAAACTCCCCCTAAAATAAGCATTCAACCTGAAGTCCATGCTAACAATGGGAAAGACAAGGGGATATCAGCCCTTGGATACCTTCCATGAAGTTTTAAGACTAGAACTGGAACAATATGAGCCTGTTTCCAAAACTCCTATTAGGAAACTTGTTCACAAAATCCTTATAGGTTTGGGTGTTTTCTTTTTCTTCACTAGAAGAGAGAAAAAGAACTCTCTCAGTTCCTTTCCTTTTTTATCTTTTTGTCTATTCTCTATTAAAGGTATGTAAATAGCAGTATGAGTAATTGCAAAAACAGGATCTCTGCAGAGGGCAATACGTTCAGTCACCACACGAGTGTGCTAGCAGACTAAGAGGACAGATGAGATTTGACCTTGGGACAGTTAGTATGGTAACATCTTTCAGTCACCTCTTTTCCATACAAGTGGAAGAGTTTTGAATAGATATGGGACATCCAGATTTTCAAAAACTGCAAATACGTATGTGTAGAGTTATAAAAGAGTGCACTCTGAAGTGACTACAGTATTATTCCAGTGTATCAAATCTGCTTCCATGCACAAGGTTAAAAAAAAAAAAAAAAAAAAAGGCCACAACCAACCAACCACACAGCACTTGCAGTGGTTCAAAACAAGTTCTTCCAGTGAGGAAGAATTTCAGTGACAGCATCAAATGTCTCCCTTACAATTGTAGAGTTCTGTACTGTTGATGTGGTTTTCAAATCCCTTATTTTCCACAGAAAATTTTGATATTTCATTTATTATACAACTTTTGGAAGATCCAGATCTTTGCTTTGTATTTCAGAACAACATCTGGACATAAGATGCTATTTCCCAACATAAAATTCATCTGTGGGCTAAAGTCAGGACATCCTTCTGCAACTTAGGAGAATAATCACCCAACAACTTTAAGTGGGAATTTACCCCAAAAGTATGCATATTAGAGACAAATCAGACTACCAAAAATGTCCGCTGTGATTCTTCACATAAATAGTTCTCTGTGTGTTGCCTATAGAAAGAAAATTAAACCCACCATTTTTCAGGCTATGACATGGTTCTATCTGTCTGCACAATTTTCCAGAAAAGATTTTCTGGGATCTAACCAATTTTCATTATCTAAGCTGAGAAACAAACAAAAAGCATAATGATCTAGACCCATCTTAAGAGTTCAGAATGAAAATTCTTCACTTAGAAAGAAAAATGAACAAGCTGCATGGTTAATGCTTTGTGTTTGAAGATTTGGCAGAGACCGGTGTGGTGGAATCCCAGGGAGAAGCGTTCTCTGCCAGTTAAACTCCAGAAAGTGCATCTGCTCCTTCTGCTAGGGAGACGCATAATTTCTTTCACAGCTATTTGCAAAAAGGAAAACAGTGCTGAATGGAGTAAGCCAGGCTGCATCTCCCTTACCCCTCCCCTAGCCCCTGCCCAAGAACCTCCTCCAAAATAACATACCGTCCCATTATCTGCCCTTCTGTCCTTATAAAAACTGTGGCGGCTTCTCTGAGTAGAAACCAATGAAAAGTCTGTTCCGTCTGTTTTGTCTGAACTCCGCTTGGTCCACTCTTTCCTAGAAGCCTGTTAAAATAAAGTTATGTTTGTTGTTACATATACATGCATACACATACATATGTATATAAAATGCCCTTTTGAAAAAAAACCCAGAAGTTCAAAGCTCAAAATGCAAAACGGAAAAACATTATAGCCATCAACGTCCAACTGGCTATGCATTAATGCATTAACGTCTCACTGTGTTAAGGGAATCACTTGCATTCCACCAAAGTCAGTATCAGCAGTGAAGTTTCACATACAAATGACGGCCACTCACCCAGTAAAAAAAAAGAAAAGAATTTGCTTCCTTCAGAAAAGCAAAACAAAAAAAAACTCCAAGAAGATCACTGTTGACAACTTATAAAATAAACCCAAACTACTTCTTTTCAAATAATTATAAAATCGCAGAGTTAACAATTTAACATCCTAGGTTCATAGCATTAATAAAGTAATATGCACAAGTTTTAAAGCTTTTTCAAGCTCTCCATGGAAACATCAATAAATATTTATACACTTGAAACAAAAATCTAGTCATCTAGTACAATACAAATTCCTCAAGAAAATACAACCCAAAAGGAAATGAACTCTATTGAAAAGTATGTATCTGCTCACTTGCTGCAGAGTCATATCTAATGCTGAAAAGCAGTACAGAGACATAATAAAAGCTTTTCCTCACTTTCAATGTTAGTTACAGGGAACACTTAGATACCATTTGGTAATACCTTTTTATCCTCATGGAAGAATGATTCTGACTGAGATGACATCTTGTGTTTCCACCCATTATCCGCACTTTCCAATGGGAAGCTTTGCCTGGGTCGGTATAGATCCTTTCTTCCCCTTACTTCTTGCATAAGCGGTAGATTGTCTTTTACTTGGCAGCTCTTTTCTGAATAGGATCGTCTTAAATCTGTGGCTGCACTTCCTAAACCAGATGTATAGTTCTTCCAATCAGTTTTACTTTTCACATTGGAAGAGTCGTTCTCACACCTCATCTTATTTGCATTGTCTTTGTTCCTTGTTATAGAGCTCCTTGCTACATTTTTGCTCCAATCACCTTCTGGAGACACCTCCAAGAACTGTTCTTTTGTGACCAACTTCTTCTGTAAGAGGCCATCATCTGCCTTTATGGACAACTTGGAAGCAAAATTAACTTCCAACCTTTGGTCTGTACCAACTGCATTTATAGGCTGTACCTTATCAATTACAAATTTTGAACTTTGATTCCTGGAAGTTAAGTTCACCTCTTCATCCTCATCAACGATGAAAGTTTTCTTCCTAGTGAACTCCACAGGTGAATTTACAAACTTATCTGAAAAAAAGCTGCTAGGATTTCCCCAGTAAGGAGGACTGAACTTTCTGTCTTTGGACTTCTGTTTATCAAATTCAGGGCTACATGATTGCAGTTTGTCTTTGCTCTTTTCATTTAGAATTAATTTTTCTGGCCTGTGGTACTCTTCTGCACAGTCACCTTGTTTGTTATTAACAGAATAGTGATCTGATCCCTTCCACTCTTTCCAGCAATAGGAAGAAATCGTCCTATCCGACACATTTCTTTTGTTCTTTGATTTCTCCCTACTAAATGAACTGTGATCTTCAGAGAGCTTGTCTTGAACATTACTGGCCTTCACTGATTCTTCTTTATATTCTGCCATAAGCGCATCAATATCAAGAATTTGGGATCTGTAACCATCCTCAGCCTTCCTTCCAGATAAATCATAATTATTTTCACTCCTTTTCTGGGGGACTAGTTCACTGTCTTTATGTAACTGTGCAAAATGCAGTGGGGATCTGGGTTCATGGTAAGAGGAGACTTTTCTTCTGCCACTTTTGAGATCAGTTTGAGCTGTATTTTCCAGATCCTGTTTTAACAGGAAAGCATCAACATCTATAATCTTCTCTTTAGAATGATCCAGACCTCCTTCATGGTACTGTTGGTTATCTTTCCTAGATACATGAAAATTACCAAATGCAATGTTTTTGGAAAAAATATCATCTTTGTCGTCTTCTTTGACCCAATCCTTGTTAATATGCACTTCCCGTGAGTCTTCTCTACAATTTGTACTCATCAAATTTTTATTTGGTTGCTGCAATAAAGGTTTGGACCTTCCAGGAAAAACAGGGTCCAGATTAATTGTTGCTCCCTCACTTGGGCTAGAAATTGTATTAGTTTCACTTGCACTAGGAGTACCAACAAAGCTTTTCTCTTTTTTGTTACCAGGAATCTGGTAAGTCACTGCAAAATAAGTTGCCTTTGGCTCAAAGGCAGAACTCTGATTTTTCAAGTAATCATCAGGACAGCCAAGAACAGTTTGGTTTGCTTCATTCCCTTCCACCCCTTCTTTGCTTTTTTTGCTTCTCTTTTTAACTGAGCCTTCATCTAATTGCAATGAATCTGTCCAACTCAGCCTTTTGCTATTTTCAGGAGTGAGCCAGATGACTTCTTCTGTCTTGATAGAATCCTGAGGCAAGGTCCTCCTTCTCCACCTTTCAGAAATCTTCAAGTCAGATACGCTACTTCTGGTTCTCCTGACTTTTTCTTCTGGATCTATTACTCTGATTTTTTCGCTGTTTTCATGAGCTGTACTACCTAAGCTAAAGTCTTGTTCTTTGCAATTTAAGTCTAGACTTTTCCTCAAACCAAAGGCCCTAGATTCCTCTTTATTAATGGTCAGTATTTTTGTATCAGGATGGTGGCTACCGGAAGATTTACAAAATTGTCCGCTTGAAAGCACTGAAGAAGACGGGGCCCCGTGTTTATTTACACTTGTCGAAATAACTTCACGATCAAAGTTGGTTCTGAATTCATAGCTGTCTGTCCCACCCGGTCTAAAACTCCTTTTCTCAGAAGAGCATTTCATCATATTAGGCCTCTCCATTTTATCCATGGAAGAGACTTCACTCTTACCATTTTTAATTTCGGAATGTAGTTTGTTTACTTTTTCATTCATTCCCAAACATTTACTTTTGTTTGTAGAATAAGGTATTTTCTCAGCTATTAATATTGGATCAGTTTCAGTTTTATCGGAGTCTTTTTTCTGTTCAGGTAAAGTGCATTCACTGGAGAAAAAATCATTAGGTTCTCTCAACGCAGACTTGCTTGTAAAAACCTTTGTGTCTCTAGCTTCTGAAATAATGTTATCTTCTTTCAAGTAGAGAGTTTTACTATTTGCCCTAGCCGACTGACCAGTGTGTAAAACATCCTCATCGTTTTTACTCTCTTTCACAGATGACTTTCTAGTTCTAAGTGTCATGGCCTTTTTTTCAGGAGCCATTGTAATGGCTTCACTAAGAGCTCTTTCACCACACGTCTGAAAGATTTCGTATCTCGGCTCTATTCTTTGGTAACTTAGAGAGTCTTCTGCATTTTTAGGAGTGTGTTTTTCACTTTTCTCAACCAAAGATTTTTCCAAGAGCATTCCTGGACTCATTTTCTTGTCTTCACTTGAGCAAGCTGGTTTTCCACTTTTTTCTACATCTGCTATATGTTTTGATGAATCAGATTGCTTGTGATACTCCTTCTTTATAGTAGTGGTTTCCTCCACTTCTCCCATCCATGATCGTCTGTTGTGCCCCGAAGTCACCACATCATGCTTTGCCTCAAGCTCATTATTCATTTTCAGTGCAAAATCAGTTCCAGGATGATCAGCAGCAACGTTATGCCTCTGAACATTATGGTCAAACATGGTGGCTCGGACAGTTTTAATGTACGTCTTTTCCATAAGTGTGGTTGGTTTTATTTTTTTTTCCAAGTTGCTTGTGAATGAGACAGAATTTTCACTTTGCTGAGAAAAATGCAGACCATCTCCAAGGAAGCTTCCTTTCCTCTCTATCTCATCAGGTTTATTTGTTATTTTTAAAATCTGCCGGGGTTTCCAAGGGTTCCCAGTAGCATGTGCTTCAGTGAAATCTGTGCCATGTGCAACCTTGATCTCCTGGAACACGAAAATCCAACAGTTAAGATAGTTTATTTAAAAGATGTGTAATAAAGTTCATTTTAAAACTTACTTGCAGCTACTCTGTGCAACACAGCCTGCACGAGTTAAACACATCCATGTTCTCTGAACACAAAATCCACTGAGACCAAGGCAATCTAAGCAACTGTGTACCTCCAGCTACTGAATCTTGATTATAACAGAATTATCTCACAGCTTGATTTTTACTTTTAATACAAAAAAAGGAGAAATGTGTGAAGTGTTGATACATGAGATGTGCGTGACACAGAGTTCCTGAGCTCAGATTTCACAAGATATTTTAATCTGCAGTGAATTTATACCCACATCATACTCCAGAGAAGGCAACACATGCAAAAATAGTACAAAATTTTAGAAGGTTCATAACCCCAGCTACCACAGAAACACTTACGAACATTTACATTGCAAGCCCTACAGAAATTCAAGTTCAAAAGCAAAGCATAGAACAGCACCACAGGGATGTAGGCACCTTCAGAGGAAGTCTAAACTCCTGGGAGACACCAAATATACTGCATTTTGTCAAAACTGTCTTTTCAAATACAGTTGTTCGCTAACTAAACAGTTACATGGTCAGTAACTGCAAGGAACATGAAGATCTGAGTAAATATCACAGCTGGAGCTGCTTATCTAAGAAGAATGTTAAGGCTGAGCTGAAGTAAAAAGAGAAAGTAGGAATTAATATTTATTGCCAATTCTTTACTATTATCTACTTGCAGGAAATACAACCTGCATCCTGAAAGCTGTTATTTTTAATAACATTCGTTGAAAAAGCACAGCATGCAAATAACAAACAGAATCAAAGAATACTCCCTGGTCCTACAAGAGTTCAATCTTTTTTTCAAAAAATTAAAACTTGGAATTGACTTAAGATTCTCTTTAAAAAAAAAGATGAATAATGTCAGAAAATTAACACTAAAGACATTTATAAATAAAGATTTTTAAATCTGGTCTATAGTCTTCTAGGAATTCAAAGGAGTTTTTTTAATCCTACTTTATTGTCAGATTCTGAAAACAGCACTTCCATTAATGGAAGATTTTCTTTTCAAAACAAATTGATATTCTTTAAAATGACATTAAACTACAGAAACTTTGTATCTAGCTGCTAGTTTCCTTACCATATATTCCTATCTTAAACCTAGACAGGAAAAAAGCACAGCCATGACAACTCACAAGAAATATCCTTAAAACTACATTAAATCTCCAATACTAAGAAGTGCCAGCAGAGAAGTTAAGTTTTGCAACACCAAAGTGTTGCTTAGAAACCAAGACAGCCTAACAGCTTTTACAGCAAATCAGAACTTTCTGTATAAAACTTCATTGTCAAAACTTCTAAGCTAAATGTTATTTAGGAGATTGACATGAAACATACAGCATGTATTTAATAAGGAGTTGTGACTTAGATGGAGAAATGCACTACACTAATGCTATGCTTAGAGAAAATAAAGGATAATCACTGCACAAAACCACAACAGCCATAGTCGATTCACTACAGGTTTTCATGCATTATAAGTCCCTTTAAAATAGCATACAAAATACTTTTCACGCTATACCACTGCATGCACTTAACAGCATGCATATTTAACTTTTAAAAACTGAACAGACATGATACTCCCATACTTTATCAGTGTGTCCTAAATATAGACTTACACAAGTAAACCTATCAGGATTATGTCATTCTTAATACTCTCAATACCCATTTTAAAGTCATTGATTGATAAAGACACACGGGACACAGGACAATGCTCTCTGCTTTCTAAATGCAACCACATCAGCTGATGCCATTTTCTTACTTTTTGATTTTCTTGCATTTCATTGATAGAGTCGTTTCTAGTTTCAGCCGGTTTCTCAGGCTTTGCTTCACTGCTTGATGTCGGACTTGAAAACCTAAGACAAAAGAGTTCTGTTACTTCTTTTAGTGCAATTAGTTACCTAGCAGGTACGCTTCCTACCAAAGCAGACTGGTAGAAGTTATCCAATAAATTATATTTCTTAAAGGAGAAACATCACTATTTCATAGTAAGTAACTGTATTTGGTGGTTTAATTGTATCTAGACAAAACGATTGTTGTTTCCCGAAAAATGGTTAGTTATGCAGCTTATTGTATAGTATAAGATTTAGAGATACATAATGAGGCATAGTGAAAGAGATACTAATACCCTCATGCCTCAGTTAAATTTCTTTTCTTTATTTTGATCACAATGTTCAAAGACCAAAGTTTGCGGAAAAATTCTACTATTCCACTGTTCATAAAGCAGGTCCTGTTAGCCAAACATCTGCTGCATTCATTATGCAAAGCACACTTCCTTTACACTACCAAAAAACATTATCCTTCTTTCCTTACCCCTTTGTCATCACATACAGAACATGAACTATCCAGACGAGTACCAGGCCCTGCAGCATGGCCTCAGATAGTATTGCAAAGTGCACAAAGCGCCATCTCATTCACGTCACAAGCAAATTTTTATGATTTTGAATAATCAATTAACCAACTTTGTACTGAGAGAATACATTTTATCTTGGACTGAATCTCCTCTTATGGGACAAGATTTTTTTTGTTTTGTTTTGGTATGTAAAAATTAGCAGATCTCATATTACTCTAATAACACTGCTCATTGCCACAGCTTAGGCAGAACAGACATCATAGATCTTTAGGCTTTAATATGACAATGAAATAAGATTCCTGTCTGGCTGAAAACCTTATACTCTATACCACTGTCAAAGACATAGTAACCATTCTTTTGCTTTCTCACAAATATATAAGCTTGCAGTCTACAGCGCTCACATCAAGATTTACAAATGCATGGAATTTTAATAATACATATACAGTTACAGTAACGTGCAAAGGCCACAATATTGACAGCATTTTTTTCTTTTTGCAGCTGTTGTCAGGGTGTATTTCATTAAATTTTCTTTTTTTTGGGGTAGGAAAAGGTGGGAAAGAGGCTCAAGAATAATAGTATAAAGAATAATTACATTTAGTGGAACCAAAATGATCAGTTATTATACTGAGAGAGCAAGTTTTACTGAATGAGATGAAGTTAAGAGGATTAAATAGAATTTCTCTGCAACCTACATCTTTGTTAAGTCTGCAGAAAGTGGTCGTGATTGAAGTGACCTGCGTAGATTTCCTGGCTTAACATCAGTATTTTCTGTTGTCAGTTCTTTGATTCTCTGTTGGATGTTCACACATCTGTTTTCCTTCTCAGCAGCTGATGGGAGAAGCTCTGTATCCATTGAGGTACCGGGATTTTCTGAAGTAAACAAACTAATGTGTTTTTTAACACTACCTCTTACGATATTATTCTCTTTTTCTGAGGAAGCTGCAGGGCTTTCACAGCCTAGAAACATGTATGTTTCCTTTTGATCTGGTCTTTTCCCCCCCTTATTAGTTCTGCTTTCACTAGTGGTTTCATGGCTTTTTTCAGAACCGTGCAAGTTAGTCATTATTTCTGGTTTTGTCTCAATTTGTTCACTTTTAGATTTAAGCTTCGTTTCCCATATGTATTTTCCATTATTTAGGATGCCAATATCCTGACTACTGCACTTCAAATTTGTTTTAGAAGAACTGCCTTTATTAAATTCATTTTCTTCAGGTTTTGGCCCCATTTCAGACTGATCATGACAGCCCATGTCAGTAAAAGAAATTATTGATACATTCTCCTTGCTTTCATGAGATGAACAAGTCTTCTTGCAAGAAGAAAGATCTTTATGTTCAAACTTAGCTGTCAGGTCCATGGACAAAGGCCTTGGTTTTCTAGCCCAGGATTTCTCTGTAGGAGATTTTTCCTCAGAAGCTTCCACAGTACGATGCTTTTGATCTCGTAATGATTCCAGAAAAATAGCAGATACTGGTCTATGTTTTGGCTTTTGCTGCACATCAATAGAGAAATCAACTTTACTGTTGATATTATTTGCATCATCATTGTTTTTCTCCCCTGGATGAACTTCATAAGCATCTTTTTTTTCACCAGTTTTGAGGGAGTTCCAAGAGACTGGTCTAAGACTGGAGGAAAGCGATATCTGCCTATGAAGAGACCCTTCAGGATTCCTGGATGTTTCAGATGGCTGAGATGGTTTCTCCAGCTTTGCATCGCACTGAAGCTCTCTTGTTTGCATAGTACTAAATACTCTGCGGTCATCAGCAGCCCTTTTTTCTTGGGCCAGGCTTACCTTTGATGGCTCTGTGCCTGCTGTCTCAAAAAGAATGACAGTATTCGCACTGGGACCAGTGTAGAAAGTCATGTTTGTGACTACTTCACTGCCAGCCTTATTTTCATTTTCAATTACTTTCTGATCTACTAACGGAGGAACATTTCCACTTAATACCTTAACAGATGATGTTTCTTCAGTGGCCCTTCTAATAAGACTACTTGATCTAAAAGCTGGAATAGGTGGTTTTACATTTGCAAAAGTATCTGAAGATTTCTCTTTAGAAAAAGGCTTTGGGAAAAGTCTTGGCCTTGATCCTAGTGATGGCATTGTTGCAGATCTCAAAGTACTCCCAAACTTGTTCTTCTCTTCAAGAGTTAGTGATGGTGAAGCCTCCTTTGTCTTGTTACTTGCATCTGAAAGCACACTTACATACACACGCTGTGATTTACCCTCATTTCTGATTTCATTTAAGTCAGGTACTGTCGTCAAAGACGCCAAAGTAGAATTTATTTCTACTCTTGTTGCCATAGTTGTAATTACACATTCAACAGAATTGAAAAAATCCAACAAGGAAAAAGAATCTGCAAAAAAAGAAGGAAAATGCAAGTATTGATGTAGAGTCAGCATGAACATGAAATAACATCATTCTAATTTAAATTCATAAGGTAGCTAAACTCAGATTAAGGTGCCTTTCAGATATGCTGTTTACAGACTGTATCACATAATGAAAGACACACTGTTCCTCCTCCTCTAAAAAAACCAGCAAGAAACACCATTATTCATTGATTAGGCCTAACAACCAAAGAATACATCACAAAACCTACAAGAGCATCTGCACAGCACTGAGTTCCCATTAATCGAGTAAGTTTCAAGGGTTGAGATACTTAAAAATAAAGAAATTAATTTCTTTTTTGAAGGAGACATCTCAATGTTGACATACAAACATCAACTCCTTTTTGCAATATAAATAGCTGGCCAGATGCATTGAGTATGTACTTTCAAACTAACAAAAATATCAAGACTGGTGTGACTGAAAGTGTTATTTGTTATCTATTAGCTAAGGCCTACAATTAAACAATGGAAATAAATGCATATTCTACAAATCTCCAAATGCTTTGCTACCACTTACCATAATTTGCATTTTCTGCTGCGATTCACTTCTCATAGTGAAAACAAGATCTCGGTCGCCAACATCACATTAAGAACAGGGGAAAGCGATCACTTCAGCAACACTGATTAGACCTCTCCTGCAAATAAACAAAGAGCGTTCAGATTCAGGTATGGCACGTACCCAAATCTACACAGGTAATACCACATGAGACAAAAATCCTGAGGATTTTAAGGAAAAAAAGCTGGCTCCCATTTTGAAGTATAAAGCCACCTGACTTAACTGTAAAAAGCAAAAGAATGTTTATTTTTCAGACAGTTATTAAAGAATCAACAAGAAATTATCACCTAAAGCCTGAAAGGTGTAAGTGAAAGGTGAAGGGTAAATAACTTGGTCTGCACAATAGACAGACCAAATTTGAACATAGTTAAAACCACATTTCAATGAGTACTGTTTGCAAATTCAAGTGTTGTCAATCACTGGTTAAACACCGAGCTCTGTATTACTGTAATCTCAATTACTGTAATTTACTTTCTATTGTAAATCTCCTTTCTGTGACAACAGTACGTGAAATGCTACCTGAGAAGCTGACCTTCAAACGGCTGATTTTCAATCAAAATGTGACTTTTACCATGACAAAGCAGTTTTTCCAGTATCTCGCCAACAAAGGCAGGAGATTAGCTTTGGCTTTAATTATATTCTTCTGCAGAGATGAGGGAAAACCAACAGTAATTAGAATTTCAGCAACAAGAAGTAACCTGAATTTTTCCCTAATGAAAAGTGTATTTAAACTTTGTAGCAGAAGCAGGTGGCTATGTAAGGTCAGATACTTCCCCCCCCCCTTTAAAAGCTGTCATACTCTTAATTTTTAGGAAATTCATACTGTATTTCATAGTCTTTCACTCAGGGGCTTAATTTTGTGTTGCCACCCTCTTGTCTACTGTTGGGCAGCCTTTGAAGGGGCGGTCTTTGGAACTTCTCTCGCCTGATCTATTTTGGTGTGTATTTACCCCACAAATATGCCTATTTATAGATTCTGTGGAATATGGAGTCCCCTGCACGTGAATATTAAAAAAAACCCAGAACATTGCTTTCCTGAGTCTGCAGTCTGGAAAAATGGTTATTTCACCTTCAGCTTCCCTTGAAGAGACTAACACCACACTGGCACCATAAATTGCAGATTTATTTTTGTCCCTTGTGTTTATGCCTTCCTCTCTCAGGCAGGCTAATGAAATCTGTTCACCTTGCCCGTTCCCTTTCATCTTTCAATCCACTTGAAATTCTGTCTCAACTACTTATACGCCCTGCTAGTCCCCTTCGAGTCCACGACCTCTCCTTTCCAAAATAGTCACTAACCCAATCAGCTTATCAGAATCAATCTGTCCCTTCCACAATCTCACAGATCTTAATGAAATCTTCCTCCCTCTCCCTCTCCTTGTTCTAAGAAACAGCATCAAAATCCAATTAAAATGCTCTCACATTCCAAGGATGCAAATGTTCTGTGAAGAGCAGTTATACTCTAAAAGTAGAATAGTAACACTTGCTGAAAAAAGGGCAATGCTAACAGGAAATACCGCAAAGCAAAAAATTAAGCTGTAAAAACAGCATCTGTCTTGCCGTACTCGAGAACAGGTTTGCTCGTAGCATTCTGTAGTTCTTTTTCTTTGGAAAAGAAGAAGGGGGCACAGAGCTTCTTAAATGGAATAAAACTTGATCCTCAACGGAACGCAAGGCAGTGAGTATACAATGCGGGACATAATCCTTGCTAACAGCATACAACTCATTTCTCCAGCCAACATTCCTAAACCACAGTTTACCCATTCTGATGATATTTGTTCCTTAGTTTTATTACACTACACTTCGGCTTTACAGGATCCCATTTTTTCTACACAATTTCTTGAAGTCAGTTCTCAGGTTTTAAATTCTTATTACTCAGATACCCTAACAACAGATATGTGGCCCAAAACAGACAAGTATTCAAAAAAGGAGAACAAAATATTGGGGNGGGGGGGATCACCCAATTTTGGAAATTATAAAGCTCCTGGAACTTCAAAAAGCTGTACATTTGATAAAGAGTTGCCACGTATAACATACACTAGACATTGTGTCGGATTTGAAATACACACCTTGGTTTTGATAAATGTGCTTCTCTCTAATAAAATACTATCTAGTCAAGTTGGCAATGTAAAAAATTTTAGGCAATTTAAAAAATCAACTGTAAGCTAAATTGCATGCGAATTTCAGATGCTATTAATATTTAGTGTTACTACTGTAATTGTACTATTACAATTGTAAATCCCGCATCGTCAGCTACAATTCCTTTCCCTGACCCGCCTCTGCTCAGGGACAGTCGGCCAATTTGCACATGGTGCCGTGGCCGCCGAGCCGGCTGCGCTGCCCCACGCTGCCACTCTGTCCTCTACACGTCCCCACTCCCTTCAGCAAAGCACCCAAACCACGCCATCACCTTCTCTGGGCACTATTTCTCTTCGTGCTCCCTATGCTTCGGTCACGCTCCCCTCGGCTGTTCTGGGTTGCATTCTGCGTGCACAAATGAAAGTATAAACGGCACTGAAGTATCTTTTGAAATTCTTCCTGCTTTTAATGAAAAGAATGGCGCATGAAGGCCTGGCTCTTCCCCCGCTGCTCTTCTTCCTCAGCTTCAAAACAACTGCAACTGTGACTCTTCCTGGGCCAAGATGAACCACCACAGGGTGTTACAGAGATGCACATGCGAACACCGGTCCAGGCTCAAACCGAGTCTTAAATTCTTAACGTCTTGAGGTGTTGTTTGGATTTTTAATTAAACAATCTATCTTTACGAAGATTATTAACATTGCCTATTAGAAATCAAAATGGATTATTCACTTCACAGTGTTATTTTTGCAGAAATCATAGGAGAAGGCTTTACCCAAAACACACTCTTTATATTTAGCGTTTGCCTGCCCTGCCTTGCCCACCAGTGGCACACAGAACTATTATTTACATCAGTGGTAATTCCTTTAAGCCTATTAGGACAACAGGAGCAGCAGCCTGCAGATAATTTTTCCACCATGAATCACGTGATTATTGCCAACTTCCTTGCTCATAAATAAGAATGTTTTAAATGACACAAAGCAAAATAATCTATAATCTGTCCCTGAACCTCACAGCAGATAAACAAGTCCATCTGTCTTTTGTAAGGATGGAAAGCATAAAAATTCCGCAGAGAAAATCTCTCTGCTATTAAAAAAACCCAAACAAAACAAAAACAAAAAACCAAAAATCCAGTTTATAAAATTGAAAACAACCAGAAAGCATGGCTCCAACAGTGAATACCTATGTCTGTTTATACTAAGAAAACTCCAGTAGAAAACTACCAAATAAACACAAGCTTTTCCTTCTTTAGACACAACTTTACCAGCAAATCTGCTAGCAGTATAAAAAAAAAAATCAGTGTGTAAATACAGGAAGAGATTTGTACAACTACATGTATTAGCAGCTTCTGAAAACACAGCTTTGCCAATGACTATATAGTCATCTGTCCTGCAGGTTTTCACTGGTATATCAAGCCACAGGAGCTACTGAAAACAAATACAGCAACCATACATGCCACACAGACACAAAACAAGACAAGATTTATTTCATTCCTTCTACAAAAGGCTTCCCCACTGTCTTAAATGTTTCAGTCTTTAAAAAAAGCTTTTTCTTTTCCTTTTTTCTTTTTTTCTTCCTCTCCTCACTGACCATATATTGGCATCAGTCTACAGCAATTCATGTCAGTTATCCTAAGCAATCATCCTTCTGCTGCTTCCTACAACACTTGGAGAGTTGCTGATAGGATCTGCTCTGCTAATTCTTATTTAATCCAATCACTCACTGTGCATGTATGAAAAAAGAATAACTTAACCATGTGTGTGAGTGCCATCCAGAACATAGGACTTACTATAGCACAGTCAAATTAACATGAAGAGAAAAAAAAAAAAAAAAAAAACCTCTTCTGAAACTTTTATAACCAAGTAGATCATGCAACTAATTCAGTAAAAAAAGGCTTTTTCTATTCTTGGATTTAAGCCTGATTCACGTTACTAGTACCGTCATTCACTGAAATGGGATCCATCAGTTGTATTTAAGACGACATATAGAGTCTCTCAAAGAGAAAGATTAACAAAAATACTGTCATACTGGCTCTAATTTTTAAAAATATTCCTGGCCAAATTTATTCACAAAGTAAGAACGAGCAATAAAATGCATTTAAATTATCTTTTCCCAGATTCCCAGTGAGAAGTTCAGTAGAACAAGGCACTTGTTCTGCTCCTCAATAATCAAAATTAACAGGTTGAGAACCAAAAATACATATTTCAAATCTCACAAGACAGGTATCTTGTGACCTGCAAAGCCCCATAGATCTTTAATACTAGTATTCCAAAGCATTGCAAAATTTAAAATATTCTTTCTCCATTCCCCATGTGCAAGCCTATTTGAAGCCTCTAGTTTGTTGTTGTGTTTTTTTTTAAAAAGGACAAAGTACTGTTCTTTTGGATATTATAGTCCAGTCCCATCACAAGGATGAAATACTCCACTCTGACATTTTCACCCACTGCAGGGAAAGATTAGCATTTTGTTAAATAAAGTGCCCATCCTATAAATAGCAGCATTTACAAGCACTTGTAAATCTCTAATTGCTATTGCCAGTACAATTGCATAACTATCATCACTAGTTAGAGCTTCGCTGAGATCTAGACATGCACTAAAGAATAGAAATATTTTCAACTATCCTTTTGGTTGTGCTGGCATCTCAGTACTAGAGTGACAACTTTACACTTATATTTTAATACCCATTATTTTAACAAATTAAATATTTTAACCCATGTTACAAGGTAAGATAGTTAAAAGGGTAACAAATTATAAAGCACTACAAGCAAGTAGCTTCAGTAATCCAAACAGGCCCCACAGAGGCAATAACCATTGCAGCAAACCAAAAACTGGATGTTAAATACACTGGCGTGTCCACATAATGGACAACATAAATCTAAGATGACATTCTCGATGTAGCAGGACAAGCAATTGATTGAGACAATCATTCAGGAAAACACATTAATTTATGTTAAAATAGGATTCAACAGCAAAACGCAACTGTCCATAACCGAGACAGAAATGCGCTGCGACAGCTGTGGGGCAGAGGGAGTCATCCTCCAAATTTCCTTGAATTTGTCAGGCAAAGATCGGTCTGGAGGGAATCACTTCTGAAAAAAATTATATGTAATTGTCTGCTTCCGCAGCTGTCAGTCCTATGGAGTTTTCATAACAATGTTTGTGTGTCACGTATAAAAAGTAACCAAGCAGGATTAATCTACAAAAATCACAGCCACCACTAGCGAGCAGTAACGTCCCTGGCCTTTGTCTGTCCGGCAGCGTGTCTGCACTCTGTTCAG
Source organism: Phoebastria nigripes (assembly GCA_035582835.1). Taxonomy (NCBI): domain Eukaryota; kingdom Metazoa; phylum Chordata; class Aves; order Procellariiformes; family Diomedeidae; genus Phoebastria; species Phoebastria nigripes. The sequence goes on along the minus strand of JAYKAV010000100.1, from coordinate 864,161 downwards.
AAAGAAAAGGTTATTTCAAGAAAACAGTTTCAGAATTTCACCCTTTATAAATGTCCACTTTGATTCTGGATTATCAACCTGCTCGTTCTCTTGCTCTCCCCCCATGCAGCCGAGCCTCCATCACACAGCACCCATGGACATAGCGCCCGCCACCCCTCCTGTCCAACAAAACTCTCTTCTCCTCTGTAGTGTTGAATGGTTTTAAAGGAAGAATCTGTGATTCTTCCCAGCAAAGAGAGATCCCTGCAAACATCAACCGTGACCATACTTTCCCCTGCATGGCTATCACGTTTATTATCAATCCTCACCCATTTTCAGGTTTTCAGCTCTGAAAAGATCTCAAAAAAATTCTGCACTGCGAGTTTTGGGGGCAATTACCACCATTCCACAGCCAATTAAGGACAACTACTTCTCTGTCAAGATGAACTTTGTTAAAACCAGACTCTTAGCTAGGGTTTTTCCTCTTTGTACATCATTGGCAGTGTGTTCTCCTCGAGGGAGAGGTCCACCAAGAGCACACAGGCTGAAAGAGCATGTTAGGCATTTCCTCTGACCTGTACAACTACCTCATTACATCTCATTCTTCCATAATTTCATTCTCCACAACCCTCTCATTGACAGTTTCAGAAGTAAACTCTTCTCCCTTCCAAGTTTCACAGAGGGTCTAATTTGTTTTGAAAGTCTCATGAGACCTAGCTAGAACAAACCCTAACCAAAGGAAAAACACTTTGAAATGTTGGTGAATCATCATTTTTTGGTACCAGATGCTGTGCCTCCTCACCCTCCTGAGTGAGTCATCTTTTATTTCCAGCTAGCATTCTGCATGAGGGATTCCACCTGGCTCATTAGTGGGTGGGTATTTTCAGAAAGTCCAATTCTTTTGGCCATTAAAATAGAGAACAAAAGCAAAATCTCGATTTCCGCCAACGGAGGATGGCATTCAGCAGGAACAACACGAATTACTGGATAAGGCTGAAGTCAGGCTAACAGCATGTTTGTGCGGAAGGTCGGTATTCCCAGCAGGCCTCAGAAAGCGCTGTTTTGTTTGCTTATGTCATCAAACATTTGCTTTTGTGGTCAGCTTCAACCCCTGTTAATATTCTTTTAGGTTTCATCCTCATAAAGGCGTTTCACCCACAAACAAGGCCTGCAAATAACTTCCCCCCATTATATGCAGTTTAGCGTGAAAAAAAGACATTCCAGAAACAATTGCATTGCATGCCAGATGAAATATTAATGATCAGGTTTGGCTACAAGCAAGAACAATTGACTACGGAACTGAAAAAAGAAATAGAAGTCAAACCAAGGCTCTTAGAGGAAGACGTTGTTTCAGGCAGAACTCTATTCTATATGCAGTTCCCAAAGGTCAACAGGGTTACAATCCTAACACAACGGAGGGTGGATACTTTAGTTTGCAACCTGGCAAATTTCTCCTCAAACCTTTTCAGAATCATTATAAAACTTCCTCCTGGTTAATTTGTAGGAACAGCACAGTCGTCTTGTTGCAGGAAGCTTAACTTGATTTTTAACTATTTAGAATAAATTTTGATCAGAATAAGGGGTTTTTTGCACAGATTCTAAAGGAACAGGGTTAAATCCCTAGCTATGTCTTTTTCGTACTCTTATGCTGTACATCACGAGTACAATGAAATTAATCACATAATAATTTATTTATACCTCCTTTGAGCGTATGGTCTCCATGACCTTGCTTTAGAAGAGGTGAAATTTGGTTCATTATTGTTTCAGAAATATATCAAGTAGCTACTGATCCCTGTGACCTCGAGCAGGCGGCACTTTCAACCATCCCTTTCTAGCTGAAGCCCACAGAGGCGAGGCAGGGCTGCGTTTTCTCTGCAGGCTCCAGCTTTGAGTGTGAATGCTCTCATTTGGCAGGCACACCATGGGCGCGGCTGAAGGAGAGTAAGGAGATGGATGAGCCAGCTGTCTGCAGCACAGATAGAAATACAGGACTGAAAAAAACTTTGGCATTCTTCCATTTAATACTCCCCTACAAAAGACCATATTCAATACCATGTTTCAACAGTAAAAGGAGCTTGGAGACCACCCACACCTGAAAATATTTACTGTAATTGCACGTACTTCTTGTCCTCTTGGCAGTAAGGGAAGACAAAGGACAACTGTCTCCAATCTCAGAGCTGACCGGACACAGATACTACCACTGGATTTTCTGTTTCACTCACCACGCTTGCTGCCTTCAGAGGTACCTGCTGCTGCAAATGCTTTATTAGCAGCAACGATATTATTGGGACAGTTTCCTCCCAAAACACTGGTGAAAACTACGCAGACACTGACATTGAAACTATTTACTTCATGGAGCAAATGTGAAGTTAAAATACCCCTCAGAAAATCCCTGCAGTAAAACACCTTGCTAAGCTTGCCAGCCGGTATGGAAACAAGCAAAGCTAATGGCAACTGCAAAGGTGCAACACTCCCACTACTCACGAGAGACGGGTCTGCTTCTGACCCGAAGTGGCATGCAAGTCAAAGTATCAAGTGAAACAGATCTGTGAGCTTTGGTTTATTAAAAAAAAAATCCACCTACTTGTTATAAAAATAGGCAAGTGCCTCCACAGAACTACTGCTTGCAAGCAAAGGCTATGAAGCCTTCAGAAATAAACCTGACACATCACCCTCTGCACCCAGGAAGGAATCAGAGGGAACGGATCATTCCATATAAACTGAGCTTCTGAAGGTCACTATATTACAGAAATAGCAGGATGTGAGAAGACATTTCCTGCTTGCCTTTATGCGTGGCAGGTGCTTTTGTGTCAGAAGGGACTGTAAGAAAGGACAAAGCCCATAATCCTCTGATCTTCCTCTTCAAATTCTAACAGGATTTCCAGCACTGGAAAACGCATTTGTGACTTGGCCCATTAAACCACCTTCAGAAAGCATAACCAGCTCACATTGTTCTGTGATCGAGTTGGAATCTCCAGTACTAGTTTATAAATGCTATGTCTTTTTATATTTGTCTGATTGCTGAAAAAGGGATTAAGGTATTACCATATGGAGAAAAAAACAAAGTAATTTTATCAAGATTTTAAGAAAACCTGAGGCTACTGGCCTTGGAGCACTACCTTCAACGTGCTAGATCACTTCAACAGTTTAGTCATCTGAAGAAAACCTGAACCCATAAAATGGAGGACAAGGGAAACAGAGTGATGGGATAGAAGACCAAAAAGAATCATGACAGATTAAAAATTCTATTTTTATATATATATATATATATATATATATATGCGCACATCTTCTCCAAAGACAGAACACCTGGGCAAAGCTAAACTGCACAGCTTCCGTAAGGAAGACAGCTTTCCTCCTCTTCTAATCCTCAGGATTTGTTCTCACCATGAAGGTTCACAGCCAGCTGTCTCAGGCCACTATACAGCTACAGCCAACAATTATTAAGAGCAAAAACTAACTGACCCTAGGAAAATGTCTCATGAATTAGTTTTACACCTGTACTTGTCTTGAGGGATAGATTCTGAGCTGCACAATCACTAGCTAAAAGACTCATTCACAAAAAGCACGTGCCACCTACAGACAAAATACTTAGAACAAAGATGCTGTAACAGATTATGCTGCTTCTAAGCTTTCACCTAGCTAAAAAGAAATTTGTCATTGCCTGTTCTTGTTACAAATGCTTTGTTCTGCTTCAGCTCTTACAGCTATATCATTTGATGTCTTCGCTAGCTTATTTTCCACTTCTTTTCTTAAAAATAATACACTAAAAAGCTCTGTGTTCAACAGCTTTGGATTTTGCTGCTAACGACACATTTTCTTTTAATACAGACAGCCAATATTGTCTAGCAGCAATTTCTCCATTCAGTCCACCATTCTACCTTTCAAATATTTGCGTTAGTCATAACAGAAGCATGTAGCCCAGCTTGGTCAACAAGCAACTATACTCAAGCCCAAAATACTTGTCCCAAGCACTACTCTAGAAATGAACTGCAGCATAATAGGAGACACTCTGAACTGGCCCTGCTCTAAACAGGGGGTTGGACCAGATGATTCCCAGAACAGATTATTCTGTTCCATGAACAAATGAACAATTTCTAAGCCTGCTCCTCTAAGTTGTAGCAACCTTCGTCTTAAAGATCAAGCTTGCCACAAAGCTGCACCATGGTGGTACCTATCTGAAGTGGAAAATAATGATACCTCACCGTTACCGTTAGAAAAGACAAACGCTGTGACAACAAGACTGACAGAGTCAGCACCAATAAACAACACAACTCAATCTCACTTCCCCCCATTCGCATGCCAAGGCAGGCAGGTGGTCCCACGGAGCAGCTTTTAAAGGCACTGCCGGCAGGGATGCCAAGTGCTGACACTAGAACAACGCCTTGCACCAAGCTTTGCTTCTCTGAAATTCAGCTCAGAATTACCACAGAATGCAACTAAGCGTGCTGGGTACAAACATTTTAAAAAAAGCCGTAGGCACTATCTAGCAAATTTTGACTAACGACATTCCTAACAGCTGACAATAACAATGGTGGCAGCGCACATAACACGGGATTGCCTAGAAAGGGGGAAGCACCTCCGCCCCGAGCCCCGGGGTCTGCAGGCACAGGGCTGACTGGCACTGCCAAGACAAACCCCAGCTTCACTGACAAGCTTCCTTTTGTGTGCCAGCAGAAGCAGATCCCGACACGTCTCTCTCGGACCTGTGAACACAGAGGAGTTTTTATGACTGACCCTTTTTTATGCGTGGTTCCCATAACCCAAAAACATTTAAGGCAAAATGGAGGGAATAGTAGAATTGAAATTGGACTTGGGTGTACATGTCATTGGCATCAACTCTGTGGGAAATTTTCCAGTGCACTCAGCAACGGTCTGACAACGTTGAAAATCCAACCTCAGCACCAGTTCTGGTAGGCCAACACCACACAGCACAGAAAATACCAGTCTCGTAGCTGTTTTACCCAGCACTATGTATGATGCAGGGTAGGTTATCTGATAAAAACCCTCCTTTTCTCAACCTGTTGCTCCTATAGCAGCAATTCGAATGCTTTACTTAGAAGATGACCCAATTTGGAACAAGTCAATTATTAACAATCTTTAACTGGATTAATTTCACTCTAGTTATGCCTTTCGGTATACAGATGGAGCCATTAAAACTCATTCAAATGGACACGACCATCAGATTTACAATTTCCACTCCCTTCCCATAAATATTGAAAAAATTACTAGACTAGTGAGAGATGGGTGGATCTATTTTGAGTCAAATAAAATATTGTTATAAAAGGAAAATACTTGGTGGCATTTATCATTCTCTGGGCCAAAATCCCTTATGTCATCCTCTGTTCTACAAAACAATTACATACTTTGAAATTAATCTTTTTGCCTCTCAGGTTGTTAACAATTTTCAGACAGCTCTTTGATCTCTTCCTTGTATACTCAACACAGCATTAATTTGGGTAGGATACATTACTGCAGCAGGGTGCTGCCTCCTGTCAGGCATCAATAACCTGCCCCAAGCTGCATACCCATTAAAAAGCTGCTATGTCAAGAATGTTTTATGTGCCAGAGGAGCTACCACTGCTACCTTGATGATAAGGCTCCCATTTTTCCTTCAGTGGTCACATCTAGCTTTTCACATATGCAGGAAATAGTCTAAGGTTTTTTCCCCCACCAATGCAATTACCCATTTCAGAAACACTGACTGTTTTTGCTAATTTGTACGTATGTTTCTTTTGTTACCTGCTAGCAGGTTATTGTTATCAGCAATCCACAAAGGAGTTTCCTCTTCCTCCAAAAGTGATACGAACTGAACACAGCATCGGAGAGTCTTGTATGACTACGAGGAACCACAGCAGCAACACTACATTTCTTCCCGTTTGTGAACAAAAGTGCGTTTAAGCCAAGAACTCTGACAGCACAAAGCCTGCATGCGCACGTTAGCCATTTACTACCTTGCTCTTCAGAAACACAATGTTATTCAGCAAGATCAAGGCCCGTAATTAATTATTGGTCAACACACTATCTAGAAGCTTTATGACTGCAAGAACAATCCACTCCATCTCCCTATATGCTTGAGAAAGCACAGAAAGGGAAAAATTGCCTATTAATTAAAAGGCAACAGTTCAGACACTTAAAATGTTAACATTTTTATTGAGGGGCACGGAAGGGAAAAAAAAAAAAAAGCAGAAGTGCTAACAAAACAGCACTGAAAGCCACACTGTGGAGGCACTGAGAACCTGGAAGCGCCGGGCTGTGAACAAACACCCGTGTGGAACACACCCCCGCGTCCGGCACACCGCGCTAGCAGGGGCACAGAGGGGAGGTGAAGGAAAGCATAAGTGGCTACTTAAACGACATTCACAAGCTTTAGCATACAAGTGCATTTTTAACTACAAGTGAACAGTGTTTTTTTTAAACTTTCTGGCCAGTTTGAAGCACAGAAGCCACAGAACCACTCTAACACATCAAAATGAAGATCAGAGTAACATAAAAACACTTAAAAAAAAAAAGCAGACACTGTCAAAAAATACATGGTACAGTGTAGAGATCACCTACATTTTAAGGCAGGATAATAATGAATAGCTGACACAGGCATACCTCAGAGCTCACAAAAATTAGCAAGAATGAAAGATCACAAGTATGTTCTCAACAGTTCATCCAGACCTGAGAACCTACGCATGAGCACTCACTTGCCTGTGAGCATCCAGACCGAGAAGCTTCCCTCAAATCACACCCACCTGACCACACTCACACCGGTATTACAGCAGTCCCAGCGCCTGATCCGAATTTCTCAGGGCATATCCAAAGAAAGGATTTTAATAGCATTTTAGTAACCCGAGAATGGCCTCACAGTGAACTTAGAAACAACATCTTTCCAAAGTTATTACAAAGAAGGTTCCTTTGACTGAAATCTGGTCCAAAACAAAACCAGAATACACTGAGTTCTCCCAGCTCCCCACCTCTGTCCATTCCTGCCCCCAGAAAGCCACACAGCAAAGCATGACTAACTGATCCTGGGAGTAGCCTCACTGTGAATACCACTGGATGCCTCTGGAAGGCACGAGACACATTCACCAACTTCAAGAGGCACGGTAAGTCCTGCTACTGGGGAATCTGCTGAGCCGACTCCCTCACTGGCCTTTTTTTGCAGATCTGCAAGTTCGAATAGCGACACGATGCTGTCATGAAAACAACAGGTAACTGACACCGGATCCAGAATTTCAGATGGGATTCCTCCTGCAGAATCAAACCATTTACAGAACAGGAGCCAGGCCAATCCAAGGAGCTGGACGTTAAGGCCAAATGTATCTTCGGCTTCCCCAAGTCAGTGGCAAACTTAGCAAGTGAAATCAAAGATCCACACGTCCCAGCATCTTTCATTAGACAGCAGCCAGTGGAGGATGCTTCAGAAGTGACATAAGCACAAAATATAATTTCTTTTCAGTTTCCAGTAATCTATAGTTCAGCGACTTGATGAGCCAACAGAAGACCAGCTGCCTGCTCAGTGAAGAAGATTGGCTGATTGTTTTATTTTGTTTCATCACCTATGAACCAACCAGTATACCATGGACAAAAGATACGTCAGAACTACCGGACGCAAACTCTGCCCAGGAATCGCACTGATCAACCTGAGTTCCCCTCCCCAGAAGTCTTCAGGTTCAAGAGCCAAAGTGATAAAAATTAGGGTGAACGGAAAACAGATATACAGGATGGGAGGAGAGATCTACCTGACCAAAACTGCCCAATGTTCAGGCAGTGCGTGGCCTGTTTGTTTTGCAGCAAAACGATAAACCGTACAGATTTTGATGCCTAATAAACACCAGTCCAACTTAGTATAAACACTGTCTTGCACATTGGTTTAAAGCCAATACTGGTTAAACAGTTATAAACAACCTTCTGTTAATTATGTAGTTTAAAATATACACTCATGCCTCAACAAGTTTTTCGCTCCAGCCTCCTCTCCAGTACACTCTGCAGACATCATCGAGAGCAGAGCCATTGAATCTGGCCAACAGTATATTCTCTAGTTACTCTTTGAAGACAAGTTCAGGTATTGACTCTCTCCCTGTTTCGTTAGCAGTTACTATCCCTGGTCTCAAACACGTCAGGAGAGCTCCACAACCAGAGCCCATCAAGCACTGGCAGTGGCCACCACACTCAAAGCAATGCCAGGGACTCGGACAGAACCCCCAAGCAGGAGCTGCTGAGCAGGAAGCTGCCAGACGGCCAAGTGTCCAAATGGCATCCTTTGCCTTCCAATATGGGCTGTTACCAGGTTTAAAGCTCTCCAGATGCTAACCTGCCATCTCCTTCATTACCTCCTTCTCCACACTCTCTGAAGATGTTCTCAAAATGCTGGGTTTAGGTGCCCCTCCCACATTCACAGGCTTTTTCCACACTCCCATCAGCAACTGAGTCCTGGTGGAACCAGTGTAATTAACAGGATGCTGAGATGCAGATCTCCAGAATAGAGTTGCCTCACAGTATTTGAAGGAGCCAACATAAGCAGAAAATGGAGCAGGCCACAGTTTATAAGGGTTTTGATGCATTAAGAAAAATCCAGACTACAGCAGCCCTGAGCAGGAGGTAGTCAGGAAAGCAGAAGTCGCCCTGCCCCGAGAACTTGTGGGAAGGCTCCAACTGTCCCGAGGTATAACGATGCTTCTAATTCATCAGGAGCACCGAGTTCAACTTCCCAGCATTACTAGAAAGGACCTAACAGACATAAGAGCACAATCATTTCTACAGCCAAGCTGAACAGAAAAGATGGCAAGATCTTTAACCTCAAAGTAACCATTTTCAGCATCCATAAAGACAGCATTCTGAAAGTGTACTAATCTGGAATTAAAGCTGTTACATTAAAAAAAAAAAAAATTAAAAAAAAAAAAAAAAANAAAAAAAAAAAAAAAAGAAACACAATGGAGCTGAGACGAGACTTTTGGAGACAATTTGAAAAATATACTAACCTACTCCTTACCAAGCCAAGCTTGTGCAAAAACCATCTTGTGTAGTCAACCATACATCTACAGTACAAAAAAACTGAATTCAAAATTAACTGCTTTTTACATTGTGTGCAACAGTCCAGTATCAACACACGCAACACTCTGTATGATCGTTACGTTAGACATGTATCACATACGCTTTAACGCATCACAAATAATCTCTAAAGATACTACACATGCTGGTTAGGAAACAATACTAATTGTTTATAATACACATTCCTAGTATTCAAGACCAAATATGAGAGAAAAGGCTTAGTATTGTTTGTAAGAGGTGTCAGTAACGGGATCTAAGTTACACCTCTGCTTCAATACACACTCTCATTTCATTTTTGCACGCCCATAAACAATTAATTCAATCATTACAGGTACTAGTCTACCCTAGCCTTTTATCCCAATATAAAGTGCCTTTGGGAGAGGAAGATACATATTTCATCTTAAACAAGGCTTCAACCTCTCCATCGTGGTATCATCTCCTTAGATTTCATCTTCATGCCTAAGCACCAGCACGACAGCGACACTATTTAAGCAAGTACTTCATGTAAAGAACTCGATACAAACTGAGATCTGCAGACACATTTCTCACATGTGATTACAATACAGCGTACAAGAAAGCTTCTCCATGTCCAAACTAACCCTCTGTACTCCAAGCGCAGAGCAAAGGCTCTGATGGAATCTGCAAGCACTGCAGAAGCAAAAGGAAGCGCAATTCCAATATGTTTAACAGCCGAATTAGCATAATGCTCACCACGCAGAAACCAGTTTCTCTGACCTCCTTGAAATGCTGATCTGTAACTATTGATGAGCCTTTCCTACGTGTACTGTGATTCAACTATATGAAGGAAGAAGTCAAGAAAACATCCATTGTCCTGTCAAGTTTAGTGAGAATAGGTCAGACACGCGGAAACCTCCTGCAGCCTCACACAACCACGTAGCAATAGTGAGCATCTCTTTCCTACTAGGTAAAACTGTATTTACAAGGGTAAGATCTGAAGTTGTACTAGAAACTCTACTGTAATCAAATCAATTCATTTAATCTCTCCTTCGCAAGCAGTAACCACAGAGAGCTGCAGCGATCTTTTAAAAAAAAAAAAAAATTCATTTTGTGAATAATGTAAACTGAACATTACGACGACTAGTAAGAATTATGAGATATATAAATTCAAACATGTTATAGAAATACTTAATATTATTTCCATAAATCAAGATATCTATTTTCTTGGACATAACTGTTACTGTAGGCTCAAACGTGCAAAAGACAAACCCTTTGTCAAGAGACAAACCATTTGTATGTGTATACAGCAAGAACAGGATGACATTTAGGTAAGACTGCAGCCACCATGTTGCTTAAAACATTCTAAGGGCAGATTATACTAATATCTGACATTTAATACTGCCAATACAGTAAGAGGACTGTTTGACAACAAATAATAAAAATGACATTTCTTGTAAGGTCTCTAAGTAAAGGAACGAGCCAGCTGAGCTGCACAACTTCAGCAGCCCGTTTTAGAAAGGCATCTGTGCTCATTTTGTTCAATGAAGAATTCCGAGTGTCATGAAAAAAATCAAACACAATTATGGTGGCCAAAAATTCCAATCCTGTTTAAAATGTATCATGGTTTTGCTGGGACGAATGCTTTCGTTACAGATGAGACAGCTTTGTCCATCGAAAGCCTTGTATGGTTGGACATACTTGCAGCAGATAAACATCCCTCTTAAATTTTGGCACAACTCACTCCCTACCGAGAGTTACTGATACTATGGCTGAATTGAAAAAGCGGCCAGACTTAATCCAAGCTGAAGTCTGAGCTCATTAAAAGAACAGAATAAAGACAAACTTAAATTCCATTCCTATTTATGTCTTTCAAATTCTCATCAACACTGTAAAATAAAGATTATCCTAGTTTTACAACAGTAGGAATAACATGGTTTAGAACTTCACATTTATTAATATCACTTGTTGAAAAGCACAGAAAGCATTTATTTAACCAATAGTAAGACCAGAAAAAACAGTCCCTATGAAAACATAAACAGAAGGGGCTGATATGTATGGCAACAACATTGTTTGCATCAGCAAAAGCACACACAAATACTCATATTTTCATGAATTTCACTGAAATACTGGCAGCTTTTTACCCTTAGAAACTATGAAGGGTAAAATTGTTTTTAACTACTAGAATTAAAGAAAAACTAACAAAATAAAGCATTAGCATGTTCACTTCTTCATCTCTTCTCCAACGTGCCAAACCTATGTACTTTAGATTTAAACAAAACGCAGCTAATTTCTTTTTCTTCTATTTTTGCCATCCATCTTATTTGCATCCAAGTGCTGCTTCTGCAGCAAAGTTAAAGTTGTCTATTCCTGGGCTGGCCCAGCTGGAAGAGCGCACGCGCTGCCCAGCGATGCCAGAGCTCTGCAGACTTCGCCGCCGAACTGTAACTGGGTCAAGCCTGTAGCTGGAGTGAACAGGCCACTCGGCTCATGGCAATTCTCTCCCCAGCCCCCAACCAAATTAAAGGGGTATTTTGACCTGGAAAAAAGGCTTAGATCTCCTACCACCCCACATTAAAGCTTACGCTAATTCTGCGAAATAAGACAAGTAAAAATTACACCAAAGATAGAGCCGTTCGTATGCTGCATACAGACACTCTTCAAAGAAACTGCTGAACGCACACGCACGCTTTTTCACCTCTTAGTGAAAACTGTGTAGGTAACAATTCAGTTGCTGAAGGTTTGGTTATCTTTTTCTACTTGTTACAGCAGGCTAATGACCATCCTGACTCATCATTACTACAATAGTAAGAAGCTTTCAGTTCTCACACTGCTGCAAGTCCAACATTTATCTTCTTTCAGGCATGCAACAGCTTTATTATAGCCCAAAACTGAAAGTTTTGGCACTTAATTCTGATAAGAACTTTTAATGAACGGCTCTGCAAGTAGCTTTAACGGAGCCCCCCCAACGTTTAAGTGCATGTTCAGAGGACATGACTCAAAACAAAAACAAGCAATGTTTCAGATAATAATCCTCTGTAGTCCTAGACTGCTCAAATTGCATCACCGCAATCACACAAGCCTACGAAAAAATTCATTTCCTCTCCTCAAGCATGTTTTGTAGAGATGAAGAGTATAAAAAGAAAACTCAACTCCCATTGTTTCAACGTAATTGTAAGATATTCAGGAACTGTGAAAATATGTATTAACAACCTCCTATTTATGCAGTCAAAAATAACCCCAAACAGTTTGGAAAGCTGTTTGAAGGCTTTCTTGTCTGCAGAAGTTCCAGCATTACGTATTTCCAGAACAAACCAAAGACAGTGGGGAAAAAAGAAAATAAGCCACCTTGATTTGAGAATAGAATCTAATTATTAAGCTGTTTACGGAAGAATACTTCTTTTAAGAGTCTAGATTGTTTAAGCCTAGGCCTGAGGAAAATCGGCATCCAGTAGACCTACATATCCCTTTCTGATCCTATGTTCAGGTCATACTAGCATAAATTGATATCCAGTCATGAGAAGAAAAGGGAAACATTACTGATTTTTTTTAACCAATAGCTGCAAAAAGATAGAATAGTCATCATACTAAATTTAGTGTGTTTCAGCCAGAACTCAATACCCAGGTTTTCTTAAGAATTTGTTTTTCCTGCCACTTAACAGAACCTAGGATATGGAAAGTCCACTGTGCATAAAACCACTTCACCCACAGAAGCCCATTCAAGGCAAACAGTAATTGACTTGCTATGTTTTTGTTACTTTTTTTTTTTTAAAGTATTACTGGAACACAGCTTCAAAAGAAAGGCCTGAGAGTTCAGCCAAAAGTTTATGTATGCCCTTCAAACTTAGTGAAAGTCAATCAAGGAAAAGAAAGCAGACAACTTCTTTCACCTCTTCCCATCCAGCAGGTAGAATATCTCCTCAGAATCGGCTCCTTACAGTCACGTCCCACTGGAAGCACATATATGGGCAATCCAACAGCAAATTCCTGTACATTTTTAGGAAAAGTCTGTACGTTCAACTGCATCGGGCAGGTGCATCTAGAGCTTATCAAGCATGATGTCTTCCAGTTCAACTGTTAAATCTACCAGGTCTGTGGTCATTCAGAAGGTTGTGATTAGGATTCAAGACTAGTTTGCTGCGGAGGGAATTCCACAGCTCTCCCAACGCTATTATTCCAGTCTCTTTGGCTGCAAACTCAAGACAACCACGCGGTGGTTTAGACTGCAAAGGGTACTACTGCAACCAGGGAGTCTACATTTAAATAGATTTCTGAAGCAAAACCAAAAAGTTTGTGGCTTTTTCCATATGATGTCTTTGGGCGATTCCTACACACAAAACAAAAAAACACACCTAAAACATTGCAACATTCTCAGGTCCTAGTCACCCTTGTGCATCAAACACAAAGAAGTGATACAGATTGTGCTCACAGCATCACTGCAAGCTTCATGCCTGGGCTTGCAGGATTAAGTAGTTTACTTCAGTCTCGCTTTTACAAACAGCCCACTGAATACAGTATGGTCTCCTATTCCGTGAATGTCTCATTAAAGTATTGAATAGGCATAGTACTTTCCTCGCAAAAGCTGCCTGCTACTTAAGAACCGAACAAGGAGCCCCAAAAGGCTGTGCCTGCATTAAGAAATAAATTAATAACATAAATTAGCAGAAAAGCTATGACATTGAATACTTCCCTACAACCAACAGCATCAGGTAAATTTACCAAGCTATGAAAGTGGAAGACAGACTTCCAACTAGCATTATTCATATCCTCATGCAGGAAAACATCCTATAAGAATAAATAGCTTGAAAATAAGAAAAGAACAGTGACATTACATGTAACTGGATGCAGAACATTCAAAACTGGCATGTAGACAGGCATATACACACACCCCCCTTTTACTAGTCAAATTTTTAAATAACAACACAGCATACAACTCAGCATGACAAACTCATTTGCCAAAGGAAACTTCCCCTGGCTAGTGAGCAACGCCAAGTTACCAATTTCTGTGGAATATCAATTCAAGAAAACATACCAAGTCTTAGAGAAAAATCTTGATATATGAGACTCCTCAATAAGAAACCAGTACAATTTTTAAACACATGAGCAGCCAAAGGTATGAGAGAGGTCGTTTTCTGCAGCCACAACTGTACCATGTCCCTAACTGACGTGCTCAGAGTAACCCTCTCAAATATGATCCCGAGTCCTGTGTCCCTGATCTGCAGAGTATTCCCCACAAGCACCGCTATACTGAAATTTTCAAGACTATGGGAAGTTTTCTTACCACTATTTAAAAACTCAAGGACAGGAGAAAAATCACTAGGAGTTCTATCAACTTGATTCTGATGATACTTGGAAAACCTACCAGAAGAGAGAAAGCTCCATGACCAAAGATCAAACAAAGACTAATCCCGAGGAGAGGACTAGGCAGCGAACGCAGCAACACAGTCTTCACCAAGGAGAGCGAGCTCATTTTTTACTTTACAGTAACCAAGTACGCGTGAAAGAGAAGGGAGGCGACAGGACTGGTTTCAAAATTATCTAGTAGCCAGAGAAACAGAAGCACTGAATGGAGCAGAGTCCAGGACAACACCCAAGCAAAATCACAGAGCCGTGCAAAGAATCCCAGGAGGTGGAATACCCGAGCTCTCCATCTACCTGCCACCTGGGACCTGCTGGTCAGGACTTGCTTCTTTCACATGCAGTCTAAATTTTACCTTCAGTCCATGGAGCAGTAAGGGCTGGCAAACTTTTCAAACATAGATCTTAGAGTCTGAAATTCTTTCTTTCAATAAAATCTATTTCTAAGTCGTAACTGATTTTTTTCTTCCTTTGGGAAAAATCAGGCATACAGGAAGCATATTACTACTATCAGAGGAGTCTGCAGACACACAAGGGGCTCAATTAGCACCCAAGATGACAGTGCTACACATGGTTGGAAACAATATTAAAAAAAAAAAAACAACCACCCAACCAAACAACACAATCATCACTGCACGTAGCTCTCAGTATGGCAATGATCAGAGGTAATAAACTGTTTAATCATCAGACATGAAAATTTTCCTAATACATTGGTATCCAGTCAGCTAAGATCCCAGGTCAGGAGAAACGTAGATGGGTACTCTGCCCTTTCTCCTCTAGCCATAAGATAGGCAGCCTCTAGAACTGCAGCGTGAGCACAAACCTTGGATTGGTGACATTCACATCGTTTGCTACCATATATAAAATGAGATAGTGAAAAATGACAAACACAAGTATTTGAATTAGAAAACAGTCCTGGATTTTTACTTCTTTTAGGGACTTTCCATACTATGACACTCTAGAGTCACTTTGTTCTATGTCTTACATATATTGGAAAAGAAACATTTAGCTTAGAATTAGTTCAGAGCATCATCTGAAAGAGAACAGACTAAAGCTTACAAGTATATTTTCAACAAACTATACACCTATCAAAAGTGAACTACAGGCTACATCTTCTATTTAAATAGGATTCCTACCTCTTTAATTATTCTAAAGTAGAAAGGCTTTATAGATTTACTTGCTAATAAATATCCTTGACAATTTTTACAGAAAAAGCCATAGCATACAGTGAAGAAAATCCTACCAAAAAAAAAAAGTTTAAAAATTCTCAAAAGATTTTTTGGAAAAAGTCTTTACCTGGATTAAGCTGCCAGGCAACTTTATTAGCATTTCTGCCGTACATTGTCTGTTTCCCTACCACACCCTAAAAATGTCACAGGAAAACAAAGAAAAATAATATTTTCATGTGGTCGTTAAAAAGGTGCAAAGCCTTCTAATTTATGGGAGAGAGACAAGGAAAAGAAAATACCAAAAACCTTCAGCTCTGGCAAAAAGTACCTCTGAAGCAGCTAAACAACTTCACAGTTACCCTGGAAACACAGTTTACCTCTTCAGCCTACCATGAAAATTGCCTGCAATTACCACAATGGAGTAAAGCATCAGTTTTGAAAAAATACCAATTGCTGTATGCTGCAATTCCTTTAACACAGTACCAATGTTTTATCATGAGCAATACTTTATCTTGAATAGAATTATATTACTAAACTCTGAAGAATCAAATCTGTAGGTATAATAAAAGGTTACGATATCTCATAATGGTATAGAAGAGCTCCGCCATCTGCCAAGTGTGATTTCCCTTAATCCCATTCCTCACACACAAATCAAAATCACATGGATTACGCCACAGAAATAGAAGTCAAGTCAATACCTGAATCCACAAGATTAATCTCCCACCTTCAGATGGGAGAAACGCCAAGAACAGTAACAATGCTGCAAACAGACTCAGGAAGGCAAAGCTTTTTACACGACTCGACGCAATACCACACAGGAAATAAAGTGATTTCACAGATTAGCTTCACCCTTTCAGAATCCCAGTTTTGCTCCCTCCCAAATCCAAGCACAGAACTCCATGCAAATTCAGGGAATTGGGAACTGACCTCCATGTGATCTTTTGGATCACCTATTTCCACCCATAAGCAGAACTCCACATGGCTCCATCCCCACATAAATCACTTACATTTGGATTTAGGAAGAAATATGGACAAACGAATTGCGTAACACAAGAGAGCAATACAAATCTGTCCACCCAAATGTCAGACATGCTTCTCAAATAAAAACATATACACATGCATGGGCTGATATGCCAACAAGCAAAGGTACGTGCATCCGCAATTAAAAAGAACCAGCATGATGACCTTAAACTGGCACTTAAAACTAACTCTAAAGAGCAGATACATTTCCTAAAGTCCAAGGCATAACAGAGTTACATACCGCACTTCTGAAACGCCCGTGTCCCTTCTGCAGACTGCTGTTAACCCAAGTAGTAGTCGGCAGGGCTGTAAACTCTTCGGGGGGAGAGGCGGGGGCATCTTTATTTGTACATTTAAGAATGCCAAGCACATTATCGTCACTAATCCAGAGGGGAACAGATAATTGCAGTGCTTACAAAAGTCATCTTGGATTACAAAATAAGGCTCTAATCTGCAGTGCTCGCCAGCAGAACGTTATACCCATGAACCATCAAAATCACCACGAAACAACCTATAACCGCACACGGACACTACATTAAAAGCACGAAGGGCTTTTTCTTTTTAACTCGGAGCACACACACACGAGAACCCAACTTCTCCCCTCGCCCTTGGCTCTGACGCAGTGAAAAAAAAGCACCGAGGCGATCCCAACACCACCGTGACGGACCCCCCAGGGACCCCGAGCCCCGGGGGGGTTTGCCCCCAGGATCCCCGTGTGTGTGTCCCCGCTGCCGAGGAACCGGGAGCAGCACGGGCAGCGACGCCCCGGCTCCCCCCCCCTTCCCCCGGGCCGGCTCTGAGGGGCGAGTGAACCGGACCCGCCCGGTGCCTCACCGGGCCGGGCCGCTTTTGTCCCGCCGCCGCCACCAGCGCGGTTCCGCGCCCCTCACCGGGGGCCCACCGCCGGCACTTACCCTGACGGGGCACCGGCTCGTCCCTCAGAGGAGAAGTTGTTAACTTAAGTTAGAGCACGGCGGAGCCCAGCGGCCTGCCCGGCTGAGGCGATCAGCGGCCGGGCACGGCCGGACACCCCCACCCGGGGGGCGGGGCGGGACGGGGCGGAGCGGGGGCCGCCCCTCCGCGCTCCCCGGGGGCGAGGGGCTGCCGGGGGACAGCGGGAGGGCCGCGGAGGGGGAGGGGTCGGGAGGGCCGCGCCGCGGTGCCCCGCCCC
>JAYKAV010000100.1:786928-846238 GCA_035582835.1 Phoebastria nigripes | reverse complement strand
CGGTGGCCGTTCACGGGTGGCTCCGCCCCCTCCACCTGCGCCCCCCCCCGGCCCCGGCCCCGCGGTGGGCCCGGGCGCGGCGCTGGCGGCGCGGAGGACGCGGGTTCGCGTCCCGGCTCTGGCCCGCGGCCAGCGCTGCCAACGCCCCCGCCCCGGCCCTCTGAGGGAGAGGGCCCGGATGAGGGCAGCCGCCCCTCGGCATGCCGCAGCGCTCTGCCGCTGCCCTTCCTCCTCCCCTAAGGAAAGCACAACCCCCTCTCCCTTCGCCCAGCCTCCCACAGCCCCCTTGGGCCTCCCACCCTCCCCGGGCAGGCGCTGGATGAGGGGCACCCCGGGCAGGGGCGGCCCTTCCGGGTGAGCTTTCTGCCACCATGGTTCAGGCCCTCCTCTTTGGGCTGCAGAGAGGGACCCCATGAGAGCCTCCCCGCTACCCCTGCCAGAGCGGTGGCCGCAGTCTTTGCAGGGTGCTCAGATGGCGGCCTGGAAGGCGCAGGAGCCCGGTCCAGGGAGCGCATCTCCTCAGATGGGGAACGTTTCTCCTCAGACCGAGGAGCATTTCTCTTCAGACTGGGGAGCATTTCTCCTCAGCCAGACACCCCCCCATCGAGGAATGGCACCCGAGTCACTGAATCTGCCCGCGGGCACCTCAGTGGCCCCTCTGCCATCTCCAAGGCCATGCCACGGCTGTAGTAATTCAAATGCTCCAAATGCTGCTTTTTGTCATTACAAAAGGTGTGGCTTCGTGTGACGGAGGAGTCCAAAGTCGGCCTCTGAGGCAGGGCCGGCGCGGAGGCTCGTGACTCACGGCAGGCGGGCAGTGCCCACGCTGTGGCCTGGAGAGAAAGCAGGGCCCGGCTCGCAGCGGGTATCGGAGCGGGGGGCCGGGAGGACCAGTGCTGTGGCAGGCAGGAGAAAGCAGCTCCGCATCCTCATCCCAGCTCTTAGCAGGACCTTGAAAGGTCAGGCAGCAGGTCCTGCGTGCCTGCCATCAGCGTGGAACTTGCTAATCTGCCATTAACCAGCCCTGGAGGGAGCCAGTTGAAATCTCGCCTCTTTTTCAGACGTTGGAGGTCCTGAGCAAATCAAGCTGATGGATCTCTCTGTGACCCGTTCCCGAACTGCAAGAGGGAGGTGACACTTCCTCGGCATGCCTTAGCTATACGGGTGCACAGTAGCTGCTTCTCAGCAGGTGCATGGATGGGGGCCAGCAGAAAGGTTTCAGCAGCAAAAGCATCCAGCTCTGCAACAGCTGCACTAATAAAAGAGCGCGCCTCACCTCCTCTGTCCCCACCCACACCCACATCCCATTTAAATTAAGATCTCTTTCCCACAGACCCCCCTTGCTCCCAAATCAGGATAATATGTGTTTTCCCCACCTTAGCAATCCTTTTATCTTCACCACACACATAAACACAAAAGGATCCCAATTCCATGACTCATTTGCCTTTCTCTTTTCCAGAAACCAAGACATAACCCATCCCCTCATCCACCTATCCCCCCCCCAGCACCCCTCCCCGGCAGCCTGGCAGCAGTCACCTCCGTGCCAGCACCCACCCTGCAGCTCAGGCTGTTGCTGGCAACTGGTACCTGCCCATACGGAAGAGGCTGATCCACGGCTCAGACCAGTGCCTCTGCAAAGAGGGTGTTACTGCTTCTTACGCCTCTTTGAAGTGGTTCTTGTTCCACCCATGGCTTGGGAACCCCTGCTCTAGCACATGGGGCTTTCAGCGAGTAATGTGAAACAATGAAATCGTCTGATCAGTTATTCAGGAGACGCTCTAATGGCAGCACCCTCCACAAAAACACCTACATGCATTGACACAGCCAGAGACGAGAGAACTGGCCAAGCCAGGCTCCAGAGGCTACATACCCTCTGGGAGGCTGCATTCAAATGGACGACTTCAAGAAGAGCAGACGCATTCCCAAGAAGCTGCTGCCTTGTTTCCCACTGTCTGAGGAGGAACCTCAGCATGTGCCTTTGCAAATGCCCGGGGAGATGAGACCTGGGAGCTTCAAAGTAGCCACAAAAACTCTCGATGCTTCAAGCCCCGGCAGGCCAGAGGCAGCAGCTGCACCTGCGGGATTGCAGGGCTGCGGGGTAGATGCAGTGGCGCAGAGCAGGCCTGGTCTCGACGAGCCTCCAGTGCAAAGCTGGAGGGGCCGTATCCTCACCCTCACTCAGCCTCTGTTGCCCTGGGGACATCCCGACTGTGTGGGAAAGGGAACAGCTGTAAGTGTGGGTCCAGCACAGGGCGGCGAACCGTGGGACCTGCAGTGCTGCTGCGGGGAGCCGGGTACCCCACCGGCCGTCACGCTCAGCCCTTGCACCCCAGCTCCGGCACCAGGAAGGAGAACCGCCACCCCACCACCACCCGCCGGCACCCCACCGCTGCAGCTGCCTTGGGCAAGTGCAGGACCTAACGTGGGGCACGCAGCCCTGGCTCCAGGAAGGGTTTCTTCCCCCGTGCTCTCTCCCCGACTGAGACCCTGCGTGAACCTTTCTCCCACTGTGTTTATCAGCAAGCATTGGACTAGAGTTAACCGCAATCTAGGGGCAGAGTTAAATGCAGAGTCCTGTTCTATCACCCCATGTATATAAATTAGAGCTGTAATTCCACCCTGCGGTGTGGATGGCAATAGCAAACAGACACTGCCAGACCCATCTCACACGGATATTTGAGCTTTGAACCTTTGGTTTATGATTTCACCAGAACTGTCAGTGCGATGATATGCAAGCAATATACAGTGAAGGAGTGCTTGTACTTGGAAAAAATGACAGGCCCCTTATCTATGAGAAGTTTCCATTTTTTAAACACAAACATTCTTTGCCATCAAACCAACAAAAGGCTCGGCCAGGCTGATGCACCACTTTACTAGCAGCTCCGCTTCTCAGATGGGTAATGCCACGGTTTCTCCTCTCTACCATACAATTAACTTCCAGGGTGGGCCTTTTTCAGAATTAAACTAAGAATTGCATAAAACAGTGAATAATAGCAAATGTTGCGTGTACCAGCAAGGCGGCTCCGGTGATCTGGTTCCTCTCGCATAGTCTGTCAGTGCCCTATAGTGGAGAAATGGGTTAATTGCATACGCCACATGGAGCAACTGCCAAACTGCTGTTACACTCCTTGCAACCCCGAGGTCAGGCCACAGAAGCCGGTGGGGAGATCCCAGGCAAACACCATTGCCGCTTCATAACAGCAGCTGGCCTGCTGCCGCTGCGGGGACGAAAGTCTGCTCCTGCGTCACCTCTGCCGTAACGGCAGCCAGGCTCTGCCTGACTTCACCGGCTGCAATGGCAAGATTCCCTCCTTTGTTCAAGCCATTAACAATCTCCATCTCTTCCCGCTGAGCAAGTTGCTCCTGTTACAAGATGTGGGGATGTATGCAAAAACACTTCACTGGATCTGGGGAACAAGCATCTGCTTTTCTCAGGCCCACATGGGTTTGAAATGCCTTGGCGCTAAGCAGTGAAGCACTTCCGTGTCCTGTCTTGCAACCCTCCACGAAGTAAGTGCTCCCATGAAAGCCAAAACTATCGGTGAAGGTTCAAGATGAGGCCCCAGGAGGAACCGACCGGGAACTCCCTGCACATCTCAGGCATTAAGTACTGCAGGAAGGTGCTCTGCTGCCAACTACGGATAATCTGCAAAAAGGAAAGCAGAAAATCCTCCTACTGCCCATCACCACCACAGCAGGGGTCCTTAAAAGCTCCTTTCCCACCTCTTCATGTTCATCCACTGAAAATCAGTGCAGAGCTACACAGAGAGCACTAAGTGCCCAGCTCAGAGCACAGCGGAGGGGACAGCCCCCGCACAGCCCTCCTGATAAAAGCCCCACCAGCCACGAGACCCCCCTTTGCTTCCTCTCCCGCCCCCAAGTTGCACTCCTGATTTAAACAAGAGCAGTACTGGGAGAAGGAACACAGAAGAGAGAGTCCCAATTTAATGGGAAGAGCCTGTAAAACACACAGTCCAACGTCAGCCGGCTCGCTTTGACCATCATTCGCGCCCTTGCGAAGGTTGAGCTCTGCCAGGGCACTGAGCAGCCCTGGTTGCAGGCCTGGAAGGGGCATTACCCCTCCAATGGGGGCCCAGTGCCTCGCAGGATTATACCTTCCATATCCACAAAATACTTCTTCCTCCAGAAAGGAGTAATTCAGGATGGCAGGGGTTGTCAAACCTTCCTTATCCCTCAGCTGCTGAAAGCAGCAATAGCCAGAAATCCTTGACAAAAAAACAAGGATAATTGAGCATCAAATTTGTATGTATAATGCTCTTCAGTAGGAAGGAGTTGTTAGATTGCACTGTAGTGGAGGGTTTATTGCATCAGAGTCAAAAATCAGTGGGTGTGGAATTTTTGTCAATTATATAATCATCTCTGGCGGTTTTGCCTCCGCTGGTTTGGGCGAGGACACAGCACCCATCCCGGTTGGAGGCCCGCCCCATGCTATCAGCGAACGGCACATGGTCAGACGTGGGGGGACTGTGGTGAGAACAAAGGAAAGCAGATTTCCTGGGAGTCTCTTTTTGTTTTCCCAAGCAGAAGAGTGACTCAGATTTCAGCTCGCACTCCTGTAACTCAGCCAACAACAACACGTTGTTAGTCAAAGTGATAAAGGCGAGTATCTTTGTTCCACTTGCTGAACTAATAAGAGCTCAAATAAACTTGTTCGCCCAACAGCCAGCTCAGTCACTAAACCAGAGACCATGCGCTGAACCCCAAGCCCCCCTCACAGTGACGACAGCATCTTGCTCCCCAACAGCCTCGCTGAACTCCGGGAAGCTCCTCAGCAAATACACTTCTGTCTAAACCAGCACAGATGATCTCAGTTTGTGCATTATCATAGTTGAGAGCTTCTGATAAATATCGTGAATGCTTACATGTCATTCTAATGCAGCTGCTCAAAGTGTTGCAGAAATGCTTTCACTTTCTGAGAAATGCTCCAGGAAAAAGCACTCTACTTCCTTGTGCTTAAGAAACAGCTTAACACAGCCCTGCTCCTTTGTCTCCTGCATCTGAGCTTGTTTTTCATGGCTGTAAGGTACATCCACAAATCTTTGGAAATACCATAGCATGAATTGCTCCATCACAGCCACTGCACCCAAATCGAGCAAAAGGAGACTCCAAATCCCAGGCTGGCAAAGCCCGTCCCTATCGCACAGGCCTCTGGCTCTCCGCGCTGCTGGGCTGGGTAGGGACCCAAGGCTCTCATGGTTTGTGCTAGCGCACCTTCCCCTGGCATCAGGGTAAGTTAGTGGCGCCTGGGCAAACCGTGCTGTACTGGTGCAAAATGGGGCTATCCAAAGGATTTGCTGCAGCCAGTTGTGGGTAAGCCTTTGTATACTGGCTTTATTTTCCCTAGAAAAAGGGCATCTCTGAAATACATGTTAGAACACCTTAAACAAGTCAGCTGCAGCTAGAGGTGTTAACAGGACAGAGCAGACCTTAGCAGAAGTAGATGTTTAGACTAGAAGTACTTTCTTTGTGCTGAGATTTTAACATGTTCATTCATGTATGTTAACAACGTGCTATAAATACGCCTGGTCCTTCCTGGCCGCTGCTGCCACGGCCGAGGCGCTGCGCAGGTGCCGTGTGCCGCGACGTTGCGGGGAGGGTGTGTTAGGACAAGCGCTGGCAGCCGCAGCGCCGGGCTTACCAACACAGCCCCTCAGCCGCCCGCTCACCCCCATCAGACACAGCCACCGCCTTGGGCTGCCCTGGGCATGTGCCACATAAAACTGGTTCGTCAGCCGCGGTTGCTGCATTCACACAGGCAGCCTAAGGGCTCAGACTCATGCAGCAGAGGATCAAAACAGATCACGGAAAATACTGGGGCTGCCACCACCCTTCCCACCCTCGGAGGAGCTGCCACCCTCCGACACCGGCTGATGGTGAAGCATCTCCTGAAGTGCCCTTGTTCGCAGCCCAGTGCACAACGTCGGGAATGGTTCTTCTTCCTGCAGCAGACAGAAAGTTGCTACCGCTCAGGAGCTGCTTTGCAGGCTGTTGTCTCCTCCGCTGCATTGGGGGTGGCAATTCCGATGGAAATTTCAGTGGCTGTACCAACGTAAGTGCACTTCAAAGCACAACCTCAGGATATCTGCTTTTGTGAGAAAGTATCCCGAGTTAAAAATTAATGAAATTCACTTTTAGGATCATTTAGTTTCCTCCATCTGAACAGCAGGATTTTTGCCAGTCTCTCCACAACATGAATGCAGAGCATTTCTGCCTTTGCACGTTGGGGACTGGCCTCTAGTGATTAGATTGCCAATTAATATCAGGTAATCAACACATTCACAAGGGCTGGTTGAATCCCACCCTGACATTTTGCAAACTATGCGTGTTTGGGGAGTGTCTTCATCAGCCTTTTGAAGTTCTTAACTGTGAGCTCCCTGGCAATCAATTAGCCTGCGCTAAAAACTGGTGCTGTGCCATTAGAGCAAACATGCCCCAAGAAACAAACATATTAAGGATTAATTAAATACCAGGTTTTATTTAATTAAGCCTCTTCTCATAAGTAGGTAGAGGCAGGAATCTGGAGCTAGCATCCAATCTTGCTTTCACTTCTATCCCATTTTTAGAAATGCATTTAAACTTGGTTGGTGCTGTTTAAAACATGACATTCAGGCTGATGCAAATCTGTTCTGCCTTCCCAGTGCGAGCGCAGGAACCGACAAGCACATCGTTAAAAGGTGGCTGATGGCACCGAGCACTCCCAGGGGCAGGGTTCACTTCTTCCCCACACCCACGCACGACACCCTCCCCAGGGAGCGCTGGAAGCCCCTGCAAGCACCCAAAGACCTTCTGGAGTCTACAGGGATGACAAGTGCCAACCCCGAGCACAAGCAGGGACCTGTGAGCAGCTCGTCCTCCTGCTCTCCTCTCATCCTCCTTGCATTTTTTAATGAAAAGCTTGTCACTCCCGTTACCCGCTTACCTGCAGCGAGAAAGGCGCCGCAGCCTGTCATATCGCTACCGATTTAAAGGTCTAGAGATAGATCCAGGAAATATCAAGGCAAGCTAATGAGATCAAGTCCAAGGTCATTTTACGCACTGGTACAGAGAGCACTCCCTTGCCTTCTGCACACCCCATCTGTGTTAGCGGAGGATCACATGCAGATATGAAAAACCACCATCGTGTCCTGGCTCTGGGCTGCCCCACGGCCAGGAGCTGCCCTCGCACCATAGGCTGTACATTGGTGCAATTCACTCTGTGCAGCAGCTGAGGATCTGGCCCAGCCGTTCTGTAGCAATTGGCAGCCTTTTTTCTCCTCTTTAGGGGCTCTATTTCAGCTTAACAGTCATCAGTTTAAATTCTCCACACCACCAGAGAGGGTACCAGCAAGAGGAAGGACGGAGGTGACAGTATCAGCAGGCTGAGAGCAGCAGGCAGCAGAGGCGAGGAGGTGTCACCGCCTGGCTGCACACAGCATCTGCCCCAGGAGGGACCAGGTCAGGCAGCAAGGCCACGGGCTGGCTGGACCAAGAAAGCCAAGAGATGCAATCAGGGAAGGCAAGGACCGTGATGAGATCAAAACACGCACTGCAACAGGGCAAGAGGGGAGAAGTGTAAAAGGGAGAAGAGGTGACAGCAGGGTCCCCGGGAGAGGAGGGACTTGACAAGAGCAAAGGAGGGCTCTGAAAGCTGGGCGTGATGTGAAAATACTAATCTGCTCAAAAACGCAGTTCTAAGATCATTCCTCTGGCTGCTGGGGATCCTGCGGAGCGCGCTCCTCACCTGGCTGCCTCCGTGCCTCCTGGACCCTGGGACCCAGCCCTCGGCTCTGCGGAGCAAAGCTGTTCTCCACCTCCTGCGGAGCGAAGGACTGGCTCCGGGAACGGGACTGGGTGTGTGCGGAGCTGCCGCGGGGTCTGAGTTTGAGAAAAGACGATCATGGGGAAGAGCCATCCCCGGCGAGCTCGGGGCGGTGGGACGCGGAGGGCTGCAGTTTCCCAGCGCTGGGTTGGGTCTTCCCAGCCCAGCTGCAACCCCCAGCTCCCCCTGCCCACTGTGACCCCTGCCCCCCCCCGGCCGGCCACGCTGCCGCCCACTCCGTGCCCCAGGTCCCCAGCTGTGGAGCAGGGCTGGGCTGTGGCAGGGTGTGGGCCTGTCCCAGCGCTTCTCCAACCCCTCCAATTCATTAGCACGGCACTCCCGCCTCCCCCTCGGGCCCAGCTCGTTTCAGCTCCCCCATCCCACATGCTGCAGGTCTCAGGGTCTTGGTAAAACTTGGCCCTGGCCCCAGATGAGTCACTTGGCTGGCGAGCAAGTGGAGCAGACTGCAGCCCCGTGTGCTGGGACGGGAGCCCGGATGACCACGGCGCAGCCGGTCACACCAGCATAACCAGGGGGCTGGTAGCAGAGCCGGGAGCCTCCCGCCATTCCCCTGGGGTGAAGGAGCAGCAGCTCTGCCCCAGAGCATCTGCCCCGCCGGAGGCCGGGACTAACGGGATGCTGAGGAGCATCTCACCCTGCTCACGTGCAGACCTCTGCCCAGCCCGGCAGCGATGGCACTCTCCTTGGAGTTATTTTGGAAAGGAGATGCCCGGGCACGACACACACGACCCCCAGCACCGCGGGGAGCCTGGGATCGCTCACACGGGCGGAGACCCGGAGCTCTGCCGAACTGCAGCAGGCAGCCAGGCTTCTCAAAACATCCCCAGAGCCATTATTCCCCGTCCCACTCCCTACGGCCATGCCTGAACTCCCCTGCACAAGCCAGCCTGCGGCCTGGGGCCCTTCTCGCCTCTCTGCCCCAAGACTCCGGTGCTGAGGGACACGGGCAGGGCTCCAGCCGAGCTGCCTGCACCCCAGCTGCAGCTGCTGCCTGCAGGGCTGCGCACGCCTCTGCCCGCCCCGGGACGATCTGCTCCCCGCTTCACCCGTACCCAAGAGGCACCATTAGATCTCAGGCCTTCCCCTCGCCGGCGCTGCGAGGGAACAAGAGAAGCTGCTACACAGCAGGAGATAAACCGAACCGCAATCGCAGTGCGGCACAGAGCTATCTGTAACTTTCGGAAAATAGAAGTGCTGGCGGTGGGAGGAGGGCAAGCAAAAGATTCTGCTCTAGAAGATCTCAGGCCACGCAGTGATTCTTACTTTGAAAAATTCCTTGTCAGCAGCTTAGAGAGCATAAAAATAGCTTGCTGCAGATTAACTTCATTGGAATTACTGTTTCATTAATGGCACCAGTGAGCATTTACCAACGTGCATTCAGCAACGAGAGGAGCTTTTTCCAGCCCAAAGTTGATACAGGCCCAGTTATTTTGCTGAGGCTTTGAGTGCTCATTAAAAATTAGTAGCAGTTTTTCTAGCAACAAGGAGCAGGTATTCCGAGGAGGGAAGCAAAAATCTGTCCTCAAAACAAGGATAAAAGCACCTGAGCATCCCCCTGCTCCCCCAGAGACGAAAGCATTTTTGGGTGCAGCAGAGTTACCCCCCAGTGCTCTCAGACGCAGCATTTCTGAAGGCGTCAGCACTGCCTTTTTGGGGTACTCCACGTTCGCCATCTTACCAGGGACTGCGCAGCCATAAAGAACAACCAGGATTTTCTTGATTTGAAAATACATTAACCATAGAGAATAGAGCTTTAATTTTTCTTTCTGAACAACAATAAGGAACAGTTTACATAAAAAACCAAAAGCATGGATAAAATAATATAAAACAGATATAATACCACAGTGTGGAATTCAAATAATCTAAGAACATTAGCAGCACTTCTACAAATATATTAAAAGCTATAGTGCTCATTAAGCTCAGATAGAGCAACTCCCAGAGACCAAAATGGCATCCAACATATAAAAGCAGCAATTCAGTGTAGGGCAACATAAAAGTCTAATGCCAGTACACCAGATACATTCATAACCCTGCTGTTGCGAGGTAATCCCTTGTCCCACAGAGCCTGGGATGGGACCTGTCGTCTCCACGACGGTTGCAGCAGGGCGACAGCCCCGCGTCACCCACTTGCCCTGCCAAGCTCTCCAGAACACACCTTAGCACTAGGGAAGTGACAATCACGTGTCTAAGGTTACATCCGAGTTGGATTTTCAACAAAAGTTTTCGTTAATTCTGTTTGTGAAAAACAGCTTTCGCCTTCCCTGGCTCCTGGGAATTACCCTCCAAGAAGAGACTGAATTTCTGAGAATTTAAGTAGATCTTCTTCTGTAGTCATGAAAATGAAATTTTTAGTATCTCAGTATCCAGTATTAGGATCTTCAATTCTTTATCTTCCTTAGCAGTGAAGCCACACGGATTCTTAAAACTTCCATGTACTTTTTGAGATCCTGTGCATAGTTTAAATTTTAGCATTGATTTATTTAAAAAAAAAAAAAAAAAAAAAAAAAAAAGGATAGATGGTACTTTTTACCCCTTACAAAAAAGCTGATGAAAAGTGGCCTTCCTCCTAGCCATCTCTCGCTTCAGCGGCACTTAATGCCCGTCCCCTGCCGCGCTCCTCAGAGGCTCTCGCCACCACCGAGGGCACCGGCAACGCTGGCTCTTGCTGGGCAGAGGAAAGCGGGGGCTTTCTGCGGGAGACCCGAGAGACTCAGCAGACCTGTCCGGTGGGGCAGAGGCTGGGACACAACCCGCCTGCTCCGGACACAGCTGTGCCTGCAGGACTGGCCCCGGCTGCCGGAGCCCCGGGCGCAGGCAGAGCCGATGGGGCCACAGACCCTTCATGGGTCTGTGGTGCCAGTGGCTCTGGAGCGATCGCACCGGGCCGTGGACCAGAGGCTGTCACCTGCTGCTCCATCTTTGGGCTCCCTGCTCAGTCTCCGCGTGCAAATCAATTTAAAAAAGGAAGTTATTAAACTACTGAATGAGAATTTAAGGTTGAATATGCTTATCACTAATCTAAAATTAGACACATATTAAAAGACTGCTATGGCTATTCCAGCAACAAACATTCTCCAGGAAATTCAGGATTCGGACAAAGTTTAGAAGAAATCCAAGCACTCCAAGCTGTAGAAATGCACGGCTACGGCACCAGAACAGCCTTAACTTTGGCCCACACTGCCACCATAAAACATAAATGTGGTGAGTGTGACTGGGGACCACAAAGGCTTCAGGTGCCTTAATCAGCGATATGTGTTTACTTCAGGGCAGGCAACGAGGATAATGACCTCGAGAGAAGATCATTGGAGTGCCTGAAATAGGAGGCAACAGTAAGCGGCATTTTATCTACTTCAGGGTATCTGAAAACTTTTATAAGAATTTCGGAAAACTGGTTCTGGTGAGAGTTACAACCCTTCCATATTGGTAAAAAATTGTCACTTCATCTGTGAGTTGTGCTCTTTCACTATCAGTTTGTGCTCACGCGATAGTAAAATGCAGAAAATGTGCCCAGAACTCCTCGGTGCTACTGGAAATTCCCAAATGGAGTGAAAAATATTTGACAGATGTTTTGATGAAACGACAATCATTTTGGCCCCACTGATGAACGGGCTCAAAGGCTACCACTAGCTGAATAGCAATGCCACAGTAGAGAGCAGCAATTTAAGGTAGTACAAGGTATTTTTAAAAACAAAACTTACATGATGAGAATCCTGAAACTGGTCCCATTCCTATTTTGAGGACTGTTTGCCACAGTGGCTCCCAGTGCAGAGAATTAGCCAACTACTCAAAGTACATGGGGAAAGAAAGGAAAACTAGCCAGCCAGATTAAAATAAACAAACAAAGAAGAAAGAATAAGAATCTCATCCCATAAATTGCTCTTCACCACCAGCCTGCCACAAGGCTTGTGTCTCCAAGGTGGGATTTAGGGATGGGCTCAGCTTGCCCGTGGATGGGTTCCCAGCAGAACTGCGATTCCTAGCTACCACATCGAGAATAGTCACTGCTCTTGATCTGTTTTTTACTTTTCAGTGACAATGGTTGCCGATATCTGCATTTCTGCTGCTGGCTCTAGTTACAATAAAAGGTGTATTTGGATACGTTAAGGGATGTTCAAAATGTTAGAGGCTGGATGAGAGCAGAACAGGGTGGCAGCAAGAAGTTCCCATGCAAAAAACCCTCTCAATCTTCATGAAAAATGTTAATAGCAAAGCAATTCAGAGACTCAACACAGTAAGAGAAAAACTCCTATAAAAATCTCACATTTAGGAACAAAGACAACTTCTAAAGTGTTTACATGAGTAACACTAAAAGAGATGGGTACCGAGAGTTATTTGGTAGGTTGCATCAGCAGAAAGCTCAAATGCAGAAAGAGAATCCATTAGTAAGTCCCTCGGGAGAACGTGGGGCCAGGACACAAACATTCACTGTATTTAAACATACTGAGATTATCTGCGAGCTGAGCAGCTCTAATGAAAGATAAAGCGAAAACCCCACACCTCTGCGGATGCTCAGGGTGGGTGCAATGCGAGTTGAACAGCTCAGCCCGTGGAGTCCGTCCTTCACCCAGGCTCAGCTCTGGAGCGACCCGGAGCGGAGAACACGGGCTGGGGGCAAGCGGGATGCAAACCTCGCTGCGCCCGGCGGGAAGCATGCAGCAGTCTCGAGTCAGAAGGCACAGCAGGTCGAGACCCTGGTCCCACAGAGCGAACGACAGCAGGCTAAAGATAGTCCCCGGCTTGTAGTGTCATTGCACAGGGTGGATTTCAGCTGCACGGAGCTGCTGGGATGAGACATTCCTCTCCCCCAAGGAGCCAGACAAGATGACTGTATATGGGCAAGCATTCCCCTGCGACAGGCTTCTCCCTCCGTGGTAAACAGGCGATCCTCCGGCTGCACAGCCGAGAGAGATCTGTGCTGTCCCGCAGGGCCACAAGGATTCACGCTGTCGGAAACCCGGAATAATGCTTTTACCTCAGGGCAATCTAGCAGAGGGGCAGAGCCAGGCCGGAGAGGCTGAGGCAGGAGAAGGCCTACGAACAGCTGGACAACAACAACCTTTCCTTAAATTTTAGTAGCTTTTAACCATCGAACAGATCTCGAGCCCCAGACTCCTGGTGTTGCTTCCCTATGGGTCTCCACAAGCACGTAAACCTGCCGGTCGGACAGCGGCTGCCCCGGAGGGGTC
The DNA here is from genome assembly GCA_035582835.1 of Phoebastria nigripes. NCBI lineage: Eukaryota > Metazoa > Chordata > Aves > Procellariiformes > Diomedeidae > Phoebastria > Phoebastria nigripes. The sequence goes on along the minus strand of JAYKAV010000100.1, from coordinate 833,212 downwards.
AGCAAGGAGCACAGCTCCTACCCGCTGCGACTTCTGATAAGATGCTCAAAACCGAGCTGGGACCACGCGTGGACGGGGGCTGTGGAAGGGCAGAGCACAGGGACTGTCACAGCCTATTTCTGACCTCCCGCAGCTGCTGTCCTGCCAGCTCCCCTCCCGGCAGCACGGCGAGGGTCTGGCAGGGCGGGCAGCGGGGGAACGGCCTCCTGTTGCCGTACCAGAACAGCTCTCACGGTACAGGGACAGTGACAGATGGGCACATCATGGAATAGGTGCTATAGAACACAGTTCTTAGAAGCAAAAGATTTCTTCTCCCCGCCTCAAAAAAATAACCCACTTAATTCACGTATTTTCTCTCTATACTGTATATATATATTATATATAGACACAATTTTCTGGTAAACATTTACAAGATATTGTAAAGAACATTGAAAAGATATATCTCCATTTGCATAACAACGCACACTCACATACTTCAGTATACAAGGACACACAGTAATGTACAGTCAATAAATAAATACTTTTCCCCCAGAAGTTATTCAAAAAACACTGCTATCGAGCGGCCCAAAGACACTCTCAGTTAATACAGACAGCAAATATTGTGCAGAATTTCTTGGCTGTTTTTGTTTAAAAAAACCAAGAAAAGGAAAACAGAAGCTTGAAAGATAAAGTGTCAGCAACGTTGCTTGATAAGACTGTGTTTAAGTTGACCTATTGGTTCTTGTCCCTCAGAAAGGGGAGGACAGAGCCCTGCCCTTCCCCTTCGGAGAAGGTGATGCAGGCAGACTATGACCTGTCCTAGGACCTAGAGGGAAGAGGAACAGCCTGGCAGGGAAGGCACGAGCTTCCTGCTCTGCTTTGTGGAAAGATTAAAGATTCACATGTGAACTGGCAGATTTGAAGCTCAAATGCCTTTGTTTCCTGTGCTACTACAGACCAAGCACTCTTTGGAGATTTAATACAGAAAATCGCTTCAAAGAATTTCCTAGATTGTTGGTACACATTTGCTTGTTGGGATTATGAGAAGCGAAAGGCTCCCCATTACGCTCACTCCCTGCTGCAGTCCTCTTCCCCAAAGGGTTCAGTACGTACTACTGCTCCCTGGTTTTTCTAGCTGCAGCCTCTGCGTCCCAGTACTGCGAATCGCTTCACCACACTGCAGAACTTTTCTGAAGCAGTTTTCTCTTCTGCAGATTTACATCTGTCTTCTTTTCTACAAGCAACATCTGACACATGCCACAAGTAAATACAGAACACAGTCAGCACAGACAGATGTTCCACAGAAGGGAAGGGCCCCTTTTCCCTTCTGGTGAGCAGCMCTCCAACAGCAAGAAAAGAGCAGGGCCTTATTTTGCAGAGGGGAGGAGGAGAGCACACACACATCACACATTGCATGGAGGGGGAACACAAATTTTTGCAGCAAAACTTGAGAGAAAGTACCCTTATAGAGAGCTACAACCCAGCGTCTTCCCTGCTGCTGAAAGCACACATTCATGGCAGCCTTCTGTGGCCGTGACAAAGCCGAACTAGACCTACCAACAACCTACACCTCTCCTTTTCCTTTATTGTTTTTACCTGAGTTGAAAAATGAATCCAAACCCTCCATAGCGCAGCCTTAGCATGACACAGCAGCTCAGCTCTCACGCTGGTAGTGCTGGAGAGGCACTTCATGCAGTGTGCTCCAGGGGCTGCAACGCTGGAGAGCCACTGCAGGAAAAGTGGCCACAGAAGTGTGTCTTCCAAAAGCAAAGACCACTCAGGGACCTCGGGCTATTTTCCTCGTCACAGGCATGTGAAAGAAGCCCACCAAGACCTAACTGGAGACTTTCAGTGGACTTAGGGGGCTTTGCAGCCAGCCCCAGAAGCACACAGAAAACCTTCAGGCACCAAGGGGATTGTCTGCACTGTCTAGCCTTGAGCAGCTCGTCTTAAGAGAGGAAGAGACAGGCACCTTCAGAGGGAAAGTCAGGACAGTCACCGAAGTCAGAAGCTCTGACTTGCCTTCTGAGGAGCTCTCCACTACCAGGGGTTGCAGAGCAACGACAGGGAGACTAGACTCCTAACACAAGCAGCTAGAGTAAGGCAGATATGAAAACCTCAAGTCTAGAGTTCCCAGAGGAGGTTAGGACCAGATTTTCCAGTGTTCAGAGAGCATTGCAGAGGCTGGATTTTGAAAGAAAAACCCAATGCTGAATTTGGAGCTCTTCTGAAAATCCATCCAAAGCTGAAACTCTTGTGTGCTCAGATACTGTAGTAACAAACAACATAAAAATCCCAGGGAGAGAACAGAGCCCTAAAAAAATACTAAAGGGGATGCTATGCATCAAGGGACAAGATCAAAAGAAGAGGAATTTCTGTGATCAAAGTCCCTCTCTGTTACTGGCAGAGCCTCATAATGTTAGTAAGAAACTGAGTACTGGCAGCATCCCTGTCTCGCCCAGGCTTGCAGGGCTGGCTGGCTTCCCCGTGCCACAGGGTAACGGCTGTCCAAGGAAGCAGCTTTATTTCCTTGCCACAAAGGCTGTCAAGCCCGAGTCGGCCCCGAGGAGGGCTGGCAGCTCTGCTCTCCCAGACCCCGAGCTCTGACCTGGGATGCTGGCAACTGCCTCGGCAGTTGTGGTGGTAACCACACGTGCTGCCCTTCTGCTGCAGCAAGGCAAGCATGGCTGCCTGGGTCCTGCTTCCAAAGCAAGTCCTTAGCAGTAAAATGCAATTGTACAGATCTTTGGTTAAGTCACTGAAGAAGGCTGTGAAGAGCTGAGCCGGGGCCCCTGGACCTAACACTGAACACAGCACTTGGAGAGCTAAGGGTACTTCCAGTTTAGACAGCAGCATGTGTCCAACTACCTTATTTCCACAGGTGTGGCACTTCGAGAAAAAGGAGAAGGGGAGGAAGCATTGAAGGGGAGTCCCGGCTCTTTGTCTGGATGCCTCGTCTTCCCCATGTCCTTCATTTGTTCTCGATCAGAGTCTGGACTTTATAGACAAGGTCCCGAGCCAGCTTCAGGATCTGCTTGGTGTTGTGCCGCTCAGCCATTTCTGGAACACAGACAGAAGGAACCCACAAAGAGGCTAGACCCGAGCAGCCCGGCGTCTCGAGGAGCCCCCCCAGCCTCACAGCTCTCTGCTCCTCAGCCGAGCCCCAGGCGGGAGCTGAAGCTGCTAATTCCTGCCCAAGTCCCCAAGCACCATCCCCCGCAGAGACACCTGACTCTGAAGAGCCATCATCAACCAACTCATCTCGGGATGATTGCAGCCAGCAGGAAGCACAACCTACACTCACAGCTCCCTTCAAGCATGGCAAGGTGGGCTGTTGCCAAGGATGGCAGGGTGGCTTCCCCCAGGCACCACCAGACCCCCTCAGAGCCTGACTGTTCAGGGGCAAGGGGTCTCTCTACCATCGTGTTCCAAGTATCAAGCATCACGCAACCATACACTGCTCTGTTTTAAACATTTACCAGTATAGCCCAGATATGACTGTCTATAGTCAGACAGACATGTGCTGCCTACATCTGAGCAGCTGCCACAAATTCAGCCCAACAGAACACAAGCTGTACCGTTGAAAAACTTGATGATGTCTGTAAAATCCATGTTGTTCTCCAAGATTATGTCCCGGTACATTTCCACCAAAGCCAGGGCTATGAAGAGCACATAGTGTGCAGAGGAAACGTGTGCAGCTGCCCAGATGGTCTCCCAGACGGCGAACACGTCATCATACACCAGCTCTGTTAACAGAGGAAAAAGCCCAGCAGTTACTACACCAGCCACGGGTTTACAATCATCCTGACTCACAGAGTTCACAGCAGCACTGGGAAGACACGCTGGGTGGTTTCTTCCCACAAGAACCTGCTCCAGTTGGAAGCAATAAGTCAGTCATCTGTAGAGACAAATATTCTGGCCTGCAGCAGGTGGCACAGGCTTCAGGACACAAACCCGGTGGAGGCTCACCAGCAGCTCTGGAACAACAGGTTCTGTATCTAGACAGAAAAGTCAGCCACAAATCCACCAGGGAAAAGCAAAACAGGAACACATGGTAAAAAGTTAAGTTCAGGCAACTGAAGTTGCGGAGTATATTGAGAAGCGTGGAAGCTGGCAGACCTTGCCTTCCCTCCCCATTTGCTGGTCTCAACTGCCTCCCTCCCAGCACACACCTCTCTTGAAGTCCAGAAGAAACCACCGGTAGCAGAAATAGAAATGAGTGTAATCACCATTCTGGTGCATCAGCTCGAAGAGCTCAGAGTCCAGAATCTGCCAAGAAAAGCAAAAGGAAAGTCATCAGTGCACACCGGAGGCACCAGCCGTTCCTCTGCCTGCTTTCCTCGATTCCCACTGCTCTCCTAGCGCACCATCTTCCACCTGGCTTCTCCCTCCTTTGCAACCCTGTCACGTGTCACTCCCAGGCTCTCTTTACAGCCCCCTGCTCTCCCTTCTGCTTCCTGCCACTGAAAGCTCCTCTCAGCCCCTCCGAGACCCCCGTCCCAAGAACAGCTTTCCCCCTCTGCTTTGAGAGGCTGCTGACCCTGTGCCAGGACCCCCCTACCTGGATCAGAGATCTCATGTTGGCAAAGTGGGTGTCCATGGCTCCTCCGTGGGGGAAGTTCTGATTCATCCTCTTCATAAGCTCAGTGAAACAGCTGAAAGCCAGAGCCTCTGCACAGGGAGGAGAGACAGTCACTGCTCTGCTGCACGGACACTGCTGGATCTGCATCACCACACCCCGCCATCTCTGCTCTGCCCTGGTGAGACCCCACCTGCAGCACTGCATCCAGCTCTGGAGCCCTCAGCACAAGAAAGACACGGACCTGTTGGAGCGGGTCCAGAGGAGGGCCACAAAAATGATCAGGGGGATGGAACACCTCTCCTATGAAGAAAGGCTGAGAGAGTTGGGGTTGTTCAGCCTGGAGAAGAGAAGGCTTTGGGGAGACCTTACTGCAGCCTTTCAGTACTTAAAGGGGGCTTATAAAAAAGATGGCAGCAAACGTTTTAGCAGGGCCTGTTGCAACAGGACAAGCGGGAATGGCTTTAAACTAAAAGAGGGGAGATTTAGACTAGATATAAGGAAGAAATTTTTTATGCTGAGGGTGGTGAAACACTGGCACAGGTTGCCCAGAGAGGTGGCAGGTGCCCCATCCCTGGAAACATTCAAGGTCAGGTTGGACGGGGCTCTGAGCAACCTGATCTAGTTGAAGATGTCCCTGCCCACGGCAGGGGGGTTGGACTAGATGACCTTTAAAGGTCCCTTCCAACCCAAACTATTCTGTGATTCTACGATCCACTCACAGCAGGAATATCCCTCCCCGCTCCACACACACAGAGCCAGGGCTGCGCAGCAGGGACTGGCCTCGGAAACACACCTCACACTGCAAAAGGTACATGCTGTCCCCAGGTTGGGCTCCCGGGAGTCAGACAGCATCAAGGACAAATGGGATCCTGCCACCAGCTGCTCCACACCTCCGAGCACAGGACCTTCCCACTGCAAAGGGCCACCACCAGCCCAGCAGATCCCCCCACGCACTCCCAACAAAGGTATGGGGCCAGTGGAGCAGAGCCACCCACTCACCGTCATCCAGGATGACCAGGAGAGGAGCTAGGAGGTCACACATTCCCTGCACGTAGCCAATCTCAATGTGCTGCCAGATGTAGCTGTGTGAGAGAGCAGGAAAGGTGGCCCGTGAGCCCTTCCCGTGCCACGCACGAGTGCCACAGCCTGCCACCTCGCTTTGCCTGTGCCCTGCCTCCGTTCCTGGGACGCTGGCGTTTCCTACATGCTGCCACCAATGCACGGCAGCAGGCAGGGCAAATCAGACCTGTTTATTCTGTTACACCTGTGCTCCGTTCGTCTACAGCCGGCCTGTAAATGATTAAGTTCCTGTGGTGACTTTCAGGTAAGCCATGCATGGCACAGCCCTGGATCAACACCCTGCAACGGCCACGGCACAGCCCCGGATCAACACCCTGCCATGGCCATGGCAGGGTGTTGATCCGGGGCTGTGCCGTGGCCATTGCATGGAAATCAGCACAGGGAAAAGTGACATCAAAAAGCACAGCAAAGTGGGGTGGTTGGTCAAAGGGCAGAGACTGATAGAGTTTGTTAATTTATCTCTCATTCTCACCCTTCTCCCTCGATTCATCCTCTTGCACAATATCGCCTGCTTCGCCTCCCTGCACCCAGCGTCCCAGGAAGGAGCCAGCCCTGCAGAGATATCTTCCCATATTTGGTAGCAAGTCAAAATGTGTTCCGAAAGGACTCAGATCCACTGCTGGCACAAGGAAACAATCTTTTCCATCCTGCCCATTAGTTTTCCAAAGTCTGCTGTATTGTAGGTCTAATCTCAGCAGAGATCTCCAACTCTGGCTGTCAGATAAAGTGACAGCTCTAATGAAATTGCAGCTTCTCCTCATATTTGCAAAATGAGTAATAATATCTTAGCCTTCGCTGCCCCTGAAGCAGCCACAGCTGCCGAGCTGGAGCTGGTTTGAGTCGGTGAATGTCACACCTCTTAGTCACAGGGACTAAGCAAAGAGAATCAGAAATGCACCCAGGTATTGCTGTCTCCTGGATTCTTGGGCAGGCACTAACCATGCGGTTGCTTCAGGCACTTCCTCATTAGCACTACAGCTCTGCGGGCTGATCCTCATTAAAACATTTTCCAGGCATATTCCAGAGAGCAGGTGGGCTGCACTGGGTTGACAGCGTGAGGCAGCACGCATGGGCAGCCCCAGGGAGCCCTCTGCTTTGGCCAACAACCCAGACACGCGGCAGTCACGGGGCAGAGCAGCACAAGGCAGGACGGCTGGACTCCTCGGTCTGGTAACCGTGAGGTCCTTGGAGCTGCGGCTCCAGTTCTGGGATGATGAGGGGATTTGGGGAAGGAAGTCAAGGAGGCAAAACTCAGTAACCAGAACAAAGTTTGAGGCTCCAGACTCAAGGTGAATTCAGGGGAACCAGCCACCAGTGTCAGGAGCCTGCTCCCGTCGCAGGGAGGGCTGGCAGTCCCCCACCCTGACCCCCACAGCTCCCACCTGCACATGATGTTGCGGAGCTTCTCCAGGTTGGCAGGGGTGAAGTACCAGTAGTTGCGGTCACACCGCTGCACGTCCTTCTCAATGCGGTGCAGGTTCACCGTGTACATGTCCAGTAGCTCTGGCTGCCCAAAACAAAAGCAAAGTTGATTTGTTTTCAAATAAAAACCAGAAAGAAGGTTGCAAGGGCAACGGAGCAACAGGGCAGAGTTTGGGTGGGAGGTGGAGAGCCCCTGTACACACAACTGCAGGATTAGCACAGGGCAAATGCAGGTAAATAGTGGGACACCCAGGAAGAAACCCACTCAGCGAACAAGTCCATACTTACAGAGTAGGTGACACCCGTCGAGGAGACAGCAGACATTTCACTGTTGGCCAGATCAGCTACAGCCAGAGAATCCAGCTGTGGGTACAAACTCTCCATCTCTGGCTCCTCGGAGAGGTTATCTTCACTCTCCACCAAGCTTTGCTTTTCAGCTTCGCTGTCTGCCCAGCTCTCTACCACAGTCAGGGCCACAGTGTGACGATCACGCAGGACCCCTGCTGAGCTCTCACCCACGGGAACAAAGTCCACGCTTCCACCGGTGGGAAATTCACCTTCCAGGCTGTCTTGGCCCTGCAGCTTCTCCTCCTGCCGGGCACCATCCCGGTCCTGTGGGCCTGGCACGTCGGACCCACCGGCCTTTCCCTGAGAGCTGACCGAGGATTTGTTGGTTTCCAGGGCACTGTCCTCGTTGCTGAAGCTGCGCTCCGAGAATCCCGATGCGATGGAGAAGTTCTGGGAAGAGGGGTGGCCAGAATCAGGGGAACACGTGCCATTGGGAACCATCCCATTGGGGATCTTGCTTTGTTTGCCATCTTCCAGCTGAGCATCTGCTTCAGTCTGTTCCACTTCATCAACAGATTCAAACACCTGCAAAGCACGAGCAGAAAGCCACGAGAGCGAGCAAACCCCCTGCATTCAGCAAACTTTTGGGAACATGGGCATTATGTCCCCAAGAGCTGCATTCAGCAGTTAAACTGTTAAACTGCTGAATGCAGCTCTTGGGGACATAATGCCCATGTTCCCAACAGTGGGGAGGGAGGAAGATCTGCTCTATTCTGTGTAGGGCTCATACAAGCAACCAGTGGAAGAAAGCTCAGAGGACTTGAGGGCATTTTAACTTACTAGTGCTGTGCCTGGCTGTGGTTCCACATCTTCGCTATAGTGAGAGACAACTTCAGCCTGAGCATCTAGCTCTCTGTCCCATCTTAACCAGACTCTTGGAGGAATTTCTGGGCACAGTCCTCAGCCTTTAGGTTCCCCTGCCTGGATTTGGCAGGTCAGTGCTTGGTCATTTGCACAACTCAGAGCCCACAGCGCCTGCTCCAAAGGACTACGCTTTACTCAGCATAATATATTGGGCAGAACGTCATTTAAACAGGTTGATTAAACACAGGGTTACTAACATACGGAGCAACCAAGGGCCCTCAAGTGCGAAGGCCACATAGGAGTTGGTCCTTCGAGCCTGGGCAGAGCAGGCTGGTGAATATTAAACACCACCAAGCAGTGCGCAGTTCTGACCGTAGTGGCTCCAGAGGCAGGTCTGTGAGTCATTTACCTCCTCCAACTACCACTTCTGTTTGCCAGAAATCATTAGGGTTATCGACTAGCGATCAGCCCAAGCCGGGGCGCAGAGACGTATGCTGTTGGGTGGCCGGTGTCTGAACGAGCAATAGGGGACAAAGCGCTGCCGCTCACCTGCGTGCTGGAGCTGGAGTCGCTCTGCAGCCGGGCGTGATTCTGCAGGCCAGAGCTGCAGCTCTGCGAAGACTGCAAGAGAGAGGGAAAAGGCCAGTGAAAAGGCAAAGAGCGTGGTGTCTGGAGCGGGGGGGGAGGCTTAAGCCACGCTATCAGAGGTGGGCACATCTGCATGTAAAGAACAAGCAGAAAATGCATCCAATAAATTCTCATATTTGACCCATGAAAGACGTTCACATCACATCAACTCTGCCGTGCAGATTTGTCACACGGCGCAGCACTCTGCCTCAGCCCGCCACTGACATTTACTGGTAGAGAAGATGACAAAAAACAAAGTCTCAGGCCAATCCAGTTGTTCAAGCACTGTATGTTTGGGTCTGAAAGGAACTGCTTTCTTTTGGCCTTCAGAGAGGTCACGCTGTCTCCCTGGAGTGCAAATTTCTACAAATCTCTGTCCTAATTTGGCAGCAATGCGGCTCACTCCATCTTAGTTTACATAAACGATGAAGTCACAGGCTATAAAACAATCCCTCCACGCATATTAATGTTTTTTCCTTTTCTCAAAGGACAAATATTGATGTTTCAAGCCAAACTCAGTCGAGGCAGCCCCTCTAAAAGTCAACAGCACCCTTTTCTGGCTTCCAGCTGAAGCACAGAAGGAAGCACTGGGCTTTGCAGCCACCAGTTCAGTGCTCTGCCTCGTGGATTCCCTCTGAGCAACCAGCCTTCACTGAAGAGCGAGTCCTCCCTGTTATCTGAGCCGCCCCCACGCCAGGCTTATCGTCGCCCAGGAGCCTGCACGCAAGTCGGGATATACAGAGCATTGCAGTGACATCACACACAAACAATAGGGTTTTAAGAAACACTTAATGGCACTTTCAGAACAGCAGCAGGAGTTGTCCCCACCCTAGTATTGTGGGTGTTTGCTGGGCAGGGCTCTGATGCAGAGAGGAAGGGCGACAGTTTTCCTCCATTACCATGGGAGCATTTTATAACAGGAAATTTCACGTTAAGATGGGAAAAGGGTGAACCTTTGCATGTATTAACTCCACCAGCTCCCCTCCCAGCGTGCGTTCCCAGAACAGGCAGACATGGATACAAAAAAAGAACGACAGCGGAGATGCTGTGGGGATGGGAATGATTCATGGGGCTTCAGCAATGCCGACCGTGCAGCCCACCTCTGCTCATCCCCTGCGAGAGCTCTGTCATCCACACGCTCTTGCACACAGACTCTGGTTTGGACTTGCCTTCCCTGCATCTCTCCCTCCCTGTACACACACGCATAGCCCGCATGGTTTGGGCTGAGCTCATCTCTTTCCAAAAGCATCCACACAAACTCCCCAGAGGAAACCAGATGAAGTCTCCAGTGCTGCACCTACCGGGCCCTTTTCGGCTTGGCCTCCATTCACCTCCCGTGCAGCAGCGTGAGGTCAGATAATCCAGCACCGCTTGCTCTGCCGTGCTGGGCTGTTCTCCTCCAAGGACAAAACCCACAGGGAAACACTCCCTGGACTCTGTTCCCAGGACTGCCTTTCCTTTAACAGGCTTTTCCCTCCGCACCCTTTGGTTTGGGCTGTGGATCTAACTCCTCGCTGCACTGCTATAAGCCAGTCCCATGGAGCTGGGTGCTGGCGCCCAGCTCTGTCCCACGATGGCACGGTGTACCGAGGCTGCCCCGAGCCCTGCAGGCTCCTTCACAGCCAGTCCTAGAGCCACCCCGCTGCTCCTGCCCCCAGGCAGCGGTCCAGGCTTCCTCTGTGCTGAGCAGCTGATGGAAGGAGGGAGTCAAGAAGCCCACTGACCTGTTTCACAGCCCCTCAGTGCCAGAAACATGGTCTTCCTCCCTCCCCTTACTTCAACACCGACTTCCATGAAGCTAATCCTGATGTGTACCAGGAGTGCAAACCAGGTAACGGATATCTCTTGTTCTCCAGAAATACCCACAAGGAACGTTTCACAGGACTGGTGAGAGTGTCTGGATTAGGACACGCGGCTCCACAAACAAGTTCTGGGCTCCTGGCTGACCCGTTGCCCTCTGCCAGGACCCCCTGCCCTCTCCCTGCTGCCCCTGGCTTTCAGGCCCTCTGTGCCCAGCACCCCCACCCAGGGTCACCGATGCAGAGCTGTTCAGTGCTGCTGTGGATACTGGGGCTGCAAGAACCAAAGCAAATTTGTTAGACCTCCAATACGTCACTCAGGCTGCAGACCAAAACCTCTCGGTCAGTGCAGTACCACACAGTATGGAAACTGGGGTCATACTGGAGGGGATGCCCACTCCTACTGCTAAACACTCTGGAAGAGCAGATGAAAGAAAACAGGTAGGAAAGCTCCCACTTTAACTTGCACAGATTACAGTGAGCAACGAGGCGCAGAGGCAGGCAGAGGTCAGGGAAGGAGGGTGAGCAAGGACTGTGTCTCCATCCCTCCCTGTAGCACAGGCCAACACAGAGCCTGGGTGGGCACAGCCCTCCCCAAGCCCCTGCACCCTCACCTCATTGCTGATCGTCGAGTCCCTGTGCATCATCCTCTGAATGTGGGAATCCAGACTGGCCCCAGAGGAGCACTTGGCCAGAGCTGCTGCGTGCGACTCCTTCTCCCGCTGCCGGACAATGGCCTCGCAGCCCAGCCACTCCGCCATGGTGTGCTCGTAGCAGGTGCGGATCTGGTCGTCAGCCTGCAGTGTTTAGAGAGAAAGAGAGTGTCTTTGAACGGATGTCCCTGGAACAGACCAGAAACCAGTGCCTCCTCCATCCCCCAAACAGCCCTGCACAGACAAGTTAAGTGCATGCTTGCATTAACTATGGCTAGATGGGACATAAAGTCACCCATCTCCGGCACAGCGACAGCCAGAGCCTGACCCGCAAAACCTCGCAAAAATTAGGGACGGCAAAATGACCATCCATCTCCTTCCTGCCTTCCAGAGGTGCACAGGGCACTGAACATCAGCAGCCAGCAGCTGCACAGGGGAGCGTTGAGCTTGGCCCTATCAATTCTTGCTTATCTGAGTCTTTCTCCCACTTCCTATCTACAGCCGCTGTACAAAGGGGACACAACACCCAGTGGGTTCACAGGGTGGACTCTGGCACGTGGATGCTTCAAGCTGTGAAATATCCAAGGCACACCAATGCAATACACCAGGCTGCTGAGCTGGCAGCACACCCATACCAACCTCTTTCCTTTCTGCCTCCGTCATCCCAAACTGATAATGGCCCAAAAGGAAGGGCCAGACAGCCTTCCTGATCTCGTGCTGGATCCCGCCATAGTAGATCAGCCGCAGCAGCTCCTGGTCCTCGTAACTCTGTGGGAAGAGCTCTGAGTCAGCGCACAGACACAGCCCGGACCACAGCCCATCAGCTGGCAGATGCAAGGGCAACCCCAGCCCAGCCATGCCGCCTTTCAGCGCCCAGAGTGCTGCCCAGACGCTGACCACCCGCAAACTTGCTTCCCATTCATTGCAGATGCTCCCTCAGATCTCCACTTGGGCTTAAGCACAGCCAGAGGCCCCTGCAGATGGACATTTTGGGAAACACTGGCTCACCACAGCCAGAAAGTGGCCCAAAGTCACTGAAGGTCACTGCTGTGCCTCTGAGTCCCAGCAGCACGTCAGGACTGCGGCACTGGTCACAGCTCTCCAGCTATCCTGCCGTAACAGCATGCTGGGACCCCCCTCAAGACCACAGTACTCAGGGTGACAGACACTGCTGCAGACAGGCTCCAAACAGAAGCGTGCTAAGGAGAGCAGCCTTCGTTCCCCAGCTTCCACGTGTCGAGGATTAGGAGCCCCGGGCCCTGTGCAGCCTGGGGCAGGCTGTGTGACTCCTCTTCTCGGGGAACTTCTCAATTTGCTTTACTTTACCATGCTGCGACCGCGTAAGTGATGCGGCTCTGGACATCCCAAGCCCACCACAACTGGCATGTCCCAAGAGCATTGGCCCTACCGTGCTGTCCTGCAGGTATCTCTGCCATATGTCCACAGTCAGTCCCGAGCTGGCATTGCAGGGCACATCAGGAGACACGATGTTGTGGTTAACCAGTGCAGATAGGTGGGTTCGCACCGTGGAGAGGTGTCTGCAATAGGCCAGCCCTGCATCAGGCAGAAGCAAACATTCAGCCAGGGAACTCAGGAAGCCATGAGGATGAAGCGCAGGAGAAAGCTCTGATGAACCTGTTCCCTAAAGGAGACCCTCTGAAGCCACAGCCAGCCTAAGCAGCAAAGCAGGGAGTCTACTGGCACAGGTCAGTATCTCATCATCTTGTACCACCAGCACGGCTGCTCGCTGGGCTGAAGTCTGAGGATCAGAGTTCAGATGTTTGCTCCCAATCCTGAGCATGTGTACATAGGGCCCTGCATGCAACAGACTGGTCCCAGTACCCTGGGCCACTGCCCTGCTGCCTCAGCACCACTCCTAGCCCGGAGCCCAGGACCTTATCCCTTGCCCATCGCACATTTCAAGGCATTATGGATGTGACAAGTACTCACAGCCATAGAAGGCCCGGGAGAGGATTTGGTACTTCATATTGTCACACAGGAGCTTCAGCGGAGCTCTGCCAATAAAAACATATCAGATGTGAGGAGAGGAAATGCCCCCATGCATTCCCTCAGCCCCTGCTTTGCTCTGACTGTTCCAGCTTTGCTTTCAGAGGTGCACCACAGGACCTCTGCTCAGCTTGGGAGCAGCAATTCTTGCTGCCAGGACATGGCCACAGAGCAGCTGAGACGTCCCTGATGAGGGGACAAGCCTCACTTCAGCCTGGACATGGCCCACTGGCCCCTGTAAATGGTCCCTGGACAACCAAGCCGAGTGTGAGGCTGGAGACACCACTTGCACCGTAATTGCTCTAGTTCAGCCATCCAGCTGGGCCTTCACCTGTAACCCTTGTTTTATTTTACCTGTATTTCTCAAAGCAAGCAGCAGCAGAGCCGTCATACCTTTCGTGGCTGCAGCCGTTGGATGGCCCACCGTCAGAGGAGCCACTCTGAGAGCAGGAGGAGCAGGAGGACTTGCGGGTGCTGGGCTGCCACATGGGAGGCAGGCCAGCAGCCGGCGTGTCCATCAGGTCCTGGGGCACTGTAAGAGGGCAGAGAGAGGAGCATCAGCTACTGTCTGGCACTGCCCCGGAGTCAGGTGAGCCACAGGAGGTCAGCAGAGAGGAGAGTTTTGATTAGCAAATGCAGCATCCCACACTCTTCCCAAGGAGACTCCAGCAACCAGGTAGGACCCACACCAGGTAATCACAGCACCAGCACTGGTGAGCTCAGGAGAAAGGGAAGGAAACAAAGAGCCTTGATGAGAGAGAGCGAGAGAGAACCATCTGCCAATTAACTACAGTGCCTTCAGCAAGCTAATCTTAAACTGCTGAGTGCCGACCAAAGCAGAAAACAAACACCCAACCCAGAGAGACTTGAGACAAGGGGCTGCAACAGGCTGTCACACAGATGAGAAAAAACATGACTGAAATCAACCACTGCCCCAGGAAGAGTGGATCACTGGAAGAGAAAAGCCCCCATATCTCAAACACTAGGATCCCATCCAAGATTCAGGGAAAGACAGGAGCATCCAAATCACAAGACAGGAGATAAAGACTTTGATGAAGAGGTTGAGAGGGACAGCAGGAGCAAGTAGCTCTTCATGTTGTCACTTGCTAAATCCCTGCTTAAAGTCAGGAGTGCTATTGCAGTGGTCTCGGACCCTGCTCAGGTATCGCCCTGCAAACCTAACAGGCACAGAGCCAGTGCAAGGGGAGCATGCAGCCCCGAGAGCCGAGCTGCCCCACGCTGAGCAGCTTTGGCTGCTGTCCTGGCCTGGAACAGCCCCTGCCCTTCGGTCTTGGGCCTTCCTAGGAAAAGGCCATCATGAAGAAGGTGAACTGTGGGATGAAGAAAAGGATTAATGAAGAATAATCCTATTTGCTCCTCCTTGGAAATTAAATCATGGTAGAAATTCCACCTTCCAGCTGGGAGAGGGCTTCCTCACTCGCCCTTGGTCTCACCGACTCTCCCTGCTTGTGATACTGAATAACTGATACTAGCAAGAAAAATGTTGAAATATTCCTATTTCCCTCATACTGAGCAGGTGCTGATGGGTCAGTGACAGTCAGCAGTGACAGGGGACACCTCTGCAGGAATTATCAAGTGACAACACAGGCAAGCAGTAGCACCAGACACAAACGACAGCCGCATTACACTGATGCCGAGAGGCCCCCAGAGCGGCAAGGGGAGGTCGGGACGTGATGGGGACACTCGGAAACCATTTAGGGATCACCACTGTCTTGCTTGCAGCTGGAGTCCTTGCGATCTTCCCTCTCGCAGCAGTGATGGAGATCACAGATGCAAGGAATGGATGAAAATTACCATTAATGGTAACTAGAGACACAGAGAGAGGACAAGGGCACAAATGAAAGGGGAGAAAGGAAGAATCTGCAGAGAAGTAAGAACTGATGCAGTTCCACCCCCCTCTGGGAAGGTCCACAGGAACCGCACAGACTTTGATGATGCCAGCTGAGGAGATTGCAGCAATTCATTTCACAGAAAATTTGGCCCCCAGCATGGAATTTTAAGGGGTAGATCAAAAGGAAGCTACAGAAAGGAGCATCTCTATCTGCTATTTTAGCCTCAATCAGATTTTTATCTGACTCACTGAATTGTGTTAGTCAGCTAAAGGCAGGGAGAACTAAGTATAATCTTAACTGATGTTATAGAGGAGTCACAGGAGATGTGATTGTCCCCTTCTAGCCTCAAAAATATAGGAACAAGTTTTTGATCAAATTTCATAGCTTTTTAAAATCACAAGTCTTCTATTGCACTCTGTTTCCCCCCTTATAAAGTCATCTATGATGTTCCCAGAGGTCCAAAAATTGTTCTTAGTATCCCACAGAAGAGTGAGGACAAATGTACAGTCACTTCAGCCAAGCACATCGTTCAGATCATTCACAACCAGACATTAAGAGAGATTTCTGGTTTGGTGAATCCAGCAGCACCCTCTCCCATGCCGCGTCAGCTAGGGAGCGAAGACACATGGGTCAAGTCTGGCAGTACACAGAGAAGGGTGCTGTAACCTCTCCTTTGTGCTGCAGAAGCAACGCTGAAAGAACATAGCTGGATTTAATGCAGCACTTGCTGAGTTGGCCTGGTGATAGCAAGAGAAGAATCAGCCCTGGAGGCTTGTGATGGTGAAAAGTGACCCCCAAGGAACATGACCAAAGTGAACCTTACTACTGAAATTACGTGCAAGAATTTTTTTTCCAACCATTGAGGCAGTCATGGCCTGTTGTGCAGCTGCAGAAATGAAGGACTCAATAGCAAGTGAAAGGTTAAAACGGAAAAATAAAACCCCAACCCATACATGATGCTGAATAAAAGGCAGTACTGTCACAAGCAAAGCCCTTTCTCTGGAACCATTTCCTGGCGCGAATTGCCATGAGCCTGTCAGTGCTGTGTCCCCGGCTGCTCATACACTCCGTGATAAGCCACCTGAAACATTCTCTGCCAACGCACTCACCGAATTCAGACTGTGTCCCTGGGTAAATTATCCTGAAAACGTAATCTGTGGCTTCGTCATCTTCCTTGTCGGACGCAGACTCGGAGGAGCCCTGGGGACTTCGCTTCCTCAGCTTGGGAAACACCTTCCCCTAGGTGAACAAAACCTGCTCTTCACAAGCCGCCCCACGCTCGACCACGCAGGCCAGCATGGTTGCTGCCTCATTTGCCGAACTCCTGCCCTACAAGAGCACGTGCTTTGTCAGCCCGGATGATGTTTGCATGTTCCTTGTGCTGGAGCAGCCTTTGGATTAAGCTTTCAATTACACGGTGAATATATAACCCTGTTTGTGCACAGGGTATGTATAATCCATGCAGCATGGCCAGGTCCATGAGAACCAAACCTACCACGCCTCATGGCCAGCACCCCCATATCACCTCCCTTCTGATTTGCCCAGAAGGGTCTGTTTAGCTGGTCAAGGCCATAAGCTAAACCAAACTGCCATATTTCCAGCCCACCTTCCTTCTTAGTTTCGGGAGGGCACTTGTTTAAAATGTCGGGCAGAGGGTCCTCCCCATCAGCTCTGCTCTGAGACACTCCACAAGGAAACACCAGCAAGAACCCACAGTGCCGTGGGCTCAGGAACAAGCCCAGTTTCTGGGTGCCTACCTTTCCCCGCTGCGACCAGAGGGGTGGATCCAGCTGCCCATGGGGCAGGAGGCCATTCTCCAGGCAGGAGAGGAACTGCAGTAAGTGCCCTCCTCTGGGGAACCGCAGCGGGGGCCTCTGAATCCCATCCTGGCTCACCAAGACAACTGTTCCACCGCTGTCTACTATTAGCAACAGTGACAGCAGAGAGAAGACACACGCATGAATGAGGGCAACATTACCAGTCAAAAACGCAGAGGACAGGCAAGAAAGCTCAGGGAATTGTGTTTTTGGTGTGCAAAACAAAGAATTTCTTCCTTGTTTGGATTCTTCCCAAGTCCATTACAAGTCTGGGGCCCTGGAGAAGGCTTGCCTGGGAGGTTGCACTCTTGAAAACCACAGAGCATTGCTCTGCAGGGAGCGCTCCCCAGCCAAGCACGACAGCCAGGAGTTGCTTTAAAGGTTTTCCTAGAAGCACGTACATAGTAGTGACCACCCAGAGCTCTGGACATCTGCCCTGGAGCTGAATCAAAACATCCCCATAAGGGCACTCCCCAAAAGATCTAATGAAGCAAGTGTCAGGCTGGTAACACCCTCCAGCAGCCCCCAACTCTGGCCTTACCTTGCTGGTGACAGTGCAAATAGACGATCTCCTCCAGGCGAATAGTCATGGCATAGTCCCAGTACACGCTGGAACACAGAAAGAGAGGAAGTCGTGAGCTTCAGGGATGCAGGAGGCTCTGCTGCTGCTCACATCAGCTCCAGATCCTGCCTCCAGCTATCCTGGCACCAGGGGAAGCTACAGAAAGGATGAGGTCTCAGCAGCAGTGCGACTGCCACGAAGCCAGCCTGAGTCAGTGACAACACCCCTTCAGAACCAGTAACTGGCCCTCCCACTACAGCTCAACCAGGGCAAGTCCAGCCCCACCTGCCCCGGGCTGTTTCTCTATCCTCACATCGTTCCCAGACATGGACAACGTGCCCATGGATCCTGGCAATTGCAGGGAAGGACGAGAAGCCCTGCAGAGCTGAGCACTCTCCTCTGGGCACCTCGGAAAGGACTCCTCACCCCGCTGCGGTGCTGGGAGAACCCTGTGAACCTGGCAGGAGCAGCCCCGGAGCCCCAAGGAAACATGCAGTGCAGTCCAAGCCTGGGCTGCTGCTCTGCTGAGCTCCTGTCCCCAAGGGAGGGGGAAATAAACCCTTCCAATTTGTGGGTTTTTTCAAAGCTGAAAATAGATTTGGTCCCAGTTGCTTCTGTTCAAGAACTGCACTCCCTCAGCACAGGCACTTCCAGGTGACTGAGCAAATCTAGAAAACGCTGGGAGAGCTGCTGGTCACCGGGCAGGGCAGAGGGCCAGAGAGACGCCAGGAGGAAGCCGGCGAAGCGGGTCCCGCCAGGAGACACGTGGCCTCACGCAGGGTTTCATTTCTGTGGAAAGCCTAGCAAGAGCACTGCTCTGTGAGGGTGTCAGCGTTTAATAACATCCTGCTTCTTTGCAACAAAGCAAATTTCCAGATTCTGAGCAGCATTATCTGCCACTTCACAAAAATAGCGCTTAAAATAAAAGCGTTATAAAATGGCTCATGAAGACAGTTAAGGACGGGAAAGGGTGCGTAAGAGTCACTCCTTGTAGGTTCGTACTTACTTTGTCATCTGACTCCTCTCTTCCTTGGTCACGTCTTGACACTGGGAAGTTTCAGAGCTTAGGCTGATGCCCAAGTCAAGAACTCAGAAAAGTAGTGTAGAGATGAAAATAGCATTTTAGGGGGAGGGTACCAGGCATAACGGAATGGCCCAGGGGCCAAGAAGAAAGGGGAGATTAAAAGAACACAGGTAAACAAAACCCAAAAAACTACAATTGAGAATAAACAAAACTGAGAACAAGTTTTGCTGAAGAAGATCTTTACCCTAGGTCAAAGAATCAGTGTCCTAAACGCTCCAGCTTTCCTGGAGCATTTGCTGGTGGAAAGGGATTTTCTTTGCTTTGTTTCATTCCTCAGGCAAATTGGGACCTGGCATGACTCTGTAGTTTGTTAAAAGGATCGCATCTATCAAGAGAAATGCCAGCAGTCCATAAGGCAATCCCAGGCAAAAAGGCATGGCAATACACCCTGCCAAGCAAACTAAGCAGACTTCAGCCCCTGGAGAAACAAGCTCCAGGGACTCCGTCAAATCCAAGGGACTTTGAATACCTGCACGAAGGATCAGCTGCAGACTGCACCGAAACAGCACTACAAAACGGCATGCACTCTGTTACCGAGGTATGATTATCTGGGAACTGCTCATGTTCCCTCTCTCTGCAGATACTCTTCCCGTGTTTGAGCTCCTCAGTTCCCCAGATTAGAATAACCATGATAAACCTGAAAGCACTGTGTAGTGTGTAGAGAGAGCATTCTCCTGAGAAAATCCCCAAGGGCAATAAATGAAACCACTTTGCGTCTTTCAGAACAAGCACCCCCCAGTTCCCTTGCTGAACACTTCCCAGCAGAGATGGGCAATAGCACAGCATCTCACACTATCTCCCGCAGCCCACCTCTCCCGCCACCTCAGGCCTCCTTCCCCGTCCCTTCCCCTGTTACAGACTCAAGGATGACTGTTTTGCTCCGCAGTCAGTGGGAAAACTCACTGATGGCCTTGGACACCAGATCCAAACTCTGAACCTGAGGAACATTTGCCTCCCCTCTGCCCCACGCTAGGGCACACTCGGAGCCAGTCACCTCTTCTCGTAGTCCAGATCCCCCACAGAGCCGTTCATCAGCTGGTTGGGAGTCCACTTCAGCGCCATGATGTCGGCAGTCTGGTGAAGGGACAGATATCCCGGGATTGCCTCCATGTCATCTCGCTTGAGAAGAGAAACACAGGGAGAGAGCGAGCTGGTGAGAGCAGGCTGGAAGACGCCAGAAGCATGAAGCACCACCTCAGGCTACCCGAGGCTGAGCCATGCCCTGGAGCACAGCCCTGGACCGTAACACAGCCCTGCCTTCTGCCCCTGAGCCCATCCGCTCACCAACAGCGAGAAATCCAGAGTGGCCCTGCAAAACCTCCCAGCAGAGACAACAGGACACCTCACCAGCTTGGAAAAGGGCTGAGAGCAGCTGCCTAGCTGAGGCGAACTTAACAGCTCCACCTAAGCAGTTTGCACTTCATTTATCTGACTACAGTAAGCAGAAAGGGACAGGAGGAGGGTTCTGTGGCCTCTGGACAAGAGCAGGCAGGGAGAGGAGCCTGTTTCTACTCAGACAGAAGCAGAGCTCTTCCATTCCACTGGGAGGATCCATATCACCAGGACCTGAACAAACGCAGTCCAGGCACTGCCTTCCCAGATTAGAAATGAGCCTGTGCTTTTCTCCATCAAAGAGCAACTTGGGACAGAATTACCTGGCGGGGAGCAGAGCAGTACTGCAAAGCCCAGATGCCCCAGCAGGCACTTACCGGCTGCACCAGGACGTTGTTCTTGCCATAGAGGAGCGTGGCTCGGGAATTCTGGTGCAGCGACTCCACGTAGTCCCTGGCAGACAGCGATGGCCGGTCATCCATACTGCCACTCGAATGCCTTTTCTGAATCTGGAAGAGATCCACCTACAAACGTGAGGTCAGCACAGACGCCTCTTGCTTTCAGAAAGCTTCTCCTGAAAGCTCATTCCCTCCTCACTTACACACTTAAGAAAGCCACTACTAGAAATCTTTCCCTTTGTGTCCTCTAAGAGGATTCCTGGCTCTGGCCAAGCTCGATTCTGTACTTAGAGAAGCCCCAGGAGTGTGCTTTGTTTGCAATAAACAGAGCAGACTTCAGCTGCCTTTGCTTTTCGTTCACACACGCTGTTCCCAAAGGGCGGAAACCCCATGATGCAGCACCGTGTTGGTCCAGCACGCCTGCAGTCTCCACGGCCCATGTTCCCAGCACTTCTGGCTTGAAGACTTCAAGTAACTGCACTTTTCTACCTTTTCTCATCAGAGGGCTTCACAGCCCTTTTCAAACAGGCGGAGCCTCAAACGCTGGCGAGTGCTGCCTGTGCACCCCAGGAGGAGCGCTGCGAGGGGCTGTGCCTCCCAGCCTGGCCGTCCCCCCACTCACGCAGAGCGCCGGGCGCTTGGTGGGCGAGTCCTGGCGACAGTGCGAGCTGTGGATCCGGTGCCTCTGAACCAGCTCGTCAGCTGAGGGGTCTGTCCAGAAGTGGTCAGCGGTCTTCATCTTTGTGTACTCCAGCGCACAGGGCCCCACTGCACAGAGAAGAAAATCACAAACATAAGGAAGTCATCGGTGGTGTTCCGATGACTGCGGTCACTTCTCAGATCCCCGAAGCCCAGCATCTCAGAGCAGGGGTGGTGGGACAGCAGGCAACAAGCACCAGGCTTAGCACACGTTGCTGCTGCATTGTACAACAGCAGTGAAGAATTCAGAGGGGTCAGCCGGCCCTGGCAGCAAGCAATAACTCACTGCCTGACTGGTCACGTGCATGCCGAGCCCTGCGTTGCAGCGCTGCACTGCTTCCCAGGCCCTGGTCTCAGCCCTGGTTTATGCCCGTCAGTATTACTGAAGCCTGTGCAAGAAAAGGAAACCCCAAGCTCAGCCTTGCAACTCTCCATCCCTATTCACTGCTCAGCAGCTGGGCATCATGTGGCCTTTATAAGCATTCCCCAAGGCTACCTGTCCAGGGCTAGTAAGTTTTCTGAAGTTCTTGCTAGAAAACAATTGCATTTCACATCCCAGATCACAGAACTGGGAACACAGGTTTGGAAAGCAAGCTATCAAAGTAGGGTAAGAGGAAAGTGTTACCCAATAAAGATGCAAGAATTGGCCCATCCACAGGATCCATCAGGAGAGCTTCTTTCTCATAGTACTTACTAGAAGAAATAGAGAGCAGAATGCTGTAGCATTTCAACCCCCTGCAACTGCAAAAGTGATAGAGACAGTGGTTTTAAATCACTGCAATGCCCTTCCTTCTCTTTCTGTATCACTCCTTGGTGATGAGAGGGCAAGCTGCCCTTAACAGGCTGTTTCTGCTAGCCGTGAAATTCCTGGGGAATAGACGCCCTCCTGCAGCACACTGCAAGCATCACCATCTCCTAACAAAACATCCCCAGGGCTGGAGATGACACCTTCCCAGGACAGAACACCTCAGCATGCAGTTTCCAGAAGATAAGGACGATGCAGTCCCTGACAACCCAGCCGTCAGCAGAGCAAGCGTGGCCTGTCTTTATTTTAGGGAGTGTACGGTGACCACCAGGGTATCAGTCAGAGTCCCCGTGCTGGGCACAGAGCGACACAACTGGCCCGTCCCATCCAGGGACTTCTCTGGCCCACTTGGACACAGCTCAGCCAGCAACACCTCCAGGACCAGCGGAAGGGGCAGATGCTGGTAGTGAGTTGGGAGGGGCAAACGGTTGGCCTGTGCCTGCACTCACCTGCTATTTTCTACCAAGTAATGCACGATTTTATCCAAGACCTTTTCAAAGAGGGCTGTGCGGATCCAGAGGTGCTTGATGGCTTGAGGAGACAGGTTGGGCAGCTTCGGCATCTTGCGCACATTCTCTGGGATGCCCTGGACTTGATTTCGTCTTTAGAGATACAAGGCAAAAGACAACAACATCACTGGCTCATCACTGAGCCCAGGGCACTCAGCACCTTGTAGGGCACGAGGCCGGGGTTTCAGTGGTGCTGACTGTGGTGGCTGTGGGATGCCCAGGGAACTGCATGGGGACAGGGCTCTGGAGACTGCTCCCTTCATCTATTCCACCCCTACTCCAGAAGGCCCACATCTGCATTTGAAAACTGACTTCAGTAAATCGGTTTCCCACTGTAAAGGCACCCTAGAACAAGCCTCTGCCTCAGCAGAGTCCTCCAACCCACACACGTTTTCCACTGGTGCCTGAGGACAGCAGTTCACAAGCAAAGCGGCTTATCTTAGGACAGCGTAAAGATTCCTGCCCGCAGGTAGCTGCACCATCCATCTCCCTGGTTCCTGTCCAAGGATGAGTAAGCCACTCTCAAACAGAAGTTGAATTACTGCAGGTTCAAGCCCTGCACATTGAGGCAGACCAGATTTGGTTCCAGTTGGCTTAGTGCACTGGTCCATAAACTGTGACAGTTCAGGAGCAAACATGCTTAGCTGTCCCCGAAGCACGAGACAAGGGGCAGAGGAAGTAAGAACTTGTCCACCCTAGCTTAAACCACAACCACAACTCACAGTCTCCTAGAAAAGCAACCAGTTCAGACAAGATACCAAAAGCCCAAGACAGGACTCTGCTCCCCTGAAAGAGCAATTCCTCCTGCAGAGGCTCAAGTTGGACATCGCGATCCTCAGCCATACCCAAACTACACACCCACACCGAAATGTGAGCGACCTGTGGGATAACAGCAATGCTGGTGCCTTACGCATTCTCAATGAGCTGCTCCAGGTCTTGCACCTTCTTGCAAAGCTCCTCTGCCAGAGGAAAGCTCTTGCCCACCTTCATAAACAGAGCTGCTATCTTGTTGCTGCGCAGGAATCCTGCCGCCCTCCGCTTCAAGCCGTACAAGACACAGGCTTCCACAGCAGCTGCAACAAAGCGAAGTCGTTACTGAAGCGGCAGGAGAACTCGGAGCTCACGTCACAACAGGCAGTCTCCTGCTGCATCCGTGACCTTACTCCGCAGCAGAAATATTTCCCAAGAGGAAACCAGTGCCATGTTCTATTCCTGCCTAAGCAGACAGGAGATTAGGGAACCCAGATGTCTTTTGACCCAAAGCAGCAGAGAGCGGTACGGCTTTTCTGCCTGCAAAGTCATCAGTTCTGCTGACTATACAGAGGTACAACTTCAGTTTTGCAAAACAGAAAAATGGAGGTTGGTGACGTCTATTAGAAGTTCGGCTAATCTGAACAAAAGGGCTAGCTTGATGGAAGTAAACATGAACTGTGGGTGTGCGAAGACGTACTTCAATGGAGAGTTAACTTGTGCCTGTTAAAGTAGATCCAGAGTCTTCCTGAAATCACCTGAGAGGGACTAGTCAGGCAGACTAACTTGTCTTGGACTCACTTATCTGACCAACTAACAGCCTAAAGAGACCTTACTCGACTGGCGATGAAATGAGAACGTGCAGCTTTCGGACCACAGAGCTGGTACCTCTGTGCCTCCAACAGCGAGCAGCCTGCGCTGACGTGCCAAGCTAGCAGCCTGGATTAGGATTTCTCAGAGTGCTTTGTTCATTCATAAAACAGAGCGGGAGAAATGACTTGGACCGCTGTGCTCGCAGCCCTTTGTTCCGAAAACACCAGGATCTGGCTCTGCTACACGATATCCTGAACGCAAACAAATCGATGCTAATGCTGGGAAATCTCAGCATGCATGGAGATTGCATCCTGCTTCCAGGTTTGCACCGGCACAATCACTGTTACCAGAGTGGTGATCTTCCCAGCGGAGGAGCGACCGGCTCATGGTGTGGCAGTAATCGTACGGATCAGGAGCTGCCAAGAGCCCGCTCATACAGAGTCACTCAGGTTAAGCCTGTGGGAGTAAACAGTTAATCTGTGGTTTAACAGCTCGAAGCTAAGTGTGGCTGTACACCGCACAGTGATGCATCAGGCTGTGCTCCCCCGGCTAAAGGGGTCTGAAACCATTTCAGGTGACCAGTTTGTCTATGGGGCGAGCAGCCCCAGCCAAGCCTGGGACAGAGAGCAGGTTTTTGCAGTGTCACCGGGGAGGGCACTGCCGACAGCACACCAGCCTTGGAGTCCCTCTGCAAGCTCAGAGCCCCTCTCCTTTCTCTCCAGTGTGCTCATCAGTCCAGCCACCATCATTAATCAATAGGCTAGATGGAAGGATGGGATGCAAAACTTCTCAGACAATATATTTTAAGGCAGAGAACATCCCCACCTGGCCTTCAGGAAAATGTCCTCATCAGACATGCGACAACTAACAAGCAAGCACGCTTGTTACCTATCCAGGTAGGATAATTGCTTTGCTATGTGGACAAACAGGCTGGCATTCTCCTCGCAGGTTTCTTGCAGATTATAGAGAAACTGAACAACTCGCTGAAGTTTTCCCTTCGGCCCAGTCTGAGGGACAGGAACAGGAGATTTTGGCCCCGGCCCCCTGTGCTGGGATGGTCCAAGGGAGAAGGAGAAAGCTCGGGAGCAAGAGACAGGCGCGCTGAGGATTTCTAAAGCAGCAGAGGAAATGGGGCAGATTTTTCACAAAAAAATCTCAGTGTTCACACAAACAGTTTCCCGAAAAAAACGAAAGGCAGTAGAGAACCTGGGGATAAACCACAGGCAACGCCAGCAGCTCAGTCTGGCTTTGGAGCCCCTCCCAGCTCGGTGGTGACTCGGTTGGCTTTTTGCAGCTGGCACTCGGCAGTAAAGTCCCCGTGCAAGGCTTCGCCTAACTCCCTGCGCCGGGCTCTGCCGAAAGGCAGCCTCCGGCGCTCATCGAACCACAGCGAGTGCCCAGAAAGCACCAGCCGCCTGCCCTCTCCTGCCAGGCTCCCTGCCCGGGCACGCAGCGAGTGGGGAGCCCGGGGAGCCGGCTCCGCTGGCGATGGGAGACGGCGATGACTCCACAGAAAGACACGCACACGTACAGGCTCCACCAGCAATCTGTTTGCCGGAGTCCCCTGGGAGGGCTCAGGATGGATGTCTAGTGTCAAACACAGACTTATTAAACAGGCTGATCAAAGCACTGGAAAATTACACGGACCCACAGTTCTGCAGGCTACTGATCTGAGTCTGACAACAAGCTTTCTGGCACACCGACACCCCTCCTTCCCCAGGAACCCGACGCTGCAGAGCCAGCCGCGCTGAGCCTTCCCTGCAGCAGCCCAGCAGACGCTGATTTGCCTCTTGTTTGGAAAGGCATTTTTTCCTACAGCTGAACAACTCTACGGAGGCATTTAAAAAGATATTTCATGCAGACCCATCAACATCAGCTCCCAGGGCTGAGAGATGCTCTCATTATCTCTGCCCTGCTTAGTGCCATGCCCGAGTTCACCGCTGAGCGGGCAGGGCAGGTGTGCAGCATCTGAGGTCCTGCGAGACACGTCCTGTGCTAACAGCAGAAAAGCAACACATTTGGGCCAGCCAAGTCCTGCTCACCAAAACCAGGCATTCAGAGCCGCTGGATAGATACCTAGTTTTTAAACAAAGCCCTGCACAAACCCTCCTGAAGCCCAGACATGCTACAAATAGCGTGGCCCATGCACAGATGGGTCTTCCTACCTGTCCCAGAGGACTATTTGCAGCTGCAAAATCAGACCAGACTGCTTCATGGCTTTGGGACCAAATGCAAGAAGAACCACCCCTCCCTCACACACACTCAAATCACCCCACCCCACATCCCTTCATTCATTTGCTCTATGCTCCAAGGCTGAAATACAAGTGACAGACACAAACAACCCTACCTGCCTGAGACTGCACCCAGTCATACCCATTTTAGAGTGCCCATGGAGCAGGCATCTCCCGAAAGTTCAGGCAGGTCTCTGCTGCTAACCTCAGCAGGGTGGAATAGCAGTCATCAACCCCAGCCAACCGGGGTCAGGAGCCAGCTGGAAGTGGAACTGCAAGCAAAAAAGCCACATGAACACTAACCCACAGCCTTGTTTTTGGAGTGTAAGGTTACACTGACATACAGCTGAACAAGCAAATCACAGCAGCACCTTCAAAACCTGGGGAGAAGTTCCTCCTCTCCACCAAGACTGAACCGAGGGTGAGGTCTCTGTGGGAGCACGCTGCCACGCTCTACCAATGGAGCTGGACTTCAGCCCCAATGTCTGCTGCCAGCCCTGGGCAGGGCACCAGCACCCCCTCCTCCAATTTGTATTTTTTGGGATTTCCCTGTTCCTGAGCCGCCATCTCCAGCCCTTCAGAGGTGGCCTCAGCCTCCGCAGCGGGCGCCAGCCTGGCCGGGCTCCAATGCTCACCTGGTGCAACTGGGTGCCGGAGCTGCCGGACACAGTGCAAGAGCAGCACTGGATTTGTGGCATTCCCAGCTCTGCCAAGCCATCAGTTGTCAAATCAATTATGCTGCCAATCACCAACTTATCAGGGCCCAGTTTTCTGCCAGCTGCACATGGTAACAAGAGGCCAGCAAGGCAATGAGCCCAAAAAGCCCCTCTGTGCCTCACACCCACCCTCATATGCCAGGGAGAAAAGTCATGTAAGCAAGCCTGGGGCAGGCAGATGAGGTCTCCCTGCAAAGCCTTAGCAAACCGGGCACCCTCTGCCTCCGCTGGCCCCCGGAGTGCCGTACAGTAACAGGGCACCCCACCCTGGCAAGCACAGGGGCTTGCCGAGGGGCCACCATGGCTCCCAGCACCATGGGGGACCAGCAGCCAGGGCTGCCTCCCTGCACAGCTGCCCTGCAGTCCTCCCAGGAGACAACCTCTGTTGGGCACCAGATGCTCGATGTGCCGTCAGTTCCGCTCCGAATTTCCAGCAGACGAGCGAGAGCACTCATGCTGGCGCAGGAGAGCGGCAGATCGCTTTGCTCACGTCACGGCCAGTGCATCACACCTCCCTGCCAGCTGGGGAGCAGCACGCAGGAGAAAACCCAGACTGCTGAAAAGCCTCCCAGCACGCTCCAGCAAGACGGAGCAGTCATCAGCATCTGTCCTCAACGCCGTAGTCTGAACCTCTCCAAAACACTACTCCTGCTGGCGAAACTACACATGAATGTGCAGCCTCCATAGGAAAAACTCTCCCTGTGCTCTCCCAAGGGCTCAGAAACTTGAGCACATAAAATAAGTGCGCTGGGTCCATGCTAAATCCAGGGGTAATGGTAGTTTCTTTTTTAACCTTATGATTTTTTGAGCCCAGTTCATAACTTGCTGTCACCACTGCCAACAGACACTGTGAAGAGAAAGATTCTCCCCATCCCTACAGCAGAGACTCACGGTGCAGGGGCTCTGTGCAGCTAGACCCAGGCAAGGTGGGAGTTTTATTTCTTGGCAAAAGACTAAAGACATTTGAGATCACGAGAGCGCTCTGGCCTGGCACGATTCAAACCACTCAAGGGTTGAGCATGAAGGCAGTCTCAGCACTGATGCGGACAACAAACCTCTCGGCTCACGCAGGCCCCCAGCCCTGCTGCTGGCTCTCCATCAGCCTCCCAGGGCAGCGTGAACGCGACAGATGCCAACTCGCGTTTGTCTGCTTCAAACCCTTCCCTCGCAGGCAAAACAGGGCAGCTGCCCTTTCCTGCCAGACCGCTGGTTTCATCAGAAGGGGTTTGCGGTACACTGGCTACGCAGAGGATGAGGAGGGCTCGACGAGGAGGGCTCTGTGAGGAAGGTGGCTCTCCCCAGAGAAAAGGGCAGCTCTGCCTAGCCAGAACCAGGCTTGCAGCACGCTCTGCTTGTCAGGGAAAGAGGTTATAAGCTCGCCCGGCTCACACGGAGAGCCACAGCACTGAGGAAGGTGCACACACCATTCAAATGAGAGAGCAACAGCAGACAGACCAGAAGGTGTAGACACCAGAAGCCAGTGAAAGTGCAGCGGCGTCATTAAGAAGCCAGAAGGAACCAACGAGCCCTTCGTGCCTGGATGCCTCAGCTCCGTGTTGCAGGAAGCTATAAATAATTCCAGGCTGCGAAGCCTCGTGCTGCACAGAAAAGCAGAGAATGAGTCACACCTTGAAGTCTGTTCTGCTCTTTCGATGCCATTTGGTCGACAGCATACAAAGGCACACAGGCCTGAAACAAGCACCTGCATGTCTTTTATGCGAGGGCCCAGGAGAAAAGGAAGAAGGCAGCCTCTTCGCTCTCCAAAGCAGAAAAGGAGACCTCACAGCTCCTTTCTCTTCCTTTTTTGTGCCTATGTCTGTGGATGCTACAGTCTTACTCAGTGGCTACAGTGCTGCACGAGCCTTCTCGGAGCCACTTCTTCAAAAGCTAGTTGTCACCACTTCTGTCATTTTCTTCCCAGCCTCCAAATTAGCAAGCTGCCCTTCAGCTATTTGTAAATGGAGGAGTGCCGCTCCCCCTCCGCACGCTGCCTGCAGCATTTGCTCAGCAGCAGCCACATGGCCCCAGCCTGGGCGTGCTGGAAGCGCAGCTGACTGTAACTCAGCAAACATCTCTGCTGAGAGCGACAGGCACAGCAAGCAGATCAGGCTCCAGACAGGCACAGGCTGCCACCCCCTTACCTGGAAGCTAGGGCTCGTGGTGTCGGCATAGAGCAGC
The DNA here is from genome assembly GCA_035582835.1 of Phoebastria nigripes. NCBI lineage: Eukaryota > Metazoa > Chordata > Aves > Procellariiformes > Diomedeidae > Phoebastria > Phoebastria nigripes. The sequence continues at coordinate 804,164 of JAYKAV010000100.1, read as the reverse complement.
AGAGAGGCTCCCCGGCAGCTTCAGTCCCAGGGCTGAGCCACAGGATGACAGGGGAGTTTCTTGCTTCGCCCTTTAAAGAAACTTGCTCGGCCAAGGACCCTGCGAAGTCCACATCCCCATCCCAAATCCCTGGCAGTAGCAGTGCTGAGCAGACACCCCGCAGCACTGGAGCCCAGCTGCGCTTGCCCCGGCTCCTCGGTTTGCAGGAGCAATGCTTCCCCTTGCAGCGATGCTGGGCTTTGAGCAGGGACGGCAGGGATGCCTAGCTGTCACCTGGGGAGGAGAGGTGGCCGCAAACAGCAAGCCACAGATAAAACCGGCAGGCAGCTTTCCCAGCAGCTGGTAGCGGTCTCTCCCAAGGCCCTTTCAGACGTACCATTTGCAGGGGACAGCCTGCCTCCCTCCCTTAACACTCCTTTTAGAAAGCAGGGAGGGTTTGTCAGCAGCTCTGTGCCCTGCAGAAAGGAATACAGGTTGCTTCTGCCAGAGGCCTCACTGCCTATCGGCCATCTAAGTGCTTTGCAGAGCCTGGGAAGGCTCCTGGTCTCAGGGGTTCACCATTGCATGGCAGCAAGGGACAAGGAAGTGCCCGAGATCTGCTCCAGGAGCACCCAGGCACGTTGCAGTGCCCAGGCTCTGCCCAGCGGTGCCCCCAGGGATTCCCCACAGACCTCCAGGACTGCGATGAGCAGGAGGGCCGTGGCTCTTAGGAAGGCTCAGGCCAAGGGAGCCCACAACATCACCTCCACTACATGGCAGAGCTGGGCCCACACTCTGGCTCTGCAGCCGCCGGCACCGCAGCCTGCCTGCTCAGCCATCTCCCTGCATGTTGCCATAGACACTACCACGGCAGCCGGGAGCAGGGAGACCCAGCACATGGCAGATAGCACGGGCGCCAGGGCTGCAAAATCGGTGAGTGGGCAGAGAGGGAGCACAGCTTCTTCCAGCAGAGCTACGACGATGCCTCCTCTCTCTGTCTTCTCAGTAGAAATAGGTGAAATGGAGAGGGCAGCAGGCAAGCACCTCACCCTGCTAAACAGCAGGGGAGGCACGGCTTCCTCGGCAGCGGTGCATGGCCAGTGAGCGTGCGAGATCAGACTGAGCCAGGAGAAAGGGCAGCACCCACCTTGCAGATGGGACCTCTACCCATGCCAGGGGCACAGGCACGCACACAGCACTCCCCAAAAGCCCCTTCCAAGCAGGGACAGATGCTGCGCTCCAGGACAAGACATCCTGCCCTGGGAGTAAGCGGGCACAGGGAACTCTGACCGCTTCCATCACGAGTCCAGTGTAGGAACTTTGTCTTGCAAAATTCAGGGAGCATCCCAAAGAGGGCAATTCCACAGACTTTGGTGGATGGAGCCTCATCTCACACATGTAAGCGAGGAAGCACAACAGGGTAAGACACTCAACACGATCTCTAACCCTCAGCAAGCCACCTTCAGCAAACTACCTTCACCATTTGCCCAGTGCTGTCAGTGACCAACAGCAACAGCTTTTGCATCCACACTGCCCCGAGAGCAGCACCTGGAGGGAGAACCACTGTGTCTGGCAGAACGGCCCGTTGCAATGCTGACTGCTGCTCTGTTATATGTAATACTGCCCAGGGAAGGGGCTATAAACAGATTAAAAACCCAAAGGCACCTGGGAAAACCACCGTGGTGCAAGCCTACTGCCAACTCGGAGGACAGCAGGGGACTTACTCTTCTTCCATAGCGGTCACTGGTATCTCCCAAAACCAGTATCCTTCTCTCAGAAAGCTGCTAGTGAGGAGACAGAGGCAGATGGAGGGCCCCAGGCGCCTTGCCAAAGCACGCTCTCGAGCTCTGGGTGAGTGGGTAAACACTTGACACTGACAGGGCTGCCGGGGCACAGAAACCACAGCTCACGTGTCTGATCAATGCTGTCCCTTTGTTTCCTTGAAGCTCCCCATCTGGCTCCAGCTCCATCCCACTTGCACTCCCAAGGGGCTGAGAAACTTTCTTATCCATGCAGCACCTAGCACAAAGGGCTCCTGGGCTACAACCACCTCACTCATCTGATAGCCTGAAGTGCTTGCCCTGCTATCAATAGACTAATTGGTTTCTGCCTAGGTTTGAAATTCAAACACCCCCCAGTCCACCAGCCAGGTCTCCCCACTTTTGCAAACGCTGACCCTGGCAGCACTTGGCGGACTGGACAACTGAAGCTGCTGAAGCAGCTGCTTTACCTCAGGCATTAACTGTGTCCAAGGCAGACACTTATTCTCCAGTTTGAATGGGTGAGCGAAGCTGCAGAGAAGGGCAAAAAGAAGAGGAACAATCTGATTTTGCCACCTTGATTGCAAAGTCTCCTCTGATGATCAGCAGTGATCTTATTAAACAGCGAAATTCTGTTTTCATCTCTCAGAGAAGAGATGGGAAGCCAATGTGTTGGGCCATTAGCACTGCTCTGTGGGCTGGTCCAGCCCCCAGAAACTTCTCCAGTGCAGAGCAGCTGCCGAGAGGAGCCTGGGCACCGCCGCCAAGCGAGCTCGCCAGCCAGGCTGTGCGTTACCGCATCGCAGTCGCAGTTTGGGCTGCCACAAACCGTGCTGCTCCACGGGAGCTGGCGGGCTGCCCCAAACATGCCTCCCGGGACGCGCTGGCCTGCTGAGCTCTGCACCGGGCAGGGTGCTGAGACCTGGCCTCAAACTCATGACACGTTCCACCAGGAACAAGGCTGCTCTCTCCTGCTCCACACTACCTTTGAGATACAAATACTCCTCCTTCTCCTGCTCCACAGTCCTTGCCCAGAGTCCCTCCGGCACCTATCGCAGACAAAAGCCAACAGCTCTTCAGGGGGGATTTTAGAAAACGCTTTGCCCAGATTTTGATGGATCCATTCTGAAACACTTCCACATTTACAAAATTGTCACACCAGTAGAAAAAAAAAGGTGAAAAAAGCAGGTTAAGTGAAAAGCACAGCTGCCAGAAAACAAGCCCGAAACCAGCACAATAGCAGAGCAGATCGTCCACAAACTCCATTTAAAATTCTTTAGCAGCCTTCAGCCTCTCTGCTCCTGCACTCAGGCAGACTGAAGACTCCTTTCCATAAATTCCTATTCCGTAATAGCAAAGAAATATTTGGACTTGACAGACTTGCTGTTGAATCAATTCTCAAGGGAATTAAAAATAAAAGATTATTTCTAGCACTTCTTAGGTGACTGTATACACTGCCAACATCCCTCCCTCTTTTGACACATCTCAATACACTTTAAGCATAGAGCGAAGGCCTCAGGGACTCAGACCGCTGCCAGAACGACTCATCTTCTGGCACTAACCACCTCCCCAGCCCCAGCCCAACGCCCCAGAGCTGGAGCGTGCCCCCAGGAAACACGCGTACCACAGCCCCAACGCCGGGCAGGGAAAGCCCAACATGAAGAGGGTGCTCCAGCCCCCAGTTCACCTCAACATCCCACCACCAGAGACTCACCACAGAAGGAGATGATGTGGCTGCTGTCCTCATGCACAAACTTCCTCGTCACCGCCTCTTCCATGATCTGCTTCACCTGTTGAACAGAGGCCCAGTTAGAGAAAATGTTGAATTTCAGCCATAGACCAGAGTGAGGAGACCTGCGGTGGAGTGGGCACGAGATGCTCTGCTTGCTTCATGTCTGTAAGGAAACCTCCTCTGCTCTCTGACTTTCTAATCGCCTCTAATGGCACAAGAGGTCTCATGGAGCATCACTGCATCTTTGCTTGCTGAGCATCACCAGCTATTTCAAAAAGTCAGGTAATAAAAAAGGGATGTTTTGTTTTGAGAAACTTGAAAGTAGGAAAACTATGAGCAGAAAATTAACTGCAGGAATCAAGCATCATTTAGATAAAAGACATCTTAATAAAGGTAACCAAATCTCATATGCAATGCTTTTACAGTATTGTTATGTTCATTCATTTTACAGGGATTTGACAAATTTCACGTGACACAGCTGTCCCAAATGACTGTAGCTATCCATCAGTGCCGAAGTCAATGACCACCTGGCACCAAATGTGACCAGGAATGCTATTTGCATAGCAATGCAATCAGCGCTGCCCTCCGACTGACTGAGTCTGTACTGCTCATGACACGTTACTGGCACTCATTTCAGTGCAATTAATCAAAAGGAAGCTGTCGTGTAGGTTGCACATCAGGGGCACGACTAGGGGAAGAAAACAAATAGGAACCCACATAAATTAGGAGCATAATTTTTGCAGACACAAGATGGGAGGTCAGACCTGCCAGGTAAGCAGGCTGCAGAGGACAGACTCTAGCCTCGGAGAAGCTCCCAGGACTGCCTGGCTACTCCACAGCAGTAGCTCAGAGGAGCCTCAGGAGTCAAGGGCTACCAGAGCAAGAAATCCAAGTACCCCTAGCACTGCTGCTCTTCCACTAGTACCTGTCCCTGCCAGCGCCGACGCTGCCCAGCTCTCCCCCTCCCACGGAGAGCATCCCTTTCATAGAATACAGACCCCTCAGACCTGTTTCGGAGATACGGCAAGGTCACCCCGTAGGTGCTCATGAACTCGTTGTTCAGCATTAATGCTGTCTGTTAGAGAGCTCAGAGCCAGCAGGTACAACTATGAGACTGGTTCCCCATGGCTCAGCTCTAGCAGCCCAAACAGAACAGGATTATCCTGCAGGGCTCGCCCTCGCCCTTCCAATGCAGAGCGCTTCCCACCGTGCCTGCAGCCTCAGCAGATGTACCTGAGCCAGCGCTCAGCTCTCCAGCCCTCTCTCCCATGCAGCCCGTGTTGATTCCTTGCTATTCTGGAGCTAGACAACTGGKCTAGACAGAGCTTTGCTCCAACCCTACACAGCAACTGCAGGTTACAAATTTGAGGCACTATGAAAGGAGAGGATTTTTTAAGTGCCTTGACTTCCTATTTCCGACGATCAGCTTCCGACGCAGGTTGCCAGCAGACTGTCCCCCCCTTGCTGAATGTCTCCTGTTGGAAGCATGTTGTCCTCCCTCTGCGTCTCCCACTGCTCCTGGCAGCTACCTTGCTGATGTGCTGAACTCAGTTATTCTCTACAAGGAGGACATTGAAGGGAACACCAAAACACATGCTGCTGCTAAACAGTAATGGTTCTGGGCACCTCAAGCAACCTCGCACTCGCAACAGAAATGACTTCTCCCAGTGCCCACATGCTGGGAGAATATTGCTCGGGGTGCCCTGACTTTCAGGGTGGGATTCTGCATGAAATGCCCTTAAAGCTGGATGATGTGGGGGAATATGGTCCTGCGATCAGGACCAAAGCACTGCCAGGGGAACACAGAGCAGCTCCGAGAGCTGCCCCGGCTCTCAAGCAACATCATCTCCATTTGCCCCCACACCTCTGAGGGACGCAGGAGCTGCAGACGAGAGATGTGGAGTTTAGTGCTCAGGGAGGTTGGAGCCTTGCTCAGAAAGCGCTGGAGAAGTAGGTGTTATTAATGAAGGTGGCAGCCCCATGAACCGCCCTAGCTCTGCCAGCCACCATCCTCCAGCCAGACTGCTTCCTCGACACCGTGCCCGCTGGCTAAGCCCTGCCAGCTCATACCAGCAGACCATAGGATCTGCCGTCCCTCTGCCTGTCCCCCCATCACCCCTTTCCAGGCAGACCCCAGCTGTCCTGCTCCCAAGGTGCCGTGCCTCTTACAGCCAGCCTGTCCTACCCTGCTCGGAGCGGCAGTGACTTCCATCCTCAGCTGTCACCCTCCCTAATCCTGCTGAAATCAGCAAAAGTCCAGCTGAATGTTTGGTCCTTAAATGTTTAGGTCCTAACCATTTTTCCTTTTAAATACAGAGCTGCCAGCGTGCCCAGATCTCATCTTCTAGTGCCTCTAACATCTTGCTTTTCACTCTTTGCTTTCAGAAAATGCAGGGGAAAGGGTTCACAGTGCAGAGATGCGGGCGTAAGAGAGGCTCTGCTTATCAAGATGTTCTCTCTGAAGGCACAGGGAGGAGGAAAAAACAGCAGGTCAAGACTTGGCCAAGCAAACCTTGCATGTATGAGACACCTTTAATGGCATCATTTGGGGAATTAAACTCCTTTGCAAGATATAATTAAGGTGAGTTATGCACAGCTGACAGCTCAATAAAGGAAATCCTTTTACGAATATGGATTAAGAAGTCGTATCTAAAGTCAAAAGCATCTCTTTGCATGTCAAAGCAACCAGGTCAGCTCCCTGTGCTGCTCTGCTCGACATGCTGGGTGACTAACAGAGCCTGCTCGTGAACCCGGGGGGAGCAGGACTTGCCGTGATTTCACCTGTATCCCGGCAGCTCAGATGAGCTRACAGCGAGTCAGGAACTCGCAGCAGGGAACGTCACTGAGATGTGGACCTCGGGACTGGAGGTGGCTCAGAGCCCATTCCCCTGGGCACGGCACGATAGAACTCCTGCAGCTCCTACCTCCCGACTCTGCGCTCGGCTCCAGCCGCAGTATCGCCCCGGGCACGGAGGGCTCTGCCTCCAGAGACCCACAGAAAAGCTCCCTCCACCTCAGTGCTTTATTGTGGCAAGTGGCCAAAAACTGCAGCTGTCCCTTATCAGGGCACCTTCCGGCAAGGCGAGGCCAGGTGAGGTTAGCAAGCCCTTCATTTCATTACACCCAACGTACAGTTTTGCCCCTTGTACCGTTGCCACGTGCCGAGCACCATGGAAGGGAGCAGCTGCAATCCTCACGCAGGCTTCACGGTGTTTTATTTTAAACTTCAACAACAGAAGGAACACTGTGAAACAGAAATGGGGACAGAGCAAGTCCCAGCAACAGGAAAGCAGTCCTCCTCTTCGGTTCGCTGCATTATAGCGAGACATATCCCTTGACCTTGGCTGCAGTGGTGAATTAGAGATGGGAAGCCGCACACACCTCTCATCCACCAGCAGCCAGTGCCCAGGTGTCCACCAAAACAGATTTCCTCCTCTTCCTCTATCTGACATTACAAGCGTCTAGCAAGCACATGCCAATCCCTCCTTTAGAAACCCTGATCGGCCCAAGGACCGTCACCGATCACCCCCCCGTGGCAGCCCTGGCAGAGGCCCAGCGATGCACGCCCCGGGGCCCTCAGGGATTCCCCAAAATCAGGCTCTCCCTGCAGGGTGAGCTGCCTTCGTCCAGGTGGCTCACAGCCCTCACCTGGCCGGGCTCAGCTTCCTCCGTCAGCGGGTCATGGGCACTTCTCCCTCACATACCCAACTAATCTACTAGAAAACGATGAACACGCAGATATAAAATGTACCCTCACGGCCACCGTGATGTGCTCGCAGTCCCAGGGGCTTGTTCCTGCCTCCCTGCTCCTCCGGCAGTTGAAGGGATACAACTGCTCGTGGGGCCATGCTGCTAACCAGGCAGATATTGCTTAAAAAAAAAAAAAAAAAAAGTGAGGATTTTTAAACTCCAATCAGGTCACCAGTTCTCAGGATCTGAAATTTTTTCTGCAACACTGCGATCAGGAACCACCAAGGAACTCAGCCTCTCTACGAATCACCCAAAAACGTAAACCGAGAATCCGTATTTTAAACCCCCTAAAATACACTTGGGAATCAACGCACACAGTTTGTTACCAGCTTCTGATTAAAATTAGGAGCATATTCAAATTAAAGCAGTATATTCAAATTAAAGCAGTATATTCAAATTAAAGCAGTATATTCAAATACTTGTCATCCACCTTTCGCGCAAGCCCTCGTCTCACCGCTCTGATGCAACGCCCGCAGTCACACCTCCTGTGGGGCAGGGACCATCTGGTCATTCAGTGCCTGCGGAGCAGCCAGCACGGCCGGACGCCAGCTCTGACCGGGCATCTCGGTGCCAACACAGCACAAACAACCTGCGCTCTCAAGGCACACAAAAAAAACCTTCCAAGAGACCCAGGTTAGTGGAAAATTACTCATTAAAAGGAAAAAAAAAAAACCCACGCTGTATTGACTGAGGTTATCACACTAAACAAAATAAATCAAAGATATCTAAAGAAATAGAAGTGGAAAGGGCATTGCAACAAGGGCACTCGCCTGACACGAAGGGCTAGAGCAGAACAGGAGCAGCTATACAAAAAATACAAAGCCCCAACAGGTAGGGGCCAGACAGATACGGTCTTGTAACAGAAAACAAGTGTTACACCAAGGAAGTTTTCAAACAAAACCATCTTACGTTTGTCCATAAATGGACACGGCTGGCATCTGTAGAACAGCTCCAACCCAGAGAACCCCAAAACTCTCGACAGGTCTCCTATGCTGCTGTCTGCGGATCCCGAAGGACTCTCCCACCCAGACCTTAGCCCCTCCACAGCCAGCTGGGATCGCAAACGCCGCAGCAGCCATCTGCCGCGGTGCTCCCGGCCCCTCTCCTGAAAGCAAAGCGGGTTTGTGACACGGCGGGGATGGAGAACGCCAGCTAACCCACGTTTGGCTCACTCCATAGAGAAGACTTGAACAGCCTCTAACTATGCTTCATTCCAGCATTTTAATGCTAATTCTCATATTGTAGCCAGAACAATCTCAACAAATGAAGCTGCCCACTCTTTATCTAAAGCCAGTCTAAGGAAAATGAGATGTTTGCTCTTCTTTTATTAGAAAGGAAATTAAAACAGCAACTAATAATTCAGCTGTAGGTAAACTCGAGAGGAATATCACAAAGCATTCCACAACAATAAAAACACTCCTCCTGGCTCCAGCTGTGAGCACAGGACAAGTCACCCCCTGCTCCGGGAGGGTCGCAGGGACACCCCACAACACGGTCTCCACACAAACTCAACAGCACTAACTGCAGTTCCAAAAATACAACAGAAGACAGGCTGGCCTCGACATTACCATCTGAATCACTGACTCGTGAACAAGTGAGCTAGTCCTTCTTTGCTTCACCTGCATGCCTGAATTACAAGGAAAACAATTTTTTTTCCTCCTCGCCCCATCTCCAAGGCCAGATCCAAGAGCCACAGGCCTTGAGAAGAGCTCTTGGGTCATGGCATTCATCAGGGGCGTCAGGAAGCCCAGCGCACCCGCTCCAGACCAGGGGTTTGAGCTTGCACCCCCGTACCTCCAGTGAGGCTCCTGATCCCAGAGGTCTCAGCCTCCCCTTGGGTTCCCCTCGGCCTGGCCAGCTCCACCGCAGCCGGAACATTGCTATTAAATTTTTGTTTGACAAACTGCTTCCCCCCCCCCCTTCAAAAATAAATGAAGACAAAACCTTACCTATCCAACAGCCCCCAGACCCCAATGAGGGATGCAGGCTTAGATCTCTCTGCTACAAAATTCCCAGGGTTACGCTTCATCTCAAAGTCCAACTTTCCCGTAACAGAGCTTCATAACCGTACTGAGTCCCAGCTGTCATTTACACTGGTGGAGCAACCTAAATATTACAGCAGTTACAATAACCACCAAGGTGCAGAGATCAAGAGCAAACCAATAACTCTGGGTTTAATTAGTCTAAGGCAATATTGACTGACAACTCTGTTTTACCTGGCTGGATTTTTCCAGGCAAGTCACCATACAACCTGTACTCTATGTTATTCAGTGATGTTTACAGTCACAATTTTCCCCGCCATGCTTCTTGCAAAGCCTTTCGCTGGCTATCAAGGCACTTGTATTGAAGCACAGCATCTCCCATATATTTGGCCATGCTCATAACTCCGTGGCATTGTTTATAGCAAGCCAGATGCAAACGGAGTCCCCAGCTTGATCCTTTTCCCAGTCCTGCTTCAAGGTGAAGCTCGGTCGCTTTGCCAAGAGGGCGGCAGAACCGCGAGCTCTGTGCAATACGGCTGCGGTGACGCTCCCAGGCATGGGCCTGTTGGCTAGACCCAGCCTCATGGGTCCCAGAGWCAGGACCCTGGAAGACGGCCTCTGGTATGGAGACACACAGGTAACTGAGCAGCGAGGCCGACTGCCGGGTGCTCAGGCTCCTTTGTCCCCCTCCAACGGGGCAAAGCAGCCAGACATGAAGCGCGTACAGCCAGGGCAAGGGGAGGCTAGCACCAGGTCTGATTTCAGCCCCTGTACTGGGACTTTCCACAAAAAGAGTCACTTCCTATCAATAAAAGCTACAATAAAATAAATGCCTCCAGTGATTGAGTTGGTCTTTGCAGAAGTATGTTTTTAGAAACTGCTGTCGATCCGGTTTGGTCAGAAACAGTAAGACCTTCTGCTGAATGTTCATGTAACCCACATCCTGAAAAGAAAAGATTTACGGTAAAAAAACATAGTGGAAACTAAGATGTCTTCTGCTACCTCTGAACATCCACCTCTGCATGGGATGTCAAGGATTTGGGTGGGAAAAGACGATGCAACACCAGCGCCAGGCAGCGGCACTGCCTGTATCCTCTGGCTCCAGCTCGCCTAGGAGGGCAACCAAGCACTGACTGTTACGGTGCCAGACAAAACTAGTCTGCTCACCAGCAGCACTGCAACAGCTCGGAAAAACCCCGGCAGATACAGGAGGAGCCTTGGAAATCCCTCCTCCTTCCCATCTCTTTTTAACAGACCGCAGGAAGATGACTCCTACCCCAAGGAAATACACAGGGAATCTGAAAGAGCATCCCAATAAGCAGCCAGCACAAACAAGCACTTGTTCAGGATCTACAACTGCTGCTTGTCATTCAAGACTCCTCACTAAATCTCAGTGCATTTCCCTTCCATGAGCTTGTTTAATCTGCCCTTCTGTATGTTAAAAAAACCCCAAAACTAAACAAACACCCCCCCCCCCCCCCGACAGTATAGGCTTTAAACTTGGTTTGCTTTTGTATGTTTGCTTTTCAAATTCTTTTATGAGCTGGTGTTTCCTCATTCTCATTGAAGTCTTTAAGCGCTGCTTTGATTATGTATTTGGAAGTTAATTCTAGCACTTAAAAATCCCATTCTACATGTTAGTTTTGGTGCAACAAGTCCACGTGGGCACTCCTTGATGTAATCTGAGCATTTCTTTAATTGCTTCTCCGAATCAAGGTCTCTTTCCAGGAATAAGCTCTGGTTAAGCTCCACAGGAAACAGTTTCCCTTACACTGTGCAAGACTTGTCCATGTAGCACTACAGTATTATCACTTCTCAGGTATTATAAAATGCTAAAGGATCACTTAGTGAAGCAGATGCAGCATTAAGACAATCCTAGGCGTGTTTGTATTTGCAAGGACAAACACAATTCACTTGCACCGCAGCTCCAGCAGTCACACGGCAGGGCTTTGCCACCAGGTCACCCAGCTAACATTTCCCGGCAGGAACGCGAGGCTGGTTTTTGTCTCCAGCTCTTAGGTTGGCTTGTACCAAAGGTGGTTCAGTGTCCAAGGCAAAGCAAGTGCAGAATCTCTGTTCAGCTCTAGGTCACAAAGACGTTACCCCAAACCCCAAGTCCTCTACTTCGGGACCGTCCACTCTGGTGCCCACAGAAGTCTCCGTGGGACACAGCACGCTGGGGAAGGGGGACAGAAAAAACCAGTACATCCAATCGCACTGCCTGCGCTGCAGCTAAAAGCCACTTTTTCAGCTAAAGCGGAACTTCTCAGTCCAATACCTCTCACAAACCAGATTTATCTTTGGTTTGAAAATGAAATGTCTGCCTATTGCCTGTCTTGTTGCTTTAGCCGACAAAGCTACAACATCCTTTTTTAGCAGACTTGCTTATAAAACTCACATCATCAAGCTCAGTGCTGCAAGATACAGTTTCTTATCTTTCCAGCAACAAACACCCTGATTATTCCAAAGGCAAGTGCCAGACAGACTTTTCCAGCACCATCACAAGTTGCAGCCAAGCTCTGCCACTTATCTAAGAGTTTACTAGCTGACCACTAAATAATTCCAATTAATTGTGCTCCAATCAGTTAAAATACTGCCAGCTTCAGAGTACATGCACTATTTATATCCAGAGACTTCAAGGACTCCCGCCAGCCATTTCGACAGACCAACAGAGAACACGGCCCCCTTCCACCGCGGGCGGACAGCACGGGGGCAGCTCTGACGGCACCGTGCACTTTACGTGCACTTGCCTTTAAAGCCGTTTGGCAGCTCCATATTCTTGCTGCCACAGAAACATTGATCGCAATCCTACCAACTGAGACCTTTGGCTTTTCTAAAAGTCTTATTTAATTATTTATCACCGCTTACTAAATAAAACATAGCACCTTCTGCAGCTGGGGTATCATCCACGTGACACACGTGGGATTTTCAGGCCAGCCAGCAGACCTTCCCGAAGAACCACGTGTACTCACGGTTGGGAACTGGGCTGAGTCTCCCTGGGGGGTAAGGAGGAAGAAGGTGTTAATGCATATAAATCCTGAATATTTGGACAGTTTGCTGGAAAGGAAATCAAAAAGACATTACACTGAAGGGTCCATAATGCAACATTGTACCCTGGGGGAAACAGGCATGATCCCAGCAATGTGTATCTGCTGACAGTATTTTGCACCAGACTTTCTTCATAGGGCAGCAACTTTTGGCCAAAAATCCATACATGCAACACTAATTTAAGATCACGTAAGATCATGTTATAGCTGGTTCTATTCCTGTTGTGCTTGTCAAACGCAAATTTCCGTGCCATCTGTTGGCACTGCTGGTACTGCTAGCTGTAAGATGCTCAATAAAGACGCTGCAACATTTCAGGAAAAACTTTAGTCATTTCTCGGTTTTTAACGCCTGTTCTGAAAGCTTTATTACCCTGTTTTGTTCTGCACCCATCACACCACAAAGCTTCTGTTTTCCAAGGTGCTAAATGTTACGCTGACAAGCCTTTTGGATTCAATTAGCAAACATGGCAAAGACTGACACTATTTGCACTGAAACCAGGTGCAACTTCCAGCCCCAAATTGCTTTGAAGTCCTGAATCTGTGCAAAAACAGGTATTTCCATGGCAACGGCCAGGACGCCACAAGGAGAAGAGGATGACATTCTGGCAGCAGAGAGGAGAGGCTGGGTGAGGAGGAAGGAGGCTCCTCTGGCATACAGATCTCGTCTCCCTGAACGCCGAGAAGGAAGACGAAGGAAGGAGGAAAGCAGCACGAAATCTGTTTTGGGAATGAAAGACCAAGCCAGGGGTTTCTGGAGTACGAGAGTACTTCTGCCCACCACTGCTGGTATCTTCAAAAGGAGAGAAAATGGTCCCCAGCGATTAGCAATACTCTTTTCAGAAGAGATCAATGCAGGCAATCGAGAAATGCTGCATTAAAGCCATCTGTTTACTTTTGATATAGGAACATTTGAAAAAGGCTGACCTGGGTGCTTGAGAGACATCAGAAGGTCCCTCTGCAAACAGCAGCTTTCATTACAAACCTGCAGCTTATCATCCTCATCTTCATTTTGCCTGAACAGTTTTGACAGCTACACAAAGGCCTTTTTTTTTTTTTTTAAATTGGCCTTGAGAACATTTAAAGCTATCAACATTAATTTTTTAAATCCTAATAACATTAAATTAATTTACAATTTTCTACCAATCCAGAATGAAATAGCTGGCATTGACACCCGCAGTCCGATATTTTGGAACCACAGGCATACATACACGCTCCAGAAAAACAAACCCAACCTGCAAAAATATTGCTCTTACCAGTCGCTCTGTGTTACTTAGCCACGAACTAGACAATATGGCTGCGTAGCGCGGGCACTTCATTTAAAGGGTGGGAGGAAGAGAGACTGACTGTTGTCCCTGTGATATATGATGATGGAATTAGTCAACAGCTACATAGTGACAACCATTCAACCTATTAAAAAACAAACAATATATCCGACAGAAGACTGCGGGACATCAGCAAGCGAGCAGGCTGTGGTCAATCAGTAACAGTTTTAAAAAAATTCTAAGAACAGGCAGCAAAACGTTCAATGCAGGCACAGCAGCTATGGATGAGTAAAAGACTTAACGCTACTTGCTGAATGGCAAGTTAAATATAAACAAAGTTGTTGCAGAAGAATAAGCAAGACAACTGTTTACTTTCATATTCCATTCAGCTTTTCACACAACTCATTTTCCAGGCACAGTGTGGTGCAGCCTGTACTTCACAGGTAACGCCTGCTTCCCCACCTATTCTTGTATGCGACGCAATTACCTGGACGTAGCCAAAACCGTACCACAGGATTCACCTCTATTAAAAATGAAACTTGCAAAAGAAGGGGACAAGCATGGGTTGCAAGAAGAACATTTTTAGTTGAGAATCCAACACCCTTTTAAACCTGGATATTTCAGGCTCTGGGTTTTTAAAGAAGCCTCATTCCACCTGATAAAAGCTCTAAAAAAAATCAGAGGGGATTTGGTTATGCTTCTTATCCTGCATAACAGGGAACAGGATTCCTCAGAAAGTCACATTTCCACTCCTTCTCTTGCAGTCTGCTGACAAACAGTCAATTTTGCAGCTTTCAGGATTAGTTTGATTTATTATAACCATATGGGGAGGGGGGAGGGGAAGACGGTGATAGCACAACTCATTTCAACCTGCAAATCTTCTTAAAAATAAAAATGCATTATGCATGGCAACAAGCAAATATCGAAGTCCAATTTGCTCATTGTAGTGCTTTGGGTAATTTCGATTTACTGTTTATCTACTTTCTCTAATCAGACCTTGTCTTCACAATATTTTATTCCTTCGGTTATCGCACCAGGACAACAGATGTGGCGTGGCTTCCCAAGTATGATCCATGGCTGGCCCCAGTCTCAGCGGAGCTCACCTGCGCTTGAGGACCTCAGCAGATCACACAGAGCCATGGCTGAAGCAAAACCAGACATGGTCTAATAAAATGAGAATATGCAGTTTTGTGAAAGGTAAAAATTCCAGGGGGGGGGGGGGGGGGGGAAGGACATTTCTGCAGTTGGCCCTTTCTGCTACTCCTTGGAGTCTGCACAAGCTCCTGACTTTTCCTGGAGTCAGTCTAGGAGAGGAAGAAAAAACAAAAGCATGAGCAAAATGGGCCTAACGAGCAGGGAGCAACAGGCAAAAGAATGCCCCACCAGCTCCCAGTTTCAGGGATGTTGCTAAGTAATTAACGACATCACCTATGGGATCATGTTTCCCCAGGTTTTTTTAAATCCCAACAGAGCAAAGCCCAGGTGGAGGGAGTGCAGAGCAGGGGTCCGAGATGGAACTCGCCCACCTGGGAGGCTGTGCACAAACAGCCCCACCTCGCTGGGCCAAGGCCCCTGCCAGGTCTCACTGCTTCCAGCAGGCACTCAGCTGGGAGAAACCTGAAGGAAAGTGCAACCAGCCAGTGCCCGCACGGGCCAAGAACCCACACCCGCACCGACGTCCCAAGGCAGAGCCAGGAGCGATGAGACCACCGGAAAAAAACCTCTCTGCTCTGCGTCAGCACTGCTCGTGCTAAAGGGCTGCTGGAGAGATACTAGACTGTGTCAAACACCCACGTCATGGCACCATGATGCGTTGGCTGGTGGCATTTCACCAGGGCAGAAGGGCTTTCCCCATACATCACCCCTCTCCTTCAATCTTTACTTGTATTCACCAAACCCTTGTACGATATGTTTATTTTACCAAAAGCCAGCGGAAGGGCATGTCACAACCCTCAGCTCTCCTCCCCTAGGCAGAAGCTGCACTTTCTTCAAGCACAGCCCCCGGAGGAAGAGCAAAGGGAGAGAAGCCCGGTACTGAATGCCAGCACGGAAGATGCTCATGTGCAGTGACAGCCTGCAGAGGCCACGGCAGTCTCCAGAAGGAAGCTCCCGTCTGCTGGCCGAGCGGTTTAACCGGCACGCCGATGGGCAACCCTCACCTCCCGTTCTGCAGCGGCAGTCGACGTGCAGTCTGCTGTTTTGCCTCTCTCCACTCAGGAGTCCTCGCAGACAGACAGTAATAATGAGATGTCAGCTTTATCCACGATGCTAAATAAATGTCATACCCTTTTTCTGGTTTAATAGCTGTTGCCAAGGCAACAAGTAGTATTCCTTACCACCACACCCGGCACAGGATTAAAGGTGGGAAGTGGTCTGGATGAACAGCCAAACACACTGCGCTGTCACCCCCCCCAGCCCTACCACCCACGGGTCTTGTTCACCCTACTCTGAGCAGTGTCTCCAGCGGGGACGTTCCACTTTCCGGAGCCCGTAAGCTGGATATCAAGAGGCTCGTAAGACCACAAACAAAACGTCACACATCACACCCTCCAAAATTCCAGGAGAGGTGACCTGTGGAGGCAGACCACAGGCAGGAGATGACAACAGCTCCCGGCGATCCAGCGCTCTACCACACAGCAGAGCAAGTCCAGGTTCCCCTGCAGCGGGACCCATGACATTCAGCCGCTTTAGACTCAGCGGCTACGGACAGGTGGCTCAGACGGCCCCGCTGGCCCACGCAGCCCACCTCCACGCACAAGCAACACACGAACTACGTGGCAGAGCAGTGGGACTCAGCTCCCTGTCTAGATCTACCGCCAGGTCATGGTGTTAACACTACACACATTACAAACACGAAGCTCTGCACAGACAGAAGGAGCTTGAGGCAGCTCAGTATAAAACACAGCATGAACTAATAGAGAGTTAGAGATGCCCAAGAAGAGAGACCAGAGCAAGCAGATGGAAAACGCCATCGCTTTGCACTGGACGCACAAACACACATGTGCACGTTCCCCATTTTCTTGGCTGGCTGCTGCGCACAGCCCCGTCCGTGCCGGGCTCTCCATCACCCGGCTGCCTCCCGCCCTGCAAAAGAGCACTTTGCTGCAAYGGGGCGTTCGTCCCATCCCAGCTCCCAAGGTGAGCAGCACCGGGAGTCGCCCCTTTTTCCTGTGGAAAATCACAACTTGTGAGAGCGGCTCTGCCACCAGCAAAAGGCAATTTTCAAAAGATACAGGACATTGGGGTGCCAAAATTCACTGGTGCTGCAGGGACGCTCCTCCACCTACCCAGGAACCGGGCAGCCACGCTCCGCTCGGCATCTGGAGCCCACGCCGCCCGGGGTGGGCTCACTCTCCGAGCCGTTGCCCTGCTCGGGGCTGGGGGGTTTTTTGCGGGGGGCTGTTAAAGTCGCTGCAGCAGCACCGGCAGGAGCCAGCGGGACGCTGCGGGCAGGCGAGCCCGGGGCCGGGGCTCCCCCCCGGGGAGGGTCCCGCCGCAGACGCCCATCACCGCGGGCCGGGGGTCACCGAGCCGTGACAGGGAACCGGGGGGAACGGGGCTGCTTCCGCGGGGGCCGCCGCGGTCCCGCACCCACCTCCTTCTTGACGGTGCGCAGCAGCCGCTGCCGGGTCTCCGCCTCTGTGGGGAGAAGGGGGAGAGGCCCGTTAGTGCGGCCCGGCCCGGCCCGGCCCCGCCGCCCGCGCCCCCGGCCCGCCGCCCGCCC
>JAYKAV010000100.1:770410-786719 GCA_035582835.1 Phoebastria nigripes | reverse complement strand
GACGGGCACCGGGCAGCCCCGGCAACGGGCGGCCCTCGGTGGGCGACCCCAGCCGGGCCCCGGCCCTCAAGGGGGGGCCTCAACCGGGCCTGGACCCTCGGTGGGGGGACCCCAACTAGGCCCGGCCCCTCAGTGGGGACCACCACCGGGACCCCAGCTCCCAGGGGCTCACCACCACCAGCCCCCCCCCCAGCTGGGGACACCCCCCCAGCGAGGCCCCAGCACCCCCCAACCCGGGGCCGAGGTGCCCCGAGGTGCCCGGGGACGGTGACCCGCGGGACTGGGTGACACGGGGACGGGGCGCAGGCCGCAGCCAGGGCCAGCCCTCGGTGCGTCCCCACGTACGGGGCTGCTTTGGGGTGGGTGCAGCCGGCCGTGTCCGGCGTCGTACGGGGGTTTGGGAGCTCTGGGAGCTACACGGAGGTGCGAAGCGACAACGTCCCGGCAGCCATGTGCCATCCAGGCACGCTCCTGTGGGCTCTTCCGCACTGGGAAGGCGATAAGGAGCTGAGAACACCTATGCGCAGGAGACCCCAGATGCCTCCTATCAAAATCACAACCCCTTCAAGAGAAAGCCCTGGTAGCAGCTCCCATTAACATATCTTCTGTTCTTCTCTTCCCTCGTTTGCTGTTCCAGGACATTTCCATAGAAACAGGATCCCGGCTCCTTCGCAGTCCAGTTTCCAATAACTACAAACCGCATTAGCGCAAGGGCAGCGGCGCCCGGCCACGCTGCACGCCAGCACGCGGCCACTGGCCACTGACGCAGCCCCGGCTGGCCCTCGCTGCCATCGCTGGGGAAGGGACTCAATCCCAGCACAGGGAGCAGGGAAGGTCCCAGCCTGTTACAAATTCCCACCTCCGCCAGCCCCCCCGGTGACCCACCAGCCCCCGCAGCCCGGGGCACTGCTCCTCCGCCGCACCCGGAGCTGGGCTGCGTCCTCTGCATCGGAGCAGCTGCCTTTCGCTCTGTGCCGGTGCTCGGTCGCCCTGAAGACAGCAGGAACCATCCGTCCTGATGCCTCCCCTCTGCCGCCCGGGCTGGGCGTTCGTCTGCCAGAACAGCAGGGAGCTCTGGGCTCGGGATTAATCAGAATTTGGTCCCTTCTGTACTTCACCACTGGCACAGGGGCCAGGAGAGTACCTGTGCCATATCCGTTGTAGAGAAAACCTATTTCCTTGTACGTTATTTGTTTTTCACTGTTTATTTGCTTGCCAAATACCCTGTTAACAGAGGTGGTGGCAGCGCAAATGTTACTGAACTGCAGGGCTGGCTTGCTTGGGGGTATGTGATTGCTGCTCCAGATGGATCCCAGAAAGATTCTGGGCTCCGTGGGAATCCAGCCCGGGCAGGCAGCTCCAGGTGCCGCTGCTGGGGGTCACAACTCCCGCCTGCAGTTGCCGAGCGTCAACTCGACCCTCGGGATGCCGATCTCAGCCCGGGGAGTCACCCCTGGCCTCAGGTTGGGCCCCCTGCGAGTGGCACAGGACTTGGCGTGCCAGGTCGGGGGTCTCGCGCCTGTTTTGTCCATACAGCTGCGGCTCTGCGCCCCGCAACCGCCAGCTGCGGACCCCCGAGGCGGCGAGCCCGGCTGCCTGGTCTCACCAGGTGGCACCACTGCATCTCCTCAGCCCTGCAGCCTGCGCCAGGGGTCTGTCCATGGAGAGCCCTGCGGATGGGGTCCCCTTCCTCCAAAAGGGGTGCAGGAGGAGAAGGATCGAAGGTGCTAAGAGGCAGGAGCCCAGGGCTTTTCAGGTCTGACCTGAGACCCTCACAGCCAGCCAGGAGCCGGGCTGCAGCGCGCCCCTGCCCGAGGGGCTCAGGCTGTGCTCACAGTCAGCCCACCGTAGGGAGCTCTGCTGCTCTGCAACCCTGCCTGTCATTTATTGATGACCGCGGGTCCTACAGTCTTGAACGGGCAATTAAGACAGGCTAATAAACAATCATAATGAAGGCATCGTGGCCTCATAAAACACCATGTAGGCGCGCCATCAGATATCAGCACTGAATCAAATTACCAAGGGCAGAGGCAGCCTACTCGCTCCCCTGACCCCGAGTTGTCGCGGGGACAGCGTGGAGCTGTGGCTCTGCATACATGCAGATGCTGAAACGGAAAAGGTGCCAGGTTCCCGAGAAGCCAGGGCACAGCACGGACGTGTCGTGCACAGCACCTTGCATGGCTCTGGTCTCTGTAAAGCTTCTCCAGCCCTGTCTGACTTAAACCAACAGCATCTGCCAGCCAGGAGAGCCTGGGCTGCCTGACAGAGCTTTGAACTTGGCCTCGGACAGGCAGGTGAGTTTCTCCTGCCTGTTCCTCACTTTTGCTGTTGTGAAAATGATGTTGGAGGCATTGACCTGCCTCTTGACTTGCAGAAGAATGGAGACAGCAGGAATTGTTCAGTTTAGCACCTGAATCAGGAAAACGAGTCTGTCCAAGCTGAGCCAAAACAACTCTTTTAGGACCTTTCCCAACAAACAAACAAACAAACCCCACATATTTTAAGGGCCAAGATGAGCCCAAGCAACTTTTACAGAACCCAGAACACCTTGGCAGCTCTGCCGTAGCATTTGCGCTCTGACAAGTGCTGCCTGGATCTCCCTGTGCCCGTGCCGGCAGGATGCGGCCGGGGGATGATGCCGAGGGGACCCACACTCCTCCTGGGCTCTGCCGAGCTCGGGGAAGCAATGACCGCCTGGTGAGCTTGACTCAAACGCCCAGCCCTGGCAGAGGGAAGCCCAGAGGAGGAAGAAGATCATTTCGATTCCTGTTAATGAACCGTGCTGGTTTTGTACAATCTTCAGTCCTGTCAATCTCTCTGTGATACTCCAGGCTAACTAACACGGGGTGGGCAGCGTCCTCATGCCGAACGAACCCAGAGACGTTCAGGTGGTTGGTGGTGCCGGCACTTCTGTGGGACCGTGTACCAAGTAAGGCAACGCTTGGGCCATTTGAGAGGGACAAAACGTGATTTTCCTGGCTTCTTTCTCCCCAGGAACAATGGTGCTATACAGGGGGTGGGAGCTATTACTAATTTATTACCTTCCTTTGGGGAGAAATTCACTGAAACAAGCACAGGGACAAGCTCTCCATAAGCCTTGCTTTTCCTTGGAAAATTCTGCTTCTCCCTGGATTGAAGATGGGTGGGAGACAATTGGCCCCTGCTTTCTGAAGTCTGGAGAGCTTAAATGACAGCATGTTGATCTATACTTAATGTGATTAAGTTACATCTCTGAGTATCATGCTAATTAAATTAAACTTCCCACTGCTGCCTCTGCGGCTTAAACAGGATAGTTGTTTTAAGACCACAATTCACTTTTCTGCATTTCATTGCATGGATGAGCAGGTAGGATAAAAGCAATCTGCTAATCAAATACTCGTACTGTTTAGAAACAACTTCTAACTCGATGGAAATTCCAATTTAAATCTGATTTGAGCTAGATTCAAACTCTACATTTTAAATCTAAAGTGATTTGAGTAAAGAAAATAACAGGAAAAAGCAAAACTAAAGGGAGCGCACAGAGTACGTCTGACCGCAATGTTGCAGGAATTTAGACAACGTGATGGCTGATGTGCAGGGGACCAGCCGGCTTTCAGAGTGTGAGCTGCAGTAAATGCAAGGCAGAGACCCCCGTCGTAGCTGCCTGCCGGCTGCCCCTTCCTCATCATGGGCCAAAGTGAACGCTCGGATCCAGCACCCCTGACTTCAGCTGTGTATTATTTCAAATGCTACGTAGTCTCCATAGCCTCCTCTCTGAAATGCTTCTAATTGAATGTCAGATGATGGTCAAAAATACTTGGCTACAATTGGCAAAATAACAACATTTTACACAGAAAACTCCCCCGTCTGGTGCGTCACTGGTGAGCACGCTGAGCCCCGCGCGGTGCAGCTGATGGGCCAGGCTGGAGCGACACGCACAGCCCCTTACACAGGGGCTGGAAAACTGTGACCAGAATAAACAAAACTCTGGGGAAAACTCGTCTCTCCAGCAGGTCACAGAGCCAGGATCCTGCTGGGAGCTCGGCACTCGCAGGGCCCCAAAACACCGGGGCTGAGTTTGGGGAGCACAACTCCTCGCAATGAAAACCATCTCCCGAAGACATCTCTCCCTCTGCCCTCCTCCCATCCCCAGCAGCCCTGAGAACCTGCAATGGTTTTTCCAGCTTGCAGCTTCTAAAAAAAATTGAGATTCAAAGCTCTCTCCTCATTGACTTGACAGCGGCAGCCTTGACCCGATGCTGGAGAAGAGGCAGCCGCATTAGCGGGTGGGTGCAGAGAGGCAGCAAGCAGCGGCACGGGTGGGTGATCGCGTGCCCAAGGAGAAGGTGGGAGCTGGGGGAGTGGGACGGGAGCGCTGGGTGCATTTGCGGCTCATTCACCAGCGAGGACCTGGGGGGATCTGTCAGGGATGGAGGCTGCTGGAACGGCAGCATCGGCATCGAACCGACAGCGTGGCACATCGGCTCGGCTGGAGCGGAGCAGCACTGGTGTGCTGGGAAACTGATGCCGGTCTGTGCCTCGGTGTAGGGAGCTTTTAGACGGCAACATGCAGGCTGCACATCCCTGCGTTGCAAAACACTGGCTTGGAGCTGTTGTGGGAATAGCTGTAGCCGTGCCTGGCTAGTGCCGTTCCTGCACGATCAGCTCGCCCAAGGTGCCAGTACAAAGTCCACCTCAGGCCTCTCATCACGTATAATTTAAAAGATCAATGGGGGGAAAACAAGAGGCTCTTCAGGAGAGCACGTAGCTTAGTTTTAAAAAGATGCCAGTGTTTGAACAGCTGCTGCTTCACACTGGGGAAGTGGCCCTGCGCTGAGGGATGCTGCGGGGGGACCTGCTCCCCGCAGACCACCTCTCGCACCCCCCCACCAGCGCGGCCAGCTCCTCCCGCCGGGCTGGGAGTGACTCTGAGCCCATCTGCTGGGGCTTCCTGAGCAGAGCAGGACCTGGGTGCAGGAGGGTCTCCATTGCATGTAAACTACCCAGAGAAAAGAAGGGTCAGCTACAGCAAAAGAGCTGTTATTTTTTTACAGTTGCTATGGCACCAGCTGTCTCTGTTCTGTCATTTATGCCCTTAAAATGGTCCTCAGTCAGGGGGGATTAAACCTTGCTTCCCCCAGCACGCTCCTCAGACAGATCACGCCAGCAGCGGGGATTCCTCTCCTTCATCCCTAAGCAAGGGAAGACTCAAAGCCCTCGGTGGCTGCAGCCCCTCTGCCAGCCCCCCGCAGCACCGGCAGTTGAGTACAGCCTTGCCTTTAATTTCCGACGGCTGCGCCCACTCCCGTATTATAAGGACTGCAACTGAAATTCACGGCTTTGCAAAGTCCCAGGAGTGACACAAATCCCGTATAAACCCGCAGGAGATTAATTGTCCCTCACCTGTGTGCTGGGCCTCGGCTCGGGGGAGAGCTGCGCCGGCAAAGCCACGGGGCCACGTGCACGTGGGCTCACGGCGGGGGGGCTCTGCCTGGCTGTGGCAGGACCCCCCCAACCTCCGCTCGCTCCCCACCCAGCGCAGGGACCAGCGCGTGGGATCAGCCTGACACCCTCCAGCTAACCCCCTTTGCTCGGAGAACAGCACGTGCAGAGAGCACCAGTCACTCCTTGAAAACGCACAAGCAGAAAATTGTTGCGTTTTCAAATGAGAGGTGTTAAAAGGAACATTAATTTCATGTTCCACGGGCAGAGAGGGAGAAGCCATGCCGAGCGCAGCCCGCCCTGCGCGGGGACCGACAGCAGGCGGGTGGCAGGAGCGGATCCACCACCCATCACTGCCCGCTGGGAGGGGGCAGCTTGGGGCTGAGCACCCCAGTTCAGCCGTCCACTGCTGTGGTCCCCACACCGGGTCAGGGAACACCTGGGGACAGTTGGCGAGGTGCTGGGGGCAGGATGGCAAGGAGGGCTAGCTGGTTAAGACAAAAAAAATCCCGTTCCCAGGACTCTTGTGCTCACGCTGTGCGGGCAAGGAGCCGGTGGGGTGACGTCCCCCGCCAGAGCCGCGTCCCTGCCCTGGGGTGACTGTGCCACCGCAGCCCGGACTAAACCCATCAAGCACAGCCTGTCCTGCCCGCCTCGCCGCAGCCACCCAGAGCACCGGGACGTCCGTCCAGGGACCAGCACCTGCCCCCCGAGCTGCCTCGCTCCGACAGCCCCGGCAGCCAGCACCAGACACGCCAAAAAAAAAAAAAAAGTGTTTTTAACCGGACGTTTCTAACAGGTCTCCATGCGTGTGCCTGAAGGATTAACAGTGTCCAGAGGTTTCCCGTGCCGGGCAGACGCCGGGCGGCTGGCGTCACGTCGTCACAGCAACCCACTAACCGTGGCCCTAAGAACTGCGGTTCCCGGTTTGATGTCTTCTGTAGTTTCTTTTAATTACAGATGAGGGTGCCTGGAAAAGCTGGTGCTGGAGCACCCCGGGGCCCTGGGAGCACCCGGTGGCCCCAGGCAAGGGCTCGCTTGGCACTGGCCCCTGTGCCGCGACCGGAGGTGAGACACAGGCACCTGCCCGGGCTGTAAGCCTCCACAGGCACATTTCATTTGCAATAAAATTTGCTGTTAAACTGTCAAACTGAAGAGAGCAACGGCTTTCGGTCACTGCCATCCCCTCCCTGATTGCATCTGAGCTGCAAAAGTTACTTCACTTTCAAGCAGCTTGTTTGCAACAACTCACTCCCCTGGGCTTCAGAAAGACCCAGCGAGTCCGTGAGGACGGACGGGGCGATGCGGGACGGCTCAAACCGGGCAGTTCTGTGCGAGTGCTGCTGGCTCCCGGCAGCCCACAGAGATGCCCCCAGCCCACGGGGGTCGGGTGGGCCCACGGCGAGCGCCGGTCGAGTTTGTGCCCTGCGCTTGCCTCCTGGCCGGGGGGCATTTCCAGGCCCCACTCGCTCGGCAGGGTTTCCCCTGCAAGAATGAGCGGTCGTCTCCTTTGGTGGGTCTGGTGTCATCATTCGCAGAGTGGTAATTGCAAAATACACCAAGGAGAAAGAAGTAACTGTTTGTCAGGAGGAAGGAGCACCACCTCTGTGTGCAAATACAGTTCCATTTCACCAACCCCACCCCAACCCCACAATGCACCCATCCGGGTGCAGACCCAGGGAGCAGAGGGGACAGAAACCCGTGCGGTGATGCTGGTCCCCGCGCCTCAGCCCTGCGCTCGGAAAACCGCTCTCCCCCCTCCTGCCTTTGATCAGAGGATGGGTTTCTCTGCCGGCTGCTCTCGGTGCTGTGGGTTTCCAGCGGGAGGTGGGGAAGCGCAGTCAGCCTGACCCTCCCCTCCTCGGATCTGTCATCAGCAACAGAAAAATCCTTCCCGTCCCCAAGTTACTCAACCTGAATCCTGCAGGGTTTGCCAGGGCGGCAGGATGGCAGAGCAGCCCTGCCCGGCGCCCGCCGCCAGCCCTCCCCGGCAGGGCACGGCCCCCCGCCCGGGTCCCACGGCCGCCCCCGCGCCCCCGGGGCCCCAAACCCACCCCAGGGACAAGTGGAGCAAAAAAATGGATTTCCTCCTCTCGGTCATCGGATTTGCTGTCGATCTGGGCAACGTCTGGCGGTTCCCTTACATCTGCTACCAAAATGGAGGGGGTAAGGACACTGCTAGGATTATTTAAGTCTTCTTTTGGAGAAAAGAAATCTGGTTTTCATCTTTCCGGTGCTGAAAAACTCGCTGTTTCTTTTCTTTCTTTGTCTCTCGCTGCTCCTCTCCAGAGAGGGCGGTTTAGAGACCGACCCAACTTCTCCGGACATCTGTCTCTTTTCTGTTTTGTGTCTTTCTTCACTGAAAATCCCCTTCCATTCACTCCTTCCCTGGTGTCATTCACGCCTTCCCCGGCATGGTTAGAGGTGCGTTAGCAGCTCTAGGATCACAAAGAGACAACTAGCGTGGTCCAAACTGCATAAAAGGATTAAGAATCTGCAAACTTGGGGTGGGAGGTTTGTACCCTTTATGATCTTGTGACTTTGTGAAAGCAACCCTTTCTGATGGTTCATGTTTTAAAATAATCCTCGCAAGCATGCCAGCCGCCTGCCGCAGATCCCGGCTGTGCAGCCGGCAGTGCCGGACCCGGCGGAGGAGCCCCGGCTCCCCAGGACGCGCAGCCCCGCGCCGCACAGGGCTCCGGGCGTTCGCTCCTATGAAGGATCAACAGAAAGTTAAGATACAAAAGCTCCATGAAGGAAAAAACCTTGAGTAAATGACACCTAAATGAATTGCTTTAAATAGAGCAGGGTAGAAAAACCCCTTGCATGGAAATTAAAAATGAGGAATGAAAATTTTGTGCTGTTTGCAAAAGCACAGTGGATTTAATTGCCAAAGTCGGCGTTTGAGTAACGTCCTCTACTGCTTGGGAAAATTAGGAGATAATTAGTACCATACTCAAGGCTAAAATGTGGATCCCAGGTGCCCACACTGAAGCACGGTTATTTGTGATTTACTCCTGTGGGACCAGGAGCAAACTTTAGCCGCTCTTCATTGATGTGGGTCAGGCAGATGCTTTCCTCATCCGCCCCACGCACACGGGAGGGTGCGGAGTTCAAATAGCAGCTCTTGGAAAGGACAGCCATGGTCCACGCAGAGCGGGACCGCTGGTCCAGGCGGGTGGTGGGCTCACCCGTCAGCTGGAGATGTTCCTAGAAGAGAAACCCTTGAGGGGTTGAGGGTGGAGCGCGTGGAGGGCTCTCGGAGAGAGGAGCCGTGGGGGTTAAATTAACTAATCCCGGCAGGGCTATTCTCTGGTGAGCGGCTCCAGTTCCAAGACCTCCATGGGGTACAAGTGTAGCCCTGGTACAGACGATGTTGTTATGAATAATGCAGATTACAGCATTAATTACTTGTGTCTTGGGGTGACCATGCATATTCAGTGGGATTTTCTCCAAAACTCTTCTAGACCTGAGGGGTGCTTGGTGCCCCATCCCCTGCGCCCTGATGGTTTCTATTGCTCTTTGCACTGTCCCGGCCGAACGATCCCTCCCCGGCAAAGGCTGGGACGCCAGTGGGGACCAACACAGCAGCCCGGGAAGCTGGGGCACCAAGCGGGTCCTCACATCTGTGAGCCCCTCTGAACAGATAATTTGCAAAACATCTTACAAACACACGTCCAAACCCCTCGTGCGTGCTGCTCTGTGACACATCCCGGCAGCGCGGGGAGGGACGGCAGTGGCAGCCCTCCACCCGCAGCCCGCCTGCGCTCGCCGGCCGGCGCGGGGCCGTGGTGGTCACCGCCGCTCTGCTCCTCACCCTGCAGGAGCCTTTCTCATCCCGTACACACTGATGGCTGTTTTCGGAGGGGTGCCCCTCTTCTACATGGAGCTGGCCCTGGGGCAGTTCCACAGGACGGGCGCCATCCCCATCTGGAAGCGCATCTGCCCCATCTTTAAAGGTAAGAGACCCCCAGCCCCAGGCCACCGCCACGTGCTCGGGGTCACGCGGTGTTGGAGAGTGGGGCCACCGCAGCCGCGTCCCGGGGGACAGCGAGAGGGCTGGACCGGCACGGGCTGCTGAGTCTGCCCCCCTCTTTCCCCAGGCATCGGCTTTGCCATTTGCATCATTGGCCTGTACGTCTCCTTCTACTACAACACCATCATCGCCTGGGCTCTCTACTACTTCTACTCGTCCTTCTCGGGCACCCTGCCCTGGGCGAGCTGCGACAACCCCTGGAACACACCTGACTGCACCAACTACTTCGGGAGGAGCAACGTGACCTGGACCAACTTCTCCAGGTCCCCCGCCGAAGAGTTTTACATGTAAGTGTACGTACGTGGACGATGTGTTTAAGCTGGGGCACATCCCTGTGGAGGCACTTGGGTCTGCTGCGTGGGGAGCAGGACCGGGGTGCCTGGGAGCAGGCTCTCACGTGGGGATGCTCTTGGGGAGCTCACGGTCCCCGTTCTCGGTGCGCCGGGGGAGAGGTGAGTGTGGGACTGCCTGCCCAGGGCTGAGCCAGCAGCACCGCGCTGGCCTGAGACACCCTCCCCGGCGGTGGGGATCCCTGCCCGCAGGAGGAAGGTCCTGGAGATCCAGAAGTCCGGGGGTCTGTACGACATGGGGGGGATCCACTGGCAGCTGCTCCTCTGCCTCTTCCTCATCTTCACCATCGTCTACTTCAGCCTGTGGAAAGGGGTGAAAACCTCTGGGAAGGTAAGAAAGAGGGCTCTGGTGCCAGCCCTGCCTGGGCACGGACGTGCCAGAGCCCTGGGCACGTGGGGGCTCGCAGCCCGGCACACAGCATCCCTCCATGGCCAGGGCCAGGCAGGGGGGACTGAGCAGAGCATGTGCCTGGCAGCCGGTGGGGTCTTCCTGGCTGCTTAAACATGGGATATTGCCTCCTCCCCACACCCCTACCCCTCGGCCACCCTGGGTGGCCGTGAGCGAGCCGGCCATGCGGATTGGGTGCTCGGTGAAGCAGCTCTGCCGGTGCTGGGGGCTGACGGCTGCCTCTCTCCAGGTGGTGTGGGTGACGGCCACGCTGCCCTACGTCGTCCTCCTCATCCTGCTGGTCCGGGGGGCCACCCTGCCCGGTGCCTGGAGAGGGGTCGTCTTCTACCTGCGCCCGGACTGGGGCAAGCTCCTGAGCACCGCAGTGAGTGTGCGGTGGGACGCGCCACCCCGGCCCTGGCTGCCCCTTGCCCTGGGGATGGCAGCACCCAGACCCCCTCCCCGGGATGCACACCCACCCCTGCTCGTGGGTCTGGCCCCGCCACCGGAGCCGCAGGGCGATGGGGCCCTTGTTCCTACAGAAACAAGACACCCTGGACAGGCTCTTGGAAATGCAAATCTATAATTGAATCACCCATCTCATTGCCGCTGGGTTTTGTTTGTGCCGTGTTCTTGCCCTGACCTGACAATAGGCTTCCTGTGGGTAATTACCAGGCAGCACTTGAGAATTCTCATTAAAGGTAATCAGGGCCCTGCTGCTGGGGCTGAATCTGCTGGGGCAGGAGTGGGCATGGGGGTCTCGGGGCTCCCTTCAACTTCGTCCCCCCTCCGGGCACGGGGGAGCGCAGATGCTGTTGCTTAATTCTGCTGCTGCAGGACCCCCGGGTGGAAACAAGCTCCCTCCGTCCCGCGGCAGGTCCCCTGCTCCTGGGACACCTTTGCAGGGGACGGGGCAGGGAGAGGAGCCACAGGCAAGAGAGGAGGTCTGGCACCATGTACCAACAAGGACCCCATCCCTATGCCGTGGGGTGGGCACGCCATGGGGTGGGCACACTGTGGGGCACCTCCCAGCCCCAGGGACCCCCTGCCAATTCTCCATCCTGCCTGTTGCTTCTCCTGCCAGGTTTGGGTTGATGCTGCTGCGCAGATTTTCTTCTCCTTGGGCCCTGGATTCGGTGTCCTTCTTGCTCTCGCCAGTTACAACCATTTCCACAACAACTGCTACCGGTGAGCTCCCGCAGCCGTGGGTCCCTGCAGGCATGGGGGCTGCGCCAGGCACGGCTGCAGTGGAGCCGCATCCCGACAGCTCCTGCACCCTGCAGCCACGGGCTCAGCATCTTTCCCCATTTTACTGATGGTTTTGGTATGCAGGGCTGGGAGAGGGAATCGGTGGGGGTGCAGGTGACCGGGGCAGCCGAGCCGGGGTGAGAGCTGCGCTGGATGGAGGTTTCTGCTGCAGGACATGTCTCCCTGCTTTCTGCCTTCCAGGGACGCGCTCGTCACCAGCGCAGTGAACTGCCTCACCAGCTTCCTCTCAGGCTTCGTCATCTTCACCGTGCTGGGCTACATGGCTGAGATGAGGGACGTGGAGGTGGAGGATGTCGCGAGAGATAAAGGTTCGCCTCCCTCCAACACCACTGCCCCATCCTGGCCCCGCGGTGCCCAGGTGCCCCAGGGCTCTGTGTGCCCGTCGCGGCGGAGGGGGGCTGGGGGTGACGGCCAGCCCTGGGCTCTGCCGGGGCACGGGGGCTTGTGCCTGGGAGCGGTTCCCGGGAGCGGAGGGCAGCGAGGTGGCCGGCCCCTGTCTCTCAGCCAGGGCCAGGCACGGCCGCTCTGGCTTTGGGGCATCTTCCCCAAGTGCATTCCCACCAGCACCCAGGGCTGTGCCAGAGCAGCCAGGGAACAGCAAACCAAACCAGCGTCCCCTCCTAGGGCCGAGCCTCCTTTTTATCACCTACCCTGAAGCAATTGCCAACATGGTGGGATCCACCTTCTTTGCCATCATATTCTTCCTGATGATGATAACGCTGGGGCTGGACAGCACGGTAGGCACCTCCGTGGAGCGCGACAGCACAGCCGTGCAGCCTGGGGCTGTGTCCCCAGTGGGGACTGGGGATGGCCGTGTCCCATGGCTAATAGCAGGGTGACAAGGGGAGCTGTGGCCTTGGGAAGGAGGGCTGCCTGCCCGAGCCCTCCGAGCATGGCCAGCACGGGGACGGAGGGAGGGGACGGGATGAGACGTCCCCGCTCTGCTCACAGGCAGAGGGGGCCGTGGGGGGAGCAGATTTTCTTGGGGAGCGGGACTGTCCCCACGTCTCATTTATCCACCCCACACCGGCGTTCCCTTTGCAGTTTGGGGGCTTGGAGGCTGTGATCACAGCTGTGATGGATGAGTACCCCCAGGTCCTGGCCGGGCGACGGGAGCTCTTCGTCCTCGGCCTCATCACAGTCTGTTTCCTGGGCTCCCTGAGCACCCTCACCTACGTGAGTACCGGGCACCGCTCCACTCCCATCCCCACCACACACCTACTTGTTTCTCCAACAACCCCTGGTGTGGGACTTTGCCAAAGACCTGCTCCGCATCCCCGCGGGGTCTGCAGCCGCCCTCCCCTCCCTTGGGCTGTTCCAGGGGGGAGCCTACGTGGTGAAGCTGCTGGAGGAGTTCGGTGCTGGCTGCTCAATCCTGGCAGTGGTGCTATTGGAAACGATAGCCGTCTCCTGGTTTTACGGTAAGAAACTGCCTCTGTTGTGAAAAACATCCTGCAGGCACCTACACGGGTATTTAACCTTATGCGCGTGTGTAAATGCCAGGGGGTTTGGGGGCAGGAGCACGTGTGTGACTCCTGGCAAGGCTGGGATGGGGCACGGAGGGCGTCGTGTCCGTGTCCTTGTACCCACGTCCTCCGTGGGTCTCTGGGGCCGTGACGGCTCTCTCCTCCGGCAGGGATACAGAGGTTCTCCCATGACGTGAAAGCCATGCTGGGCTTCACCCCGGGGATGTTCTGGAAGGTGTGCTGGGTCGCCATCAGCCCTGCCTTGTTAGCGGTGAGTATCTACGGCCCGAATTAAAGACCGGGTTGTCAACCCCCCTCTGAATGCCCTGCAGGGGAGCTGCTCTTCCCTCGCCGGCTGCTGCTGCTGCCCAGCTCCCCGGGCGCCCGTGCTGCTGATCACTCCCCTCTCGCTTGCGTGGGGTGAACAAGCTGCCAGGATGGGGGACCAGGGTCCTGGCCGGGGCTGTAGGACCTTGTGCCAGCCCTCCCTGCCAGCTCCCCACGCTGCTGCTCCAGCCACGGGCAATGACAAGCTGCCCGCGGCCTCTGGGACAGCGGGTTTCACCAAGAAAGGGAGCTGGAAGTGCGTTTCCCAGCCTCTTCTGCAGCTCCAGGGCAAAGCTGGGAGCCGGCAGCTGGGTGCTCACAAGGGCACAAGTGCAGCCTTGTTTCATCCTCCTGGTCCGCGGCGTCCTGCGCTCGTGCTGGCACGGCCAGCCACGGGTACGTCTCTGATGGCACTGCGGCGCTGCGCGCCGGGCCGGATCCGTCCCCTTTGAAATGCCAGCTCCCCTGGCACTTCAAAGGCTGCCGTCTGCGAGAGGCAGAGGGGTCTAATCTCACCGGATCTGCAGAAGAGGCCTTGTGAGGATTAATTATGGCTCTAAGCGCTTTGCCCAGGTTATTAAGAGAGAAGTATTATAATCAAAGCAGACAGCAAATGATTCCATTTCAGCACGGGGACACGCAGCCTTCGCAGGCCACCGTCTCTGCGGGGTTTGTTAGACGAAGACCTCCCAGCCCACACCTAGTGAGGGGTGGCAGTCTGGGAAATGTCACCGCAACGTCCACGCTGACCTTTTGCGGTTGGGAAAGCAGCGGTGGCAGCGGGACACAGATGTTGTTAAGCTATGGGATGAGCCAGCGTCAGTGCCAGGGCTGGGGAGATGTGGCAGCTGATCTGCTCTCCGTGGGGAGCCAACAGGGCTGGTCTGCCGGGGATGCCCGGCTGTCACGAAAGAGCTTTCCTGGCCGCCTGTGTCATGTGCACGTGGGTTTTGCGGGCTGTACAGCCCTGCTACTGCCCTGTGCCTGCTTGTGACAGCAGTGGGGCATGTCCTGCCGCGGTCCGGCCCCATGAGCATCCTCCCTAACAGCTCCTCTTTGTTCGTTACAGTTCATAGTCATCAGTTCCCTCCTGGACCAGCCGCCTCTGGCACTCTTCGACTATCAGTACCCCAAGTGGAGCATCTCGGTGGGATACCTCATAGGAGCATCGTCCTTCATCTGCATCCCCTTCTACATGGTGTACAAGCTCATCTGGACGCCGGGGTCTCTCAAGCAGGTCAGGAGCGGGGTGGGCGATCCCACGGCCCCTGTGCGGGCTGGGGGTGGGCAGGGACCCCAGCTCGGGTTAGCCCGAGACCGGGGCCGGGGAGCTGGGCAGATGGTTGATGCCTCCTCAGCATCTTTGTTCATATGGCAATTAAATCACGGCTGGAGAGCTGCTTGGAAAAGGGCTCAGAGGAGCGTGGCTTGATGGCCTGATCGTTTTAAGTCATATTTCTGAAGCTGTGATTTTGGCTGGGCCAGGAGGCAGCAGGGCTACATCAGCATGGCCCTGGAGGCAGGAGACCGTCCCCAGCTGTCACCCCTCCTCTCAGCCCATTTTTGGGACCCCTCCTGCCCGCTGTGGTCTGCTGCAGGCTGACACAGCCCCGGCCCTGCAGCGAGCGAGATCCCGGTGGGGACGGCTTTGGCACGCCAGGACGGGCAGCTCTGCACGTGGCACCAGGCCCCGGTGCGGGAAGGAAACCCATTGCCTTTTTTCTCTGCCTGCTTACACCCTCCAGCGCCTCGCCATCTGCATTCGGCCGGAGAAGACAACACGAGACCCCCAGGCAGAGGCGGTGTGCATGTCACCTGTCCTGTAGCCTGGCCGCACGTCCAGGGGACGCAGAGACTGCTTCGGCTTCCTGCTCCTGCCCCAACAAAGCAATGGGGCAGGCAGAAGAGAAGCTGCCGTCACCTTTCTCACAGCAACCCGCCCCTCGCGTCTCCCCCGGCAGCTGCATGTGCTGGCGGCAGCTCCCCGGCTGCCGGCTCTCATCGCATCCGAGCATCTCGGGGGAAGCAGCACCGCCAGCACGTGCTGGCAGACTGGAGCCCGTTCTCACTGTGGGCAGGAAAACCTCTGATCCACAGCAGGGAGAACGGGACCTGCTGCTGAGTCCCGTGGGCTGGAAGCGAAGGGGCCAAACTCCGCCGGTTTGGAAGTGAACCCCGACTCCCGGCGAAGATGGAGGTGCAGCTGCGAGCGCCGTTGCAGAGGGATTGCTGTCCGACGGTACAAGCCGTGAGCACACCTTGCTTAGAGACGCTCGCGACCTCGCTGTGCAAACCTGCTCGGTGCGAGCAGTGCATGCCTTTAGCTGTGCCGTGAGTGACGTGGAAAATAAAGCTGATACCAATTGTTAGGAGATCAGATGAGGGAGAGGAGCTGGAGCTCGCTGTGCTGTGTTCACAAAGCGCTGTGGTGCGGCTGAGAGCACAGGGCTGGGCTGGGGGAGGTGGCGGGGGCTGCCACTGTCTTGACACACAAATACCTTGCTCCGTTGCGAAGAGCAAAAGTCCGGTAGAGAAATTGTGTGGCCCCTCGGGTCGCTGCCGGGACCACGCTGCTGCAGCAGGGCAGGTCAGGCCCTCCCGCCGCCCCGTCCCGGCTCTGCCCCTGCGATGCGGCAGCTCTGCTGAGCCAGGAGGATCGGCTGCAAGAGACGTGGTGGCCTCCGGCGTTTGAAGAAGAAAAGACCTTAATATATCTCGTTTTAAAAAGAAATATTGGGGTCAGGGTGGGGCAGCCCTGGCGCTGGTGTGAACCAGCCACCTGCCGTCTGCCGCGGCTTCCCAGTAACGTCACATCGCTTCCAGCGCAGTCTCACCATTTCTCAGCAGTTACTGGGCCCATTAAACACTTTCCAGCGCCAACGTTCACCACGGCAGAGGCAAAGCAGCAGCTCCCCGCCGGCGTCCCAGCCGTGTGCTGGTCTGCCGCGGGCACCCCTCACCGTCCCCTCCCGGCGGCTCCCGCTCTCCTTCAGGGTGATGCAGAACAGAACAGGAGCAGAGCCCAGAGCTGGGGAGCACCCGGGGCTGGGGG
>JAYKAV010000100.1:709038-769770 GCA_035582835.1 Phoebastria nigripes | reverse complement strand
TTTTTTTTTAAAACGCTAATTTGGGGAAATGCCTCGGGGAGGGCATTCAGACCCTAACCTGTCGCGCTCCCTCCTCCCGCAGTGCTGCTGGGCAGCATCCTCAGCGCCCTGCTGCTCACCATCATCCTCATGGCCGTCTGCGTCTACAAGCCGGTCCGGCGGCGGTAGCGGAGCCGCGGGGAAGCGCTGCCGGTGCCGCCTGGTTCTCCCGCCGGGCCCCCAGCCGTCCCGCCGCCTCTCCCGCCAGCGACGCGGGATGCCCCGACGTCGTGTGCGCGGCTCTTGGCCCGCGCAGCATCGCCTGGCTCCATCGTGACATCGCTTTCGACGACAGGGCGGCCGGGTGCTGGAAATCACACCCCAGTCCTCAGCAAACCGACGCCTGGACCTCCCGGGAGCGCTTCCGCAGCAAAGCCGGTTGGGTTTGAGCAGGGTCTGTAGCAACGCACCTTCCTCCCAAAGCGCAGCGTTTCGGCGAGGCTGATCTGACATGATGTGCTCGAGAGCATCCCTGGTGCGTGTGCGCACCCGGAGCCTCGGGAGGCCGCGACGCCCGTTCTCATCAGTGCCCGGGGAACCGTCCTGGGTCGGCGTGAGAACACGGGCAGACCATTAACATCGCTGTCTGTCGAGCCGGCCCGTGCACTCGATTACACCACRTCTAGTTTTGCTTTCTGATTAATTCGGTTCCTTGCTTGAATGCTGAGTCTTGAGGGTTTGTAGCGCAGCCTCCAAAAATAGTCCAAAGGCAAAAGCTCAGCAACCTGCTGTGGCTGTGGGGGTCTGGTATGTCCTTACCTCTGAGCAGAAATACTGACGCATGAGCAGACCCTGGCGTAGCTGTTCAGGGACAGGCTTGTCATTCCTGATGCTATTTGCTTTAACTCCTACCTAAACAGCCACAAGCAGCCTTGCACCAAAACAGCCGTGCTGAACCTGTTACGAACCGGGGTGCAGGCGAGGGTTTCCAGCTTGTGCTGAACACTCACCTCCTTGCAGGTGGATTTGTGCTCCYGAGCAGGTTACTGTCCTACTGGAAAAAGGAGTTTCCAGAAGTCTGCAGGCCAGGCAGATGCTTGAGACTGCCAGGCTCGGGCTCTTTGGAAGTACGTTGTGTTTAAGCTCCAGACAGACCTGTTCTATGCATTTTCAGTAACAAATTCAAGTGTTTACACTGAAATCACACTTGCATATGAATGCTGCTATTTTGTTTTGCACTGCTATGAGTAGTAACTGGATTTTGCTTATTAAGTATTACTTTGGTATTTAACATAGGGGTGTTTTGGCTAGTAATTTATTTAGTGTTTTAAAACTTAACTTCTAGAACAGTTGTGTTGTCCTGTTCTCTAAAATCTTGTGCTGCATCTGGCATGTCTTCTGTTCAGTTTAAGGGACACTGACCACTGATTGCAACGGGGGATTTCCATTGCTGCTGCTCTGTTAATAAAGTGACAGTAGGAGGCTGGCCTAGAACAGATCTAGTTACTAATCTAAGTGAAACACGAGTGAGGAAGCAAGGTAACACTGTTCTATTGCTTTCTGATCCTTTTCTTTTTCTGATCACCGAGTCCTGCATCACTGATTTTTCTTGGTCCTTCATCGGTGTAAAACTTGGCCTGTAGCTGTGTGCTGTTCGTGGGGGGGTGGGTGGTCTAGCTTGCAGCTACAGCTCCGAGTTCCTGGGAGCAGCATTCTTGTTTGCATTCATTCTTCACTCCCTGCTATGTCTCTTTGTACAAATAAAAAGCTAAGTAAACAAGCCAGGACTCTTATTTATTCATGCATGTTCTGTTTGTTATTAACTCTGCTGTAGCTGTACGGAGGGATGAGGCAGTCCCCTTTCCCACCTCTGATAATCTTACAGTTCTTACCCCTCTTCAACGGCGAGGGAGCGGGGGCAGGACAGCAGTGCGACGCCAACAGCTGGGTGAAGCCCCTGTTTTCATGGATGTTTGTCAGCAAGGGACTGTTAACAGTAAACTGAAAATGAAAGCCCATCCTGCGAGGGTAGTGCTGTTACCAGCAGACATGAACAGTTAACTCAGTTATGAAGACTGTCTATTTTGAATCAAAAGTCAGCCAGAGCAGTGTAAGAAGGATTTCCAAATTAAGCACACCATGAATTATTGTTGTACATAGCCTATGACTTGAAACAACCGTCTGAAAGCACATCCTTAGTCTCACTTTCAGGAACAGATACAGACACACAGCACCAACACTGTGGAAATGGTGTCAGGCTGAAGAACTTTAAATTGCACTATTTAAAAGCTAGTTATAGTTTTAGAACAAACTACAGGTATTTGTAACTCTGAGCTGCTGCTTTCCTACATAAGCCTCAAGTCCCTGGAAAGAGAAGTTGGACTCGGCTTTTATGCAGCAGCCTCAGCATTAATATTAAACATACCATGCAACCCTCTGCTGATCTCTGTTACTCACAAAAAGGTTCAGACAGAAACTAATCAAGCACTGAAGTCCTCCCACCACCCTGCCTTTCACTGCCTCAGAACTGTCTGTATTGTACCGATCCCCATTTTCAAAACAGGGAGACTCAAAGGTTGGCTGAAAATGTCAGAAAACATTTCCAGGGATTATACGTCCGCTTCAGACTAAACTAGAACTATCCTTGATCGTTTCATAGATGATAATGTCACCTTTAGTGTACAAAAATGCAACAAAAAGGCAGGTAATTATTAAAAAAGACTCCAGTTACCATGTTAGAAAAAAGTAACATTGTGCAGTGTCTTTGTTTTTTCTTCCAGCACACACAGAGGGTCAGAGGATACTTTTTACCCATATAGTGTAAGATGTAAGCTAGGGTTGAAGAAAAGCAGCACCTGTTTCAGGGAAGCAGGGCCTTCTAGTTTAGATGGAATGATGCAAATATCACAGGAAGCAAAAAAAAAAAAAAGAAAAAAAAAGAAAAAACCCATCCAAATTTTTTTACAGTCCGAGACTAAGAAGCAGGAGCATAACAAAACTTGCACTGAAGCTGCTCAATATTCTTTAGTTTACAATATAAAAAACAGAGAACAAGGCAACTTGAAAAAAGATATTCCCCCCCCCGCCCCGTAACCTTTGAAATGCTTAATAGAAAGAAAGCAATGTCAGACAGATGGTTTTATAAAGGCAACAGCACTCTTTATTTCTGCTGGAGGAAAAAACCACAGTTTCATCTCCTCCCTCGCAACTTTGTCAAGAGCTTAATGCAAGGCTTATTCCCTTTTTTGCAACTGTGAAAGTCACAGTAATCCCCTTTTCAAAGAAAGATGCAATTCCAACATAGACCACTGCCACTGTGCAAGAAAGTCAACATTCCTGCAAACACCAAATAAGCTGTTTAGGGATGCAAGCTGTATCATTAAACAAAAACGGTGCAGATATACCAGGTCTAGTGTACGCTGAAGGAATTTTTATCATTTGCTATGTAAAACAATGGATTATTGGTTTAAAATAGGGTTCCAAGTTACCAACCATCTCACTGGTTATGATCAAGTCCATTTTATAGTGATTTTATACTGGTTAATGGTTGGTCACACAGAACCGCCCCGTTTTGCCCAAGGAACAAGTGCAGGATTAGGTAGCAAGATCAGACCGTATGTACCGTAGGTTCTTCACACTTCTGCCAGCCAGAACAGAGGAATATTGCTCACATTTAACTACTATAAGGCTTTCCTGTGGATGTACATTGTGTACTTGTGGAGTGCACTTGAGAGTCACAGTGTAAGTACTGTAAACACTGACAGAAGTGCAGATAAAATAGCTACAAATATATTGTATGACGAAAGACCTGAGGAAAGCTGGTTAAAACATGCTTGCGAATTGTTACACCATTTTTATGAATGTAGTCATATTGGCTTGTTTTAAAATCAATAAAAATATTCAGATAAAAAAATATATGTATTCACATGAAGTATGAGCATTTGAATTTTAAAAAGCAACACACGTTTCCCTTTCAGATGACAGAATTAAAACTTATCTTCCAATAAGTATACATTAAAATTTCACCTGAATTTTTTTTCTATCTGAATTTAGCACCCACACGCAGGCACGCACTCAAGCACACACACCAAGTGATCACAAAGAAGCACCTGTATCTATCGCTTGTTTTCTTGCTGCCCTCTGACTATGGGAACTAGCTGGTTTTGAATCACTGCAGAAACTGCTACTTTACTAGACCGATGGTCCCATTTTAGGATCTAAAATTTTACTGGCTACTTGTTTTGTCCTTTTTCAGAAAGCACTAGTTAAATCTTGAGCTTGGATTAGCTGTTCAAGTATAAAATTATCCCTCTTAAGCAGGAGCACATGATAAAATCTCAGTAACTAGAGAAGAGATAATCACATATAAACAAAACTAACAGAAAACATCTGTCAGCATGGTACACTGTCAGCATGAAGAACTACCGTATGTGTATGTGTGTATATGCATATAGATACTCTTCCATGTAACAACTGGAAGAAACAGACAATGGCTTTGAATTATTCAGAAGTGACTAAGCAGATGAATATTTCTTTGGTAAGTAATGAAGTTTCCCTCCTGAACTCCCCATAAATCAGGTTTTCAAGCTTTACTGAAATCCTATATCCTGATGCTAAGCAAAATTTCCATCTGCTCTTCAATAAATATGTTTAGATAAAAACTTTTCCTTCAGAGCTAAGACTGCATGGTTGGGGAGCCACACGCAGAGTCCTGTGATCTGAAACTCCCTCAAACAAAAATAAATCCGCTTTTTGTAGCTGATGATGCCAACTAAGAAGGCAGGTGAAATGTTTACTTAAGCAATCCAGGAGTGGCCTTCAGACCGATAGCTCTGAAAGCCTTCAGTTTTACGCAGATTTGGTCATCCTTATTTCAGGAGATCGCTACAGAGTTATTTTTCCACAAGAGAAAGCTGTAAAACTTGCTGAAGCTCTGCATCCTCCTCTTCACGACGCTGCTTCTCCCGCTCCTCCTGCTCTCGGACAGACAACTCCATGGCAAGCTGTAAGTCTTTTTCAAAACTGGAAGGTTCACTAGGGGTGCTGCAGTGTGAGTTACCTGAGCTTGTTAGATAGCTCTCCTGCAGTGCCCTGAAGGAGAAGAAGAACTTCAGGAAGTAAGAGACAGAGCCTATTTCACATTTCCTGCAACGATCCTTCCTAGCAACTGTTTTCTAACTGCAAACCTGAAAATCTCTCCCCAGAGGGCAGAAAGCAGATTTCAGGATAAGAGAGCAGTTGTTCTAACATCTGCAAAATTCCCAACGTAAAACCTGTCCTTTGAAGGTTCCTCAGAATTTTTCGTACACACTAACAGTTAAATTTTCAATGGGCTTCTAAAAGCATTCTCACCTAGTTTAAAGGTAACATGACTTCCCATGTACAAAAGAACCAAGAGGATGCAGTTCTTTGTGTGGACAAAGACTTCTTTGCACTTAACTGCAGGAAGATCCCACAGATACCAGAGCATATTCTCAAGGGTCCGTTAAATATATGTTGCTAAGTTTTTAAGGATTACATAATGATTTTGAAAAGAAAGAACAGCTATCCTGAAGTGTGCAGCATCTAATACACAAACATTCAACCCAGAGGGACCAAATTCACAGTTTTAAGAGCAGAAGGACTGTGTTTATTTGTCCCAGACCAGTCCCACAGCTGAGCTAAAGAGCTATACTACACAAACCAGGGAGGCCCAGTTTGGAGTCCTTGCTTCTTGGAAAAGTTCAAGTTAGAAGAAGCACAAGAAAAGAGACCTTGAGTTCTGTGCATCTGCTACCTACATACACAAAAAAATTGCAAAATTGCTTCACGCTACTGTTGGAAGTATTTTTGCTCTATCACTACATGGCTTGACATGAAAAAAATTAGTTACCTCTGATACTGTATATTGAAGTCCTGTGAATATGCAACTGCTCCATTGGAATGCACCCCCACTTCCTAGAAATGGGGAAAGAGACAATTCCACAGCAGTTAACAGATCTGCAGTGCAACTCACTGAAAGGTAACTCTTAAATCACTCTTATTTCTTCTTTGAAATACATTACTATATTTTTCGCTTCTGAGGTTCTTAGAAAAATAGGTCCTACATTGGTTTAATTCAGAGGTCCAGCTATTGCTGCATAGTCCTTGTCAAAACCGTCAGATCTGCACTGCACAGATTACAGCACACTTACTTTATTTCCACCGGATTCCAACAAACTCTGCTGAATAGCAAACTGCATGATCTCATTATCTTCATCCTGCACGTGTATGTTCCTACCGTCATCTTGGACGTGGTAAGATTTGGGGATCTCAAACACTGACTGGTCAACCTCGAAATTAGCACCTACAGAAGCCAAATATAGTTACAAACATGGCATAGTATATTTTTACAAGTTGTGACTTAAAAAATTCTGATGCATGTTTATGCATGATTAAGTTAACTCAAAAAATTCAGATAAACCACCTGGCTAAATATACCAACAGACTTTGAAAGACTTCTGTGGCAAACAAGCACAGCAGTAAGACAGAATGCAGAGTCTTCCTTTAGGATGCTGGCAAGTTATACAAATAAAACCACTGTGCAGCAGAGTGCTAAGGTGGCTGAACTCTGACAAAACCAGATGGGGGAAAAATAAAGGTTGCAAAAGATAAATACCGCAGTGGGTCTTCCGAGGTTATTCCTAATGAATGGGTCTGCAACAGCTCATAGGACAGAGTATCCCTGGATATATGCAGTCATGAGCATCCTACTCAAATGTGATCTACTCTTTTCTGAAAGAGCATGCAGACTGAGCTGTCACTCACAGCAATTTTGTATTTCACTTCCCATAGCAATAGCATGCACCAGAATTTAGACCTCAAAATACTTGGGAAAGCTTGCTAGACTTCAGTTTTGCCAGTTCGGCAGGCATGGAATGGGCAGAATGGGTCAGGATGATCAGTATCACAGACTCCAGATCAGCTGTTACGCATTGCAGCTTCCTCTCACCTGTGAATGTTTCATTCTCATAACCCATCTCTCTCTTCTGTGCATTCCACTGACAGAAATGTAAAAAGATGCGATCACTGCATCTTTCCACTCCTTACCTGAATCACACTGTGCACCTCCAACCACTTGTGATGATGTTTTGTCAGCTGTCCTGCAGCCATTGACATTTTCAAATGTAATTCGGGCATTCAGCACATGAAATAGCGGAATTTCTATAAGAAAGAGTACAAGATTTCTGTCAAAAAGAGAACTCATTCACTTCCACACCTACAGCCACATCAAACCCTTACATGTTTATTGAACATATTCCACAGGCAGCATCCCGTAATGACAACGTATATAGTAACTCACTTCACCAAAAAGTTGCCCTTAGTCGTTCTCTCTCTCTCTCAATCTCTTATTTTATAATAAGATTTGCCAAATCTAAGGCATTGAAGATAAGAGGAAAGGGCTAGCAATAGCTCGTTCTTACTGAAATGACACTGTATTGGTCATTCAGAATTTGGATTCAATGACCCCAGAAGTACAAGACAATGTACATCTGGGTTCTCAGCTCTAGATATCAGTCAGGTGACTAGTAAAAAAMTAACATGTTTTTTGTAAATATATGTTGCAAAACCAATAGAAAGAATGGAAATGAAGAAGATGCTACAATAAAAATTGCTAGATATTACCAATTTTGACAGGAAATCCTGGTGGAAACTCCAGAGTGATGAAATCCCTAAGTCTGGCAAAATGCGCACTAGTTCTGGCCATCAGATCGATGATTGGAGTGACTTGTTCCATAAGAGACAAGGGAAACTCTTCACTCATCCACAGGGTTGCTTTAAATCTTAAAGAGAAAGTTGCATAAAAGCATATTAAGTTTACAGTTTAGAAACAGATACAAAGCAAAATACACAGCATTGTCACCTGCTTCAGACATTTCAAAGAGTCAGAACAGTTACTGAAAAACTGAACCACATTCCTGGACAGACTAAAGGCAAAGCACAGGAGGTTACTAACAAGTTACAGCACTAGTCCAAATGTTTTCTTTGACTTAGTGGATGAAGAATTAGACTACAGCTGAATACTTCAAAATCTCTCTTTTGATTAATTTTGAAAGCTGGGGGAAAACCACACTGGATATTTGTAAAAATGGTTTCCAGAGATTAGATGACTGGGAAGAGACAAACTAGAAATAGTTAAAATTTTTATTTCTCACTTCTGCGTTCGAATGGTGACTTCTTTCGGTCTTCCTATGTCTCTACCTTTCAAATCAAATTCTGGGTCAAAGTATTCCTCCAGAGTAATAGCAGTAGGATTGTTACTTGCAGCATACTCTGTTGTCTTGGTCATACTCTATAAGGAAAGAGAGGGGGGGGTGGAAAAAAAGTACAGAACAAATAGACAGTGGCTACTACAAGAAACTTTTCAGTTACCTCTTGTGAAGTAACTCATTCTCTATTTTAGACACCAGTGACACATAGCCATAAATACAAGTGCATGTTTAGACTGCTTTCTACTGAGGTTAAAAATCTCCAAGCATTTTAGAGACAAGAAAAATCTACTTAAATACTTTAAAGCTAGAAACCGACCAGAAATGCACACACAAGCTACAGCATTTTTAGGCTCCAAATCCTTTATTAAAGGCAAAACTTTGGAGTATTTGAAACAAAAATCTCTAGATTCATGTAAGATCTGCAACGCAATCCTCATACAGAGCCAGCAGTCGGCAAATCTATTATCTGCTGTACTTAAGTATGTATAGATGCAAAGGAGTTTCTAAAGCTGTATCGAAATCATTATCAACACATTTCAGAACAGCAGAGGATATCTGGTTTTCCCCCCGAGTTGCTCCAGAGCAGTGTGCTAACATGTCATTTCATCCTTTCATATCTTTGTCTGATGATCACCATGCTAGCACTATCTCCCACCTGAGGCTCCTGCAGGTCTGTGGACATGTCTTCCCAGATTACTGGTGGGTTGCCACTAAGATCTGTGCTTGCTCAGATTTACTGCCACTGCTCACACCCCAGCTCTTGCTGTGCTAACAGATTCTATGTCTTTTTTGTAAGTGTTCAGAAGGAGGTACCTGCTATTCATACAGAACATTGGAGGGCTTAAAACAAACAAAAACATCCTCAGGGAAAATTTAAACCTCATAATCAAAATTGCTGCCAAACTAAGGAAACAAGAGGCAATTCCATGCACCTAGAATTCCTATCGGCACAGATCTCTGCGCTGCAGTGACCTGTTTCGACTCACTCACCTGAGCACCATACTCATGCTCCACTGTACCCAGAAAT
Organism: Phoebastria nigripes; assembly: GCA_035582835.1. Classification (NCBI taxonomy): domain Eukaryota; kingdom Metazoa; phylum Chordata; class Aves; order Procellariiformes; family Diomedeidae; genus Phoebastria; species Phoebastria nigripes. The sequence goes on along the minus strand of JAYKAV010000100.1, from coordinate 760,533 downwards.
GATTCCAGGGGGTTCCTGTCAGCTTCAGATAACAGGAGGGAAAAACCAAAAAATCTATTACTATTAATTAGCAGTAAAATTTACGTACACACCAGGCTAACGAGCAAGGCTTCTAACCCAAAGTGAAGTAAGCTGTTCACATTTCCTGTAAGCTTTAGCAGGCAAGCCCAGGACCTAAAGGTGACAGTATGAAACGGGTACAATACACAGAATAGAGGCCAAGATTTTCAGTGGTTTCTATCATTAGCAGATAGCTTTATTATTCACAGTGCCTCCCCTCCTGGGCCCCAAGATAGGCGAATGAAGGGCAGTGTTTTCATATGAAGTTACTGGCTGGTCGCCCTTTACTCTAGTTTAAATACTAGAAGAAATTAGTGGACCAAAACAAAACAAAAAGCCCAAGCAAACAAAGCCTACACGAAACTTGTAATCACGGCCAAAGCGAAGTAAAGGCATGAATACATTCCAGAGCAGGAAAAAGAATGGAAAAGTGCAGCCTTTTAAAACTTTCAATAAACTTTCAACAGTTTTGAAGGGCTCTTCTTTCCTCTAAATACAGGTAGGATAAATACTGGTTCGTTTGTAGGTTAGGAGTCAAGTAATGAGCTACCTCAGACACACAACATGTGAAAGTAAAGCAGGGCAAAGTCAGCAAGAAAAGTATTTCCCTTGTCTATCTGCCCAGTTCTTCTGCAGTCACACAGAGAAGGTATCAGAGCGCCAAAAGGTTCTACTTATTTCCAGTTATCCTACAGGAAAACTACCTTTATATCTTTTCTTCTCCTCTTCTGTTAAATGTTCTGTTCGGATTTTTGTGACCACATTCACATTGTTTGCAATGTATACCTTAAAAAAAAAGCACAAGGACAAAAACCAAAAAGCATCACAGGTTAAAAGAGAGAGCTCTCTCTAGTAAAACACCATGTACACAGATCTAAAGACAGAATAAAGCAGCGTGGATCTGCCTCTCACTGACAAAGATCTTAATCTTTAATATACTGGTGATCAACAGGAAATGCTGCACTTTGATTTTTCTATTGGCTTTGGTATAATGGAAATCCTACATAATATATTCTTGACAAACCTATGCTAAGGCTGAAACTACATGCCACCTGCTGGGCAAGTTGATAAAATAAGAAACCCTGCAAATCATACACCATAGTATCTCCAGACAGCATTAATCTCACAAGCATCCTGTGCTGAAAGAATGGCAAAGGAGTTTGGTCATTGACTTTGATGGCAACAGAAGTCAGCCTTTCAACCAAGTTCCTGGAAAGCAGATTTACACACTTTTAAATACGCTTTTGTAACTAACTAAACCAACCTCAAAACTAGACAGGCATTTCCAAGCTTGCTGGAAAGAATCCTGACCTGGGCAGAGATTTTAGGAGAGAATGGAGAAGAAAAGTCAGATAACGCTATTTCTAAACAGAGGTCACTTATAAGACCTTCCAAATGAAACTTAGTGATAGTTTAATTCTGCAGGAACACTAATGAACCCCATGTCCAACTGAACACTCCTGCAGTCTTACCAGAAAAACCTTCATAAAAATGTAGAAAGCTATTCAGCATTTATTCTGCTGTTAAATGAAATTACAAAACATAACTTATTGCACAAATTCCAAAACCTGGAGTAAACAGGCTTAAGAATCAGGGAAGTTAATTTTTATGATTTTTAACTTAAATTCCTAACACAGTAAAGCTGTAAAGCCATCGTCAAAAATATTTCACTAAAGTGAAATGGAAATCAAAACCAGTGTCACATGGAACAAATCTAAGCAACTGTATGACTCATGAGCATGGTCAGGGTCTTTAATTTACCAGCAGTCTTTTATTACTTGAATTCATGATGCAACTCATGGCAGCAGGAGGCTGTTATTTCCTTGCAATACTGTTACTAGAGAGTGCTCAAGGCACTTCACCAACGGGTTCCCCGTCTTTTAAACAGTGAAAGAATGACAATATTCAAGAATGAGTTAAATTCCAGTTTTTGGATGGAAGAGAGTTCTAGCAGTTATGTTGAATCTTTTGTCCCTCTTCTCCTGAAATGCTTTGACCCTCCCTCTCTCCTGAAGCCCCTGCTGACGTTCCTGCATGCAGGCACCATCCCTCCCACAAGCTTGGCATCCTTGAAGTTCCTCACTCCTGCCCAGTTCTGCTGGCAACACAATAAAGCTCTCGACAGGAAGTTTAACTCCTGAAATATTCAGGAATTAAAGGCAAAACACAATCACACTTCAGTTAGCTATAAGACCGCTTAATAGAATAGAATGGGTTTTACCTTTGCTTCATAACCATTTACACCTTCCGCTTTTTCTGTCCTCCATACCCAGAATCCAGATGTGGTTCTGACAAAAAGTGAACACCGCAAGCGTCTATATAGTTGCATTTCTACACAATCCCCAGCCCGTCTTTCTAAAATTGATTTCAAACAACATTTGATAGGTTATTTGATTATTAACCCCAGACAAAAGCACAGGTCAATCTGTCCTCACACGCACATATCACAAGAGGGCCGAGGAAGTCATGTTTCTGTTCTTATTCAGTCCATGGCCAAAGTGCAAAGGCTCAGACAGAGATTTTAGATTGACATGGGGATACCTGAGCCACAGAGGAGGACAGCCTAAAAACTTACCGAATTATTTTGTCTGACAGCCTGGGCATGGCAGCTTTTAACACACAGTTCAATTTCAAAAGTAACCTGTCACTGCAATTTGGGGAACTGGATAGCAGGAATAATTCTGTCTAAGAAATCTTAGTTTCTGGATGTGTAGATGCTGCAGTTACTAAGGCTCAGTGAACATCACAGGGACTAATTCTGGGCAGCTTTGAAAGGGTACTAAATATTCAGGAGAAAGATGCTGGAATTACACATCTCACTTTGAAAATGCTTGTTTTGTATGATCATGGGGGTGGTTTACTGCATCAGAGAGCACTCCAAAAGGAGCTTCATAAAAAGGATTGTTTGAACTAAGCTGAGAGATACCTGGGTAAACACGTGTAGTAAACAAGGAAGACAAATATGTGTCTGTGGAAAGACACACTGTACATGTATTTTTATTTAAAGTATTAATGTGAGATTTGACTTACTTAGCTACAAGATGCAAATTCTTGCCCATTAGTTTCAGCACTATACATATGGATTTGGGTGAAATGCAAACTTGCAATGAGACGTTAAGATTGATCTCACTAATATGATAAACTGGAAGTTTTCTGCAAATCAGTTCTTTCAACTGGAAACCTTTTGCCAAGCAATAGTGGCAAGCTGACCAAGCCAAATTTCTTTATCTAATGGTATGTGAAGTTTAAAGTAATTTCAGATCTAGCCCTAAAAGTTTTTATTACCAGGGCTTTTGAGAGTTTATCTTTAAAGCTTTATTGCAAGTATGACCACCCATAATCTTGAAGTCTTTATTCGTCAAGAGAAACTTTGTATCTTACCTTTCAAAAGCAATATTTTTTGTATCAAGGCACGTATTAATAATTGGAGATGTAAGGCGTCTTTCCACATCTTTTCTTTTTGGTGTCATAGATCCCAATGTCAAACGCTTCATGTGTTGGGAAATCTCAAAACGCTCCGTTGTAACAAACTTATCATCATGATTGATCTCAATTAGCTCTGCCCAACCTCCAGTATCTGTTGGAAATGGTACATCTCAATCTAAAAAACTTAGCAACAGTACTCCAGAACAAAAAAACTGAGAATATACTGTATACCAAATCAGGGTGGATGCTAATTCACTGTATTTTGCACTCAGATCAAATTTGGAGCTGTATCTAAAATTATTTTTTATTTGAGGGGCAGCAGAACAGAAGGGGGAAAACCAAGTAAAAGATTGAAGTCAAATTTTAGCCCTGTTACCAAATTTTGACCTCAGATTTACTCAAAGGAAAGAAATTAAGCTGTTACGTTAAACCACAAAACAGCATCTCTATGAGACACTCCAGAATATATGTATAAAACTTTTATAGAATTCAGTACTCGGCCTCAACAGGTCTTTTTGTGCAAAATCGAGATTTCTCGTTGTGGCTCACATAGTATTTGGTGATCAGTGGTGCAGACATGCTAAAAAATTTACCTTCTCCCTTGAAGATTAAACTACGCCTTCCTCTCTCCCAGCTCATATTTTCAAAGCCCAGTAAAGTGATATCAACACGCAGCTTGGCACCACTTTTCCAGATGCGGCAGACATCACTTGGACAAACTCTAGAAACCAGTGGGACTATAAAAGAAAAATGAGAAAAATGTAAATAGAAAATATTCAAGAGACTAAGTGCACGGGAAGTCTGAGCTCAAGCAGAAGCTATATCCCTGATACAGGATTGCTCAGTACTATGATCATTATTCCAGAGGAGGTGAGATACTGATCTTCTTTAGCTTTAAGAACAATCAGCTTAGGGACAAAACCCACCAACTTTAAATTAAAGATGAACATGAAAAGGAAGAAGACATTAGTTCAGACTAAAAGATGTGAAATGGCATAAACCCCATCTCCTAGCATTCTAATAGTTAGCTGTTTGGAAAATTAAGTCAACTGTGAGGCCTAGCATTCATTCCTTCAAAAGTAATTTAAAGCAGGTACTTCCCAAGTAGTTTGTGCATCTATATATGAGATATGTATCACTGTCTTAGTCATCGATAGTCAGAGATAGGTAAACAAAACCCCAAGAAAAGTCTTCAGCAATTCTAACAATGGCTAAACTCTCCATTAAAAAACAAACAAAAAAACCAACAAACAAACCAAATAAACTGGAAACAAGGAATAATTGTGCAACAAAAATATAAGAGGCTATTTTGAGAGGTGAAGAGAGAAGTATTCTGGGGAGCAGATATTTCTCTGCATATCTTTTGTGACATTTGTACATAAGCAAATCCCTTTGTCTACAGTTTAGAAGAGGTAACGATGACCAGGATTCTTACCCCAGCTAGTGAACTCCCATTTCATTTCCACATAAAAGTCAGGAGTCTGGAGAAGGAAAATACTTTATGAACACTTCATGAAATAGTTTTTATCTAACATTCAGTACAGCGTTTCTTGTGGACATTTTAGATAAAGGAAAACAAAAAAAGAACAGAACTTTAGACACGATAAATGAACGTTAAAAAAATGAAATTGAAACTAACAAACATAAAAGACATTGGCCTACCACTGCTGCCTTCTGATGAGCTATTCTTCCTTATTTTACTATAGGAGCAGTAACACCTTCAAGATTCAGCCTCCAGTGTTGGAGTTCATGACTAAGGATTTCAAAGTAAAGTCAAGGAAAAAGTCTCCATCTCCCACAGCGCTATGGAATATGCAAGTTGAAACGAAAACACAATTGCCCATCTGATTTCAGTTTACTTAACTGAACTACTTGAATGAGAACTGCAGTCTGGAGTAAGAGGTTTAAACTAAATAATTACCTCATTAATCTTTTGGAGTAATTCAGGAACTCCTCCAAGTGTCATAGAGGTCTGCTGGTAGTCCCGATGCTGCAGAATCATTTGCACCATCTCTGGATCTCCTGTACTGACAGCCTCATGTAAAACTGAAAGAAATCCAGACACAAGCTAGTTCCAGTTTGCTTTCTGAGCAAAATACATCATGTAAAAGCAGTCAAAATACAACAACTGAAAAGGATTAACACATGACTTCTGTTTTCCAAGTTATCTTTACCTGTCCATCCCTGCGCATTCTCTTTAGTTACGTCTGCCTTGTGTTGGAGGAGGACTTTGGCAGATTCTATATAACCCAAGGAAACAGCAAGGTGCAACAAGGTCCGGCCTCGTGGATCACGTTGATCAACATCCTGTTGAGTATCCGAGAGAGAAATAATGCTGAAGCTGTCCTATCAAACGCAACTAATCAGAGCACACTGAGAAGAGTTTATATAAACAAAGCTTGTCAGTAGCAATCCGGGAGTCAATATTCCCCAGGTATTCCCACGTATCAGTCTGTGGTGCACAGTCGACTCAGTTTTCAAACACCACTGTACTGCCCTTCTGCACTCCGCACAGTGCAATCTTACTTCCCCACTGAAATACAAGGAGAAGCAGAACAGGGCCTATAAAACCGACACGGTAAGAACTGGTATCACTGCAAGACATGACAGAGTTCTTGTTGATGCTTCTCATTTCTTTTTCTGTAATTATTTTCCCTTCTGTCTCCCTTCAGAAGGGGTCTCTTTCAGGAGAAGACAGGAGTTCTAGTCTGCGTGCATTGCACCATGTACAGTCAACATCCTGAGAGACCACGAGAGGGTTTAACATTATACAACATAACGGGGGGAAGGAAAAAAAAGAAGTAACAGGGCATACAACACCAATTTTATATAGCACTTTTTGAAAGTATAGAAGCAAATGGTATTTTACAAAGCATCCATTTGACTGACACACACAGCACAATGAAGAGTGAGTGCATTTTGTACAAGTCACTAAAAAAAAAAAAAAAGAAAAAAAAATACACAGGCATAAATATCCAAAACATGCAAGCACAACATACTCATACCTTACATATTTTTCACTATTAGCTTAGAGATTTGAAACAGAAGAGCATCTATAACTAAAGGAAAAGGGGAAAGTCAATAGCAGAATAAGAAAGGAAAGTTATTATGCAAGTTAACACGGTTATCTGACAGCTTTAAGTTGGAAAGATCACACACAGAGTAGGGAAAGCCTCATTTTAAAGCATTCTCTTTTCACTTCTGTGGTGGAATACTAATTAATTTGCTTCCCCACTTCCTACAGCTCCAATGCCTACTGCACTGACAGGTAAAGGACTCTAAGGTGTCCCTCCCAATTGTCTTTGCTGCTGTTAACCGGTAACCACGCATTCTACCCGTCATTTGCCATACCAAGTGCAGCTGGCAAGTGTCTTTTGATTCCCTCACGCACCCCTCCGACAGCAAGAAGCTTATCCCAAGGAAGCAGGAGGAAACAGATCTTTGGAATACTTTAAAAAAAAGAAGTTATTTAAAAGCAGATAAAGGAAGTGAGAGACAGACATATTCCATCTTAACACGTTGCTCATTTCCATACAGTATAAAGCATTTGAGGTAGGAAGCAGCACTTCACAGCTGTGAACTGCAGTCTCAGGCTAACGAGAAGCAGAACAATCCTTATTTAATGACAAACTTTCACAGGCGAGAACGTTATTGAAACAGAAATAAATACACAGAAGCAACGTGCCAGTAAGGTTAAAGATTTTGTTAAGGAATAAGATCACATGAATTAGATAAAAAGTAACTGCATTCCAAAGATTGTCCTAAAAATAGGACAGGACCATGCTTTAAGCAAGCATTAGTAAATTGTGGTGTACCGTTAGAATTGCGGATGATGGTCACTAGTCAGGAGGTGGCACAGCTGATCTTTGGCTCATATACTTGTGGTGTCAGGTATAATGTAATTAATATGCTCTGCTTCCGCAAACTATACTCCACACTAGCCAATGTCAGAGCTTGTGCATAGCATCTCAGCAAGAAGGATGTTTGCTGCTCGAGCTCTGCTGCAGCTTTTCAGACCATTTCCTTACGTCATTGCCATTTCTCGCTCAGCTGTCCCAGAGAGGGAACAGCTTTGTGTTTTTCTACTCTACAGCATGAAACAATGACCCTTTTTTTTTTTTTTTTTTTTACCAGAGATGCTGAAAACATTCCAGCCAGTATAAAAACGCTGCCCCCACTGTCTTGAACAGCAACGAATCTGTAAGAACTGCTGGTCCTCAGCAAGCTAGAGGCTGGTTTAATCCTCAGCAGCAGCAGCAGCCACCTTTTCTGCGCGTTGACTTCCTATTAAGGTAAGCAATATTTATTGCTTTTCTGGCACAGAAAAAAAAATTAATGTCCATCATATCTGCTCTTCCTGACCTGTTTCAATGACTCCAATACTTTCTATAGAGTAGAAAAGCAGATGGAGCTATTCTGCAACCCACACTCAAATACTCTGAGCACAGCTTTACAGAGAAGAAGTCAACATTCAATATCTTACATAACAAAAAGTACATTCCTACGCCTTCTTACATCACTCCCGCAACCACAAATAAATAGGTAAAGAAGAAGCAGCRCAGCAATCCCAGCAAACAGATCTGGGAGTACCATCAAGGTTACTTCTCCCTAGAAAGGCAGTAAGCGAGGGGCACCGAGCCCTGTASCATGGCACAAGCTCTTTTGGGGCCACCGGCCCCCCAGCAGCCCCTCCATCGCCCGGCCAGGCATCCCGGTTACCTTCTCCTGCAGCTCCTCGTCCAGCCGCCTGTAGTCATTATTCCAGACCAGGACGTGCAGGGGAAACGCGCTGCTGGCCCTGCCAGGGGAACTCATCATGCCACACACCTGCAGGAGCGGGGGAAGCAGGGTGCCTACCCTCACTGTCCCCCCCTCTTTGTTTTGGAGACCCCAGGTTACTCAGGCCTTGACCTTCCCCTCTCTCCTGGCACCCACCTGCCCCAGGCGTGCGTAGAGGGGAGCACCGGGCCACAACCCCCTACGAACCCTTCACCCCGCTCCAAGGGGTGCCCCATGCAAAATCACGCTCCTGGGGGTCCCCTGCTCCTGGGCACAGCCCCCCCCCCGCCCCACACTCACCGGGATCTCCCCTGCTCTTGGTGCCCCCCCCACAGCCTCCCGCTCCCGGGGGCCTCCCGCTCCTGAGGGTCTCCCCTGCTCCTGGGCCCCCCCCCCCAGCCCCACACACGCAGGCGCCGCCGGCCGCCCCCCGCCGACCCCACCGCCTCACCCCCGCCCCCGCGTCCCTCCTTCCTGTCCCTCCAGGGCAGCGGCCGGGACGGACCACAGCTCGGCCAGTGCGGGGGGGGGGATCCCCCTCGGTTCCCCTCAGCCTGCCGCCACCGGCGAGCCCACGGAAAGAGGAAATTGCTGCTCCCCGCCCACCCTACCCCTCCGCGGGCGGGCAGATGGAGTGTCCCGCCCGCAAGCTGCCCCATCGCCCTCCGCGCGCCGAGGGGGGGGGGGGCGGGGTGCGGCAGCGCGGCGCTAGGCCGGACTCGGCGCTCAGCGCTGGCTGCTCCGCCCCCGCCTCCACCGAACGTTGGTTTCGCCCGCCGGCCCGCCCTGCCGCCGCCATGGTGGGTGAGGGCAGGGCTTGATGGAGAGCAGCCTCTTCCGCCAGCCGGCGGGGCCAGCTTTCCGAAACCTCGTTCCTCCCGGCTCCCCCCCTGCCCTAGCCGTGAGGGGACAGCGAGCAGGCCGGCGCAGCCACTTACGGGAGGTCTCTATGCTTCCCCGCAGAAGCGCAACGCTTCTGTGAAGCAGAGCGCAGCCCGAGGCAGGCGTCTGCCAGGGACAAACGTGGCCGACCGCGCCGTGGCCGCAGCCTCGCCCGGGCTGACTACCGCCCTTTTGCCAGGAGCGAACATGGCGGCCTGGGGCCGCCTCGCACCACCCACCGCTCGCTTGCGGAACGCAGCCCGGCGCTGGCGCACGCGGTTTGGTGAATAGCGCCGGCGGCGGAGCGGGCGGTGCTGCCGTGCGCCTGCGCGCTGCCGCCTCGGCTCGGCCGCCTGGCGGGGGCTGGCGGCGGGGACCCGTTAGCGCGGCAGGAAGCGCCCGGTCCCGCCGCCGCGCACGATGTCGAAGCGCCTGAGGAGCAGCGAGGTCTGCGCCGACTGCAGCGCCCAGGGTAGGCACCGGCGGCGGCCGGGGGCGCGGCGCAAGGCACCCCAGGGGCCGGGCGAGCCCATCCCCCTCTCCTCAGACCGGGCAGCGGCGCTTCCCCCCCCACCACCCCCCCGCTCTCAGGCGCTGAGGGGGCGCGGGCAGGTGGCGGCCGTGAGGGGCGGGAAGCGCGGGGCTCCGCCGGGCCCGCAATGGCCGCGGCCGCCGGGCCGGGCACCCCTGCGCGGCGGGGGGCTCCTGTCAGCGGGCCGCCCCCGGGAGCGGCCCCGGCACCCGGGGCGGGGGGAGCGCGGCGCAGCGTCCCGGGGGAAGGCGGTGCTCCCGGCGCTGTTCCGGGGGTGTCACCGCCTTGTAGCGGCCCCTCGGCGGCGGGGAGCCGGTTTTGCCGGGTTTGGACGCGTTTTTGCCCGTATCGGCCTTTTTCTGAAGGACCCGTTCTCATACCGAGCGGTGGTGCGCTTCAGTTTGCTATAACCTTAGTTTTAAAGCATACAGGTCGCGCTGGTAGCCCGGCCGTTACCGCCGTCTCTCCCCCCCTGCCCCCTCAGGGCAGCTCCGCGCTGGGGGGCCAGACCTTCGGGGGATGGCCTGCGGACAACGGCCGCGCTCGGGTTGTAAGTGACTGTGGAACTCCTCGGCTTCGAAGGGAGGAAGGCTTACTTAAAAAAGTCTTCCAGTCACGGAGCTGAGAGGTGGGAGGAGGGCGTAGGTGGTGTCACTGAGTGGGAGAGTGGCCATTTCGGGGGGCTTGTGAAGATGAGAGCGGGACGGACTTTGGGGACATCCCTTATTCTGAGGGTCAGGGGGAGGTAAAATTTACACTTGTTAAGTGCATGACTTGCCCCGTGGCCTGAGTTGAGCGTAGGTATCCCAAACTTCTAAAGAAAGGGTGTTCTGAAATGCCCTATAGACTCGGATGGGAAATGTTCAGTGAGCAACGCATGTTCTGTGTTGACATGGACGTTGTCTGTCTTACGCTGCAGATAAATTTGGGAGCTTATTGGAACAAGTCTTGTTTTTAGAAAGTCAATTGCATCTCCTGTTCTGACCATCTGTAGTTTTGCTGTTCTTATATTTAAAACTGTCCAGTTTACTTTTTTTTTTTTTAGCAACTGTGTATATTTGTTGTCTTTCCTTCTCAGAGTTATGTAGTTTTTGTTGTTTGTGTTCTGTGCTGCTTCTTCCAATATAATTACGTACGTACATACTGAAATGAATGAAAACACTGTAATGTAGATAACATTTGAATGACCAGAAGGTATGATGTGGGAGAGGAGATAACAACTTTTGTAAAATGGGACTTCTGTTAAAAAAAAAAAAAAAAAAAAAAAAATCTCAAATTAACTCCCAGGGAGTTAATTTTATCTTCATAGAATTTTGTTTTCACAATAAATAGAGCTTGCATATCTTATGTAGGCAGTTGTCCCTGTCTCATACAAGGTAGCATATCTATGCTTTTAAACATCAGTGGTGTTATGACRCTGAGATAAAGTTGTTTTACTGTGTTTGTAGTCGTTAAGCTCGTCAGGAGTATGCAATGTATCAGAATCACTATTAGGGTAATCTTGTAAGCTGGCCTTTTATTTTGTTGTGTTGTGACGTTACAGCATTGTCAGATATTTACTTGATCTTGGTGAAGAAATCTGGTGGCTTATTCGTATATATAAAGAAATCTTAACTTAATCCTTTCTTAAATAAAAAAAAAAAATAAAAAACTCAAACCCTTCTTTTACTTAAGCCAAACACGATTTGTCAGAGGGGTGTTTGGGAGCTGCTACGTGTGCAGCTGTGTCAGGAGACCTGGGGGACTGCAGCCTTTTCACCCACATCAGGTGTACAAAGTGCAGGATGCCCGACTGCTGGAATAATTAGTACCTTGCCCCTTGAACTTCATCGATACACGCTTTGTTTCTATGGCGAAGTGTGAATGGTTTTCTTTACATGAGGTGATTGTACGTGTACTTTTCTGGTACACTTCCTATTCTCAGGCAGTTCACTGTTCACATGTACGGTTCAGGCTTGTCTTCATCACACGCTTCCTGTTTTGAATCGCTCTGCCGTGTTCCTGAAAACAGACTTGACCTATCTTTCTAGCTTCTCCCCTGTTGTATTTTGGTATCAGCTTAAGCATGTTTTGATTGTGTCCGTAATTGGATCTCTTTTAAAAATGATTCAAATGAATTCCAGCACAAATGCTTAATTAAATTAAATTTAAACCTGAAATATCAATTCTCCCATAACCTGACAGCTCACTCTCTGTTTCTTCAGACAGTCTGACACTGTGTTCCTTCTCCCTTTCCCATCCCCGTCTGTTACTTGGGAACAAGTAAATGGTACCAAGCCAGGTATGAATTGAGGGGCCACAAATCGTTGTGCAATTTCATTAAAAAAACCTCTTTCAGTTAACCAGTGTGACTCAGAAAACAGGTTGCAGTGCTTAACTTCCCACTGCTTTTTGATCAGTCTACTCTCCACCACGCACGCTGTCAAATCTGTTCTGTTCGGTATCATTTAGGTTCCTAAACTGGGGCCTGAGCTGCTGTCGGTCCTCTCTGGCCTCCCCACCGCTTAGTAGGGGCAAAGAGCATTTTCTTGGCCGGTTGTGCTGATCTTTTCTCTTCCCTTGCCGAATCCGTCTGTTGTCTTTCCTTTTGTTTTTCTTTTGTTGTCATCTTTTTTTGCATCACACCATCCGCATTTCCTATGGTGCCAGTTTTTGACAGATTCTACATATATGTGGACTCTTCCATCAATGGGATTTCTTTTAGGTAGAATGTACAAGCTGAAATTACAAGCAAGGCCTCAGCTTTTTTCTTCAGAAGAATTTTAAAGCCCTATTTCTGCTATGGAATGACCAAATAAACAGTAGCTGACTTTACCATGGCTAAATGGCCATTGTTTGGAGCCAGTTAAGTTAGATGTTGAGGTGGATGTAAAGAAAAAAACCTGATGATGACTGTTAGTCAGAACAGAGTGAGGCTCACAAGCAGCCTGTAACTAGTGATTGAAACAAGAAACGTAATGGCTTTCAGAAGAATCCTATTAGTTTATGAATGAGTGTGTGATAAGGTTGTCTGTAATGAAAAGGGACTAGACTCATTAATCTGGTAGGCTGCCTCCAGTCTTGGGTTGTTAGGTTAGCGCTAATGCATCTCATTTCGTTGTTATTTTTTTTCCTTCTTAGAAATGAAAGTTGTTAAAATAATGGAATGATTTAATAAGGAGGTTGCGTGCTTGTTATTAATTTGTTTTTTAAATTAGGTTAGTTTTTTTTTCTAAAACATATGCTTTAATTTGGCTCTGGGCTGTGATAGTTATCATCTGTGAATAGATGCTCCCATCCCTCACGGCCCGTGGTTCGAACAGGTTTGCCTACATTGCCTTCAGCACACACACAACATCAATTCTGCTTAAAAACCACAACTGTGATCAGATCTCATGTTTCAGGGATTCGGTAAATTTATTGCATGGGTCAGAGAAGACTTTTTTATGATGCACAATTGCTTAGATGTATTCTGACAGGATGCAGAAGTTCTCTCATCAGACACCAGGCTTGTGTTGTACTCGCTTATTTAGCCTCAAACTCATCTCTGGATTTGAAATTAAGAATTTTCCAAAACCGAAGAGATCTTGAGTTCCTTTTTCTTTCTCCTGGGATGTGCTAGATCTGAAGATCTGTCTTGCTACTCAGTTGGCTGTTACTGCAGGGTTCTTGGCACGTTGAGTTTCATGTGTCACTGACAGAAATCTGGAGTTTCTTCTGAAGACTGAGCTGAGAGCAGCAGAGGGACCTCGGTTTAATGTCCTGTTGTGCATATATTCTGTTTCAATCTGATGTAACTTTCCTACTCGGTTTTATACTTTTTGATGTTTGAAGCTACATAATAGCTAGTATATATTATTTACTACTTCTACCTTCCATCAGTTTTCTTTCTGGTTTGCTTATAAGATGGCTTCGATTTGGATCTGGTCAGTGTTGAAGTTAATTTGCTTGACAGTTCTTGATTTTACTGAGCCTTTAACTTGACACCTATGTATCTTGTTCTTTTTTTTACTGTGACACTCTTGAGTGTTTTTATTATTTAATGTGGAAATTAAAAAACATTGTAATAATATATAACTGAAGACAGAGTAGTATGTGAAAAAGCATGACCACTATTACCACTTTTTATTTGTAGACTTCTGAGTTTTTCAAAAGAGCAGGTAGGTACTATTGTTAGAAATATTTCTGTATGACTCCACTAGATGACATGTAAGCACTTCAGGAAGGTAATAAATTTAGCATCCTGTCACACTTACAGAGGAAAGTATTCTATTTTCATAGGAAGAACTGCAAACAGTGGGGCTTTTTTCAGTTTCCACAGCAGGTCTCCTTGCTGTCCTAGGGCTCCTACATCCTCAGTAAGTGCAAGGGCTGTTGTTTCCCCAGCATCCAGAGGCCCAGCCAGGTTGTAACATTCACAAGCTCATATAATGGCTAAGCAATAAAGCTAAGGTTAGAAAGCAGGGCTCCTCATTTTAGACCCTGTGTTTGAAATACAAGGTCATGTTGCCTTCTGTGTTGTAATTAATGTATTCTTTTTCAGATCCTTGTTGGGCATCTATAAACAGGGGGATTCTGATCTGTGATGAGTGCTGTAGCGTTCATCGAAGTCTGGGGCGTCATATCTCTCAAGTGAGACATCTCAAGCATACACCATGGCCTCCAACACTGCTGCAGGTAAAAAGTAAAACTGTGTCTTCCTTCATTAAAACTAGATATATTAACTTTTTAAACATTTTTTAATGGAATTTAAATTGCTAAGCTTTTGTTTGAGAGGGGCTGGTCCTTTTAAGCTTTCTTTTTCTAAGTTAGTCTCCTTTTATTTCTCCTGTTTTGCCATGATGGACCACTAAAATCAGAATTGTCTATGCCTTTTTAATTTGATACCTTTGTTTTGGAAGGTCACCTTCAACTTTTCTTTCAGACTTCAGCAATGCATCTGCTTCAACCTAAATTTTCGATACATAGGCAAGCCTCTCTTTTCAGCCGAGCTGCTGTTGGGAAGAGTAGAGAATTTTAAGGGGGTTCTTATTACATTCCACCTAATAACCTCCTAGACATGTGCCTGGTTCTGATATCCCAGCAGGTTATGGATGCTGGCACACAGAATATGAATCTCTGTTGGCTCGCTGTCCRCTTGAAAATAATTGCAGCTATTTGATTAGTCAGTCTGTGCAGCTAGCAGCAAAATTTCTTTACTGCCTGTTTGTATACATTTTGGATTTCAGATGGTTGAAACACTGTATAATAATGGTGCTAACTCCATATGGGAACATTCGTTGCTGGACCCTGCCTCTGTTATGAGTGGAAGGCGCAAAGCTAGCCCGCAGGATAAAGTGCAGTAAGTGGAAAATTACAGAATTTTTGTTTTTGTAGAGGTGTGATTATTTTATTCAACAGTGACAGAGGCAGCAAGGTATCCGTGGGAACCTGTGTATATTTTGTTGCTGGAAGAGAACAGGAGTAAACTAGTTATTTGTTCACTCTTTTTTTTTTTTTTACCATTATTTTTCAAAAATTCCCAATGATTAATTTTTTAAAATTTATTGCAAAAATGGAAATACATTGCTTGAATTCTGTGAACTATTGATTCCTGACCTCTAGCTTTGAATAGTGAGGACCTTTACTTGTACTTGAATCAAAAGACTTAATTCTCATGCCACGTGCTTCAGTTAACTGAAGCTGCTGCTACTAATGAGACTGAGTTTGGTTGATGAATTAAAAAAAATTGAGAGAAGATTTCTGTCACTGAATATGGTGCTTCATTTTAAAATGTAAATAACTGCATATAGTAAGTATAGCTCTTAAGTTGTCATAATTTTAAGTTCAATGTTTACTTCTAAGAAATATACACTACATCCTAGAGTCTGCAGATATTTTGATGTTTGTAACAAAAGTATGCTCTGTATAGTTAGACAATCTGCACTGGGTTGTTTTTTTAACTTTGCTACTAGTAGTGTGCAAAGATCTAATGCAATCTTCACTTGTGAATTTTCCTTTTTCTAGAGCATCTGTATTATCGTGAAAGCACTAATTTATTTTCTTTCCCTTCTGTTGCTTGGGTTTCTCTTTACAGTCCAAATAAAGCAGAATTCATTAGAGCCAAATATCAAATGTTAGCATTTGTTCATCGCTTGCCATGCCGTGAAGATGACAGTGTTACTGCCAAAGATCTTAGTAAGGTTAGTATGTTTTTTTGGCAGTCTGCAGAAGCTACAACTTGTGTGTAACAGAACAGTGAAATCTGACTGAATTAAATTAGTTGCTTTTGACTTGAGATAACTATTGCTGTTCTTCAGCACTATTATGTAAACAAATACAGCTTGACTTCAACTTGAAGCTGCTTTTTTTGGGTAATATATATGGATACTGGAGATGTGGATAGTTGAGAGGCATCAATTTATGTTAACTTGGAGAAAAACGTTTCCACAAAACAGCTGTAGCAAGAATTCTTGCATACCTGTTTCTAAAAGCATGGCTGAAAAAACAAATGCTGAATCACAGTTATTGCCACTGTATTAAGTACAATCCTGCTTCTTTTTCAGCAACTCCATTCCAGTGTAAGGACAGGGAATCTGGAGACGTGTTTGCGATTACTCTCCTTAGGAGCTCAAGCCAACTTCTTTCACCCTGTATGAAYGCTTTTTTCATTATTTTGATATACAATAAATTCTTACAGTTCGTGATATTTATACTGATTTCAGCTGATACACATTATATTTCAATCTTCTGCTCAGAATTGTTGGTTAAGTAGATATTTTTCTTAATAACTTGTAGGAGAAAGGAAACACCCCGCTCCATGTTGCTGCTAAGGCAGGACAGACTTTACAAGCGGAATTATTAGCGGTTTATGGTGCTGATCCTGGCACGCAAGATTCCAATGGGAAAACTCCAGTTGACTGTGCAAGGTAGAAGGCTCTGACATATGGGATGCTCTTATATATTAACTGATGTTCGTAAATCACATGATGAACCTGCTTAGATATGTTTCTGTCCTGAAAATAATTTGACTGTTAAATGCTAATAAGTACTTCTTCCAGCAAGAGCAAATGCATAAAGAGTATAAATAAGCATTTTCATCATTTCATGGCCTGTATTCTCCTGGATGCTTGAGACAGCAGTTGTGATCCCAATGAAACAGGCTGTGCCAATCTACCAGCTCACAGAAAAGTAATCTGAGGAGAAGAGTTTCTGCAAGTTCAGCAAGCAGAGTAGACTCCAGGAGTGCGGATTAACTAGGGAACTGCTGTAGGAAAGGGCTGGACTGCACAGATGGGTCAGGGAGCAGGGGGTGGAACCAGGCTTTTTAGTGGCAGTGAACTGTTAGGCACATCCAGTTGCAGAACTGCACCCTCAGGAAAGCCTACCTTTAGAAAGGCTCTAGGCTTCCCAAGGGCAGACAACATTCATGTCAAGAAAGATTAAACGTGAATGTCTCTGCTGATCAGTTGGGCAGTAATGAGGCACTGCAAGGTTTGCAGCACAGCATTGAAGATTTTTTGTGTTTATATGCAAAATCGGACATTACTGATCAACTAGAAGCTGCACATTTATGTAAATAAAACATCCTCATTGCTCTGATTGCTTTTGAATTGAGGCCGTACATGGGATCTGAAGACTGAATAAGTTCACTTGGTTGCAGAACACAATGTGCCAGAATATTTCTATTTCTCAATGCTGTTAATCAAATGTGAGGTTGGGCGAGTTTATTGCATGAGCTCAGGAACTGTCTAGAAAATTCTAAATAACGTATTCAAAATAGCTTATATAATCTGGGTTTTTTCTCCGGCAAAGCAGTAGGCAAAGGTTTTCAGAGTTTTCACTGACTCATTTTGGGGAGTTTTTAAAAGTTTATCTATAGTTTTTTGCCCACTGGAACGTAACTGTTGAAAATCCTGCTGTGAGTCTGTGGTGTATTGATACACTCAAACATGTGCAGTGTTGAACAGTGGCTTGTACTAAAACAATTTCTCTGACCATTTTTTAATTTTTGTATGTTTCAAAATGAATAACTAATATAACTTTTGTGTGTGTGTAAACCAGGCAAGGTGGGCATCATGAACTGGCAGAGCGCCTGGTGGAAATTCAGTATGAACTCACAGACAGGTTAGCTTTCTATCTCTGTGGCAGGAAACCAGGTAAGTAGAAAAAACTACACTCCAAGATCTTTCAGTGTTAATTATAGGACAGTTCAAACTACGGTATATGATGTTTGTGTCAGTGTTACTACACTTTTTATATGCATTTCAAATATTCTAACATTATATAAATTATACAGGAAGAACTAAAGAAAGTATAAGATGTAAGATTAGTGATAATGCATTTAAAATTCAGATAAAACTGCAGGATTTTAAGTATACCTAAATTAAAAATTAAGTTCCTTTCTGTTTTTCCACAAATATGCGTTCTATAAATGGAATACCCCTGAAAGTGTGGAGAAACCTACATATAAGAACAGATGAGTACTGTTTAACTTCAAGGAGTGAATTGCAGGGAAAATATAGATTCTGCGAATGTTGAATAGTCTGCAGGAGATATTGTAGAAACTCTTCTAAGTAGTTTCTTCTCATTGAAATGCAAAGGCAGGGGAGTATTCAATTAAGTGGGTAGCTTTTGAACACAAGCACGCTTAAAAATTTTTAGCCATTAGGTGCCATAAAGGCACCTATGTTAGAACTTAATTTTTTTTTTTTTTATATGGAATTTTAATACAGTTGATAAGCCTTAATTGGAATCTTTGATAAAACCAGCAAATTGTGGTAGGAACCTTCTTTTAAGACTTGCTAGCTTCCTATAATTGGAAATTGAGTAATTACTTGCAAGATAAATTATTCTATGTTTGCCTGTTGCATATATTCTTGGGTTTCTCATTACTATGTCTTTTAGTAAAACTGAATACCAGCTGTATATCCTGACAACATTGAAAACTATAGTCCAGTAACAACCTATTAAAGTGCAATTTGTTTTCAACTCTAGAGCATAAAAATGGACAGCACTTTGTTATACCTCAGATGGCAGACAGGTAAGTTGCTGATTCCATGGCATGTCTGAAAATGTCAAAATAAAAAAAACCCTAATAATTAAGTTCCCTTTCCTTTCTGAAACAACTTTTAAGCTTGTTGTCATTCTAACTTTTTAGTGTGTGCCTTTATCAATCTTGGAAGCTTTTTTTTTTCTAGAAGGAATATTGTCATTTAAACAAAATCAGAAAATGATAGAAGTTTACTGTATTTGTTAAAATGCAGGGGGGAGGTGAGACAATTATATTAAGGGAACACACATGGGGATTCCTGGGAAACAGGTTTTGTAAATAATGTAAGGACCAATTGAGTTAGTTTCCTAATACAGCATTTTGAAACTAATACTTGCAAGAAAGATCCATTTTTCTCTGAAAACGTTATACTTTTGGTCATCTGAGTGCTTTGAACTTTTGGCTATGATCAATGAAATCATATTTGTATAAAACATACCAAGTATTAATCACAAGTCCCTATTTTTCTCTTATTGCTATGCAATCGGAAATAAGACGGCTGTAAGTAAACTACCGTTCAACTTATTGCTTGCAAAATTTCTATGAAAAACTGTAGTAAAATAAAAATTATAGAAAGTATGTAATAAATACTTAGTGTTAACATCTGTAATTTTTTTAGATATGCTGTGTTTAGCTATTGGATAAAGTACTGTGCGTTTTCAATGCAAAGTATTTTGCAGAGCAGAGTAATTATCATTTGCCTCATTACACTGAGAAGGAAGTTGACATGCAGAGAAAATTACTTGTCCAAAGATGCTGTTCAGATTGCAGAGCCTGCAGTACAACCTGACTGTCTTATCTCTGCCTGATGTCCTCTGCTGGTCTTTTTCTTCCCCTCCCCCCCTCCCCCCCCTTGTCTAGGTGACTGCCTACACAAACTCTCTGTGATGTCAGTTAATCATCCAGAGGTTTTATTTGAGCCTTTCCCTCCTTGTAGGTCAGCGGAGTCTTCCCCTGGGTGATATAAATATGGACTCAAAATTTGTCAGCTTCCTCATCTGTGGCTTTTTATGATAAATTCTGTTGAACTGCACAATTTTCATCTTGTGCCTCATGTTCAAGGCTGGAAATGAGTAGAAGAGATTATTCCATACTGATTAGTAAATAATTTTAAGCATGGCCCTATTGCTGTAGCCATTTGCCAGCCTGATGGTCACCTACCTCCTGCAGAGTCCAGTGGAACAAATCGTGTGTGTTTTCTGTGGACTCGAGTTTTGGTCAGAATGATCATATTGTTCAGATTCCTTACAGAAAGTGTTTTGTTGCACTACAGCTTGACTGCTTTTTGAGCTATGCAAATGTGGGTATTCATATTCCAAAGGATTTTGGGGATTCCTTTGTTTTAAGATTGTTGTTTAGAAAAGCTTAAGAATATGCTAATTGGTACATTAGCAACATTATTAAGATCCATGTATTAAAAACTATATTAAAAATACTAAAAGATTCAGGAGTTTCAAATAAAAGTGACATTTTAATCACTGAATTATTGAAACATAGAATTTGTGTTTAAACAAGCTATTAAGTGCTGTAGATGTAATGATCACTTTTTGTTTTCATAGCAGTCTAGATTTATCAGAACTTGCAAAAGCAGCTAAGAAGAAGCTTCAGTCTGTAAGTAAAACTTCCAGTGTGTGCTGTGTGACACCTCTTTGTCTAGACGTGGCAAACTCTGCACTTCATCTTTCAAGCTGGTTTCAGCTGCTATTAATTCCTGCATAAATAAATGTCAATTCTGTAGCAAGTTAAAAGTCTGGAGAAAAACATGAAAATAGGCAGAAATGGAGGAGCAGAGGTGATGACAAATCCATGATGGAGAACAAATACTTGTTTGGGGTAGTATTTCTAGGTCTCTCTCTGAACCAGTTCAGAACTGTAAACTTTGTTGTTTGTCTTGCTGTCATGTATTTTACATAAATCTGTTTGTTAAATGTTACTATTTGCCTTTAACTTTCTGGAAAGCCAGAATAGTGCATTACTGTCTGCTAATTAGTTGATAGTAATGCCAGCTCACTAGTTTTACTGAAGTATTGGTGACTAAATCCTTGTACAGGTTAGAGTGGGGATATGTTTTCCCTCTACTTAAAGTTTTTAGCTGAAGCAAACTGTATCAAAGGATAAAAATTTTGCAGTTGGGGGAAGAACAATCCTGGTGATATTCTTCTATTCAACAGTGTCTGTTTTTCTCTAAAGGTAATGCTAGTGGTCATGAAAATTTCAGCTAAGCAAGCCAGCATGTGTAGAACTGGTATTCAAATAGTAGTCAATACAAACCAAATACGAATCCTACTTTAGAACTGGCTTTCTGCTGTTAACATGCTGTTAGTGGCTACTTCAAAAGGCATAGCTAGCTAGTAGATGGATTCCTGCATTGTATTTTTGCAAGTTGTGATGGGTTGACCCTGGCCAGCAGCCCAGCAAAAACACAGTCCCCCTAGCAGGACTGGGGAGAGCACAGGAAGAGCAAAAGCAAGAAAACTCATAGATTGAGTTAAAGGCAGTTTAATAYGTGAAGGAAAGAGAAGAAAAACAAGTGAAGCAAACGAAATCGCTCAAGACCTCCCACAGGCAGACCACTGCCCAGTCAGTCTCTACACAGCCACCTTAGTAGTCCAAAACAAAACTACTTCTCCCTCCACCCCAGTTTTTATTGCTGAGCATGCCATGGTACAGTATGGAATATCCCTTCGGCAGATTCACGTCAGGTGTGCTGGCTGTGTCTCCTCCCAACTTTATGCCCACCCTGAGCCTACTTGCTGCTGGGTGGTGTGGTGGTCAGAGTGGGGGGGGGGAAGATAATGCCTTGATGTTGTGCAAGCACTGTTCAGCAGTAACCAAAACAAGCTAGTGTTACCAACGCTGTTTTAGTCACAAATCCAAAACACAGCAAGCATCATGCGGGCTACTATGAAGAAAGCTARTTCCATCCCAGCCAGACCCAGTACACAAGTAAACATACTGACTTTATCTGGGTTCAGGAATGATGGCAGTTGCTCTTTGGTTAAGAATTTAGGACTCAAACTCCGGAAAAAGCGGGACTGGTTTTCCTGTAAATAAAGCTAAACCCTAGAAAAAGTGTTAAGTTTTTCACACTTTTTAGTACAGCTTGTCCCAGAGAAGGAAGATCAGCCATCTATTCAGGCTTGCTTACGCTGTCAGTTAGTTATCAAGTCTGGTACCCATTACTAATGTTAATGCACTGTACGCCAGTAAGTGAAACATCCACAAAGCCCTGTGACATCTTAATTTCATGTCTGATCTTCCAACAGCTCACTTCTTCATAACACAAATATCTCTCTTGAACCATCCACTGTAGGAACACAATTTGAAACACGCTAGCATTTTGTGAGTCTTCACTGTTCAGTTAAGCCCACATCTACAGTGGTATTTGGATACCTAATTCCCACAGTAGGTCTGCTTCACCCCAAATACACAAGCTCTTTTTGTGATCAGATAGGAGAGAAAAAAAATCCATTAACCAGTAAAGGAAAAGTGTAGAACAGTATTGTTGTCTCTGTATCTAGCAGTTGGGTGGTCGTATGTCTGCTTAATGGATTACTTTACTGTGCAGGCTGAGAAACAAGCAATTATGTAGGCTGAAAAGCAGCCAAGCGAGAGCAGAGTTGTGCTCTTACATTTTCGATGTTATAGAGGTCTTACTAGGTTTTGATTATTTTCAAGCTGTAATTATTCTCTTCTACCCTTAGCTAAGTAACCACTTATTTGAAGAACTTGCCATGGATGTGTATGATGAAGTTGACAGGAGGGAAACAGATGCAGGTGAATGAGGCTTTCTGGAATGTGTATAAAATAAATTTGAATTGTTACATTACATACAAGATGCTAGTGCAAGCATATGTTCTGTTTAAAATACTTTTGTATTCAGTAATTACTGATAATGGTAGTTTCTTTGTCTTGCATTGTCTGAAGGTGACGTTAATTGAAAAAAATCTTGTGTTTTTTAGAAAGTGTTTTCTGGGGAAAAAAGCCTTCCTTTGAATTGATTGTGTTTGTGTTTGAAATGGTGGTCTTTTATTCTTTGACAAGAAACACTGTCAAATAGTACAGAAAGGTTATTGCCTCTTTTTTTTTTTTTTTTTTTTTTTACGCTATATTCGTCCTTCTAGTCCCTCGAGTACTGTGGTTTGCTCCTCAGATTCTTCGTACACTTGTGACAGAGACCACAGTGGTCCCTTTTCTTCCCGTAAATCCTGAATATTCCTCAACCAGGAATCAGGTATGCAATCTTCTTAATACTGTAAAACTATTTTTATTTAATAGGCCAGGTATTCCAAGTAGTATTGCTTTACTGTACTTCATTACTGTAGAAGAGTTGCATCTACTTGTAAAGAGGTTAAAATAATTTCACGTTTCCCCTGCCCTGGAGTGTGCAGCTGGATAATTTAAATCACACGTTTGCAATAAATGTAACTGAACAATCAACCYGCTCTAAGTGCTATAGTCTTAGTTTTACCTGGGAACTCTGCTGTTCGTGCTGTTCATCTAATATACAATGTACTTTTTTTTTTTTCCCCCTGCATTATTCTGTAATTTAGGGAAGACAGAAACTGGCTCGATTTAATGCCCATGAATTTGCTACGCTAGTTATAGATATTTTAAGTGATGCCAAACGAAGACAACAGGGGAATCCTCTCACTGGTTCAAAAGGTGAGTATACTTTTTGTTGTCGGCTCTTCTATATGCAATTCTTCAGTAGTTTAATCAATACCATAGCCACATTCAGAAGTACTATATGAATGAAGAAAGAGATTTATACTGTTTTTATAAATAAGAACTAAATCATGTGGATGGCAGGCTACTGACAACAGGCATTAGGCCACCAAAATAATGCCCAAGTACAGGAGATTTGTCTGTTAAGGTTGGTATTTGTAATACAATTAAATCAAGTGGGATATGTGCAATTCAGGAACATCTTTTTATGATGGTTGTGATTTTTATGATAACCTGGTAAAATTTTCCAGAATACTGCTGTACAGTTTTAGAGTGATACTTCTTTTGATTGGCAGCTAGGATAATGTCAGTGGTTTAGATGCTGGCTTTCCTGGCTGCTCTATACATGCAGGACTTTTCTGTAATTTAGATGCTCTTGAGCTTATTTCCAATTTGCCTAAAAATGCTTACTTTCTGTATTTCTTGAGCATGATAGATATCAAAGAATACAAATACCTATGCTGACAACCAGGCAGAGCCATAGTTCTAGCCACGACGGTATGAAACAACATCTGAACACTAGTTCCCCCTCTGGAGAGAAAATACAAAAAATCTTTTCTAACTTTTAATTTTTGCCTATATTTTTCATTTGAATGTTGACATCCATTTGTCCAGTGTAGTCTGTTTTGGTTTTCTTTTTCCTTATGTGAATTTTATTAAGCTGCTAAAGCATGATTCTCACCACTTACTTTAACTTGTCCGAACACTTACAAGAAATGAAAAGACAAAACCATCAAATTTTGATATTTTGGACAGTAATAATCCATACCTATTAGGTGGATCTAAATTAATTTTTTTGAACTGGGCTACTCAAATGGTACTTTATTATGGCATGTCTTGTATTGTCTCTCTGATTGAAGATCTTTTCTGATTTTTTTTTTTTTTTTTTTTTTTTTTTTTTTTTTTTTTTTTTTTTTTTATATTTCGTTAAAGTATGCACTTCCATTTCTTCTCCAAACTCACTGGTATGTTTTTAAATGGTGTATGTTGATCTACAGAAAATGTGGAACTGATACTCAAATCAATCAGCAATCAACATAGTAGTGAAAGTCAGGATAATGACCAGCCTGATTATGACAGCGTTGCTTCAGATGAAGATACAGATCTGGAAACAAATGCAGCTAAATCAAACAGACAGAAGGTAGGTTTGAAATATTTATACACTCACCGAATTTTATTCATAAAGGTAATCTGCAGTGAATCTTTCCCCTTGTGAAGGGATTTAACATGCATAAATGATCAGAAAATGAATATTGTAATTAATTTTCAAATTCATTTCAGAATCGTGCCTCAGTCTATGAACTTTAACAAAATTAAGTGTTATGACTTAAGGAATTTTTATTGTAAATAAAATGCTCCTCTAGAAAAGTAATGTGCGCCACTGTGCATGTCTGGAGTTAAGATACAGATCTAATTGCACGGATGAAATAATTTGATCTACCAAAACACTCTTAATCAGTGATTCCATGATACTTCACAAACATTTACCACTTCCTACTGAAGAATATTGACAGCAGACCCATAGTGACTGAGTGTTTTAAACCATTCCTGAAAATAATGCAGCGTGGTAAAAAAGGGGCAGTAAACGTAGCAGTTCTAGTTTAATCTTCCCTGGTAACACGCACACTGGATATTTAGTAATCTGTCTTTTATGACTTTCCAGTTCTTTATTGCATATTTAAAAAAAAAAAAATCCTTACAAAAGGGTATTGTGTCACTGAAATGCTCAGGCAAATGTTTTTGTGCATAGAGGAGCTAAGAGTTGATTGACATCAAATTTCTTTTATATTGGACTAAAATTATTTTAATGAATGGATCTTACTAATTTGAATTTAATTTGAACCATGATTCCTTTAAAGTAAGTACATGAAAAGCTGTCAATCTCATTGTCTTGTTTTCTTTTGGTAGTCTGTTTCTCAATGGTGTAAGTATTGTTCTCTTACTGTTTATAGAGCCTGGATTCAGACTTGTCAGATGGACCAGTGACAGCCCAAGAATATATGCAAGTTAAAAATGCACTGGTGGCTTCTGAGGTAAAGATTCAGCAGTTAATGAAAGTGAACATCAACTTGAGTGATGAGCTGAGAATCATGCAGAAAAAGGTAACAGGCACAATAGTGTAACCCCTTCATCTCTTGATGTATTTTTAAGTTGACCAGAATAAAACTGCTGAAACTGAAGATGCAATAACCCAATATTAGGATAGTGAGAAAACTTATTTTAAAATGGAGCTGCTTTGGAATCAGATATGAGGCTATAAATGTATATGTGCAGTACATGCTTTGAATGTTTTTTTGTGGAGATGATGATGATCTGCTTAGTTCACTTGGACATATGTTTTCCAAGTGACAAGACAGTTGCTGCAAGTCTTGTATGTTTTTGCTGTCTTGCTTCAAGATAAGCAGTTTTCAACAATGAGGAAGTGCTAGCACACGTCTTACGTGTATGCACGTATCTATATAGTGTACTTCCAACTCTTCTGGTAAATATGTTGGGTTTTTTCCATTAATAAGCCTAGCTGGAATGAAGGGAAATTAAAATCCCAATCCAGTTTGGCAGTAGAAAATAATCTGAAATGTGGCAATACAATATAAAGTTCTTGTATACCAGGAGGCCAAGATTTATTTGTTTGCTTGTGTTTGAATCTGTGGGAAATAGCACATAAAGGATATAGTGGTAAACTCAATTACTGCTTTAAACCTTCAGTGTAGGTTTTGTTTAGATGGGGATAAGGTAGAGGTATCTCATTTACAATATGAGTTACTATGTATAGATAGTCTTATACAAACAGAAAACTGAACATTTTTTGCTAAGATCCTGAATTTAAAGCTCCACAAACCCAGTTTGGAAGCCAGACCTTCTAATCCTTATATAAACAAATCAACAGTTTGTTGAATGCTTTGCCAGTGTTCTGGTAAATAGAGATTTTTGTGGAGTAAAGGAGAATTTATATCTGTATTGAGTTCACTCTCCTGTCTGTCATGCTAACCTAGAAAGGGCTGGCTGCTTCCTCAAATTAATTCCTTTACCTAGTGTTAAAAATCCTGTTTTCCAAATAATTACAATACTGTGAGACTTGCAGCATGTGCTGCAGAAAGCTCTCTCCCTGTAGAGGAAGTTGTTCAAGCTGTGCTCCTGCAGAGGTGAACCTGTGCTGAGAGCTTGTTTCCCCATTATTTTGGGGCAAAGAGGCTGATGCTTTGGAGAGTGGTGGGAACTGTTGAGCTCTTAGCATCTGAGGCCAAGCTAATTCAGCAGATTCGAATATCCTTGTCTGTTCCGTGCCATCCTTCTGTTACAATTGTGTTCAGCCTTTCAGATCTATTAGAATGGTGAATACTGAGAGAAACCTACAAGATCTCAGGGTGTTTCCTTGGTCTTTTAACAGCTTCTACTGGTTAAGCATTTCTCTGCATCAATTGAATTAACTTTTCACTTATATTGAGTTTCTTTAAACAGATACACTCTATTTAGGGTAAAAAAAAATCTTTAGGGCCTATGACTTAATGAGACTTTAGTATATTTATGTGGTGTAGCAGAAGAGAGATGATTGCTGTGCTGCAGTTGAACTTGTTTTGAAAGATGGCATAGCCAGGGCTCACTCACCTTGAAGATGAGTTGCACTAATTTTATGTCCTGATGATGTATATAGCTATGGGGCTTCTTTAACTTAGTGTTTAGTGGCTCTGGATTGGTGAAGAATCGATATAGCCGTGCGCCATTGCAGAATGCAGGATGGGAGGAAGGGGTTACAGCAGTCTTAGCTCTAAGCTACTGGGAACTTCAGTACAATATAGGAATTCTCTGCTGGGTTATTTGTGGCAAGACACCAATATATTTGTACTACTTCAGCAATTCTAATGCAATAGATGTCATTCAAGAGTCTCTTTTTTTTTTTTCCTTCCTTTTTTTCTTTTTTTTGTTTTCTAAGCAAGGGCTTAGGTCATAAACTAAAAAAATCTGTCCACTTTATGTATCACCTTATTAGCCAACTGTGTATCTAATCTTTTGCATGGCAATTACTAAGCAAAAGATGCTAATTAAAGAAGAGGCAAAGCTGCACTTGATGAATGCCACTTTAGAGTAGATTCTTCCTAAATAAAAATGAAAATAGTTCCATTACTTTAATGGGCATTCTAATGGAAAAAGTTATTTTTTTTATGTCCGTGGATTTTTTTAGGTGCTTATAGGTGGTTAAGAGTTTGGTCTGAGTTTACATTAGCTGTTGGCTAAAACTGCACCAAAAGCACATTTATAAAATGTGGAATAAGTTTGGAAGAAGGAGACTATAAAGCTGACCTATTTAATTGCCTCTAATGTCAAACTTTAAAGGAGTAGCTTGGCTCCTGGCTGATCCTCAAATCTTATGACTTGATGCATCTTACTACAGAGCACACAAAGTCGGGGGGAAAAAGCATAAATTATCTTAATAGAAGTCCGCACATTCAATTTAGGGTTCTGGGAAGTGCTCTAGGCAAAATAGGATTTTTTGATAGAGATAGTGTTCTTGGAAGTTCATACGATGCAAAGTAAATGCAAGTAGTAAATATGCAATTTCCTGTTTAAAAGGCCATCAGCTGTTTGAAATATTACACTCAATTATTGTTAGAGAATTGCTGATACTGACTTTTTTTACATCTTTTCTTTATGATGTGTTAATATAGCAAACTTACGCCAAGTAACTCCACAAAAAAAATCAGAATTGTTGCATTTTTACTATCCATCAAATACATAATAATAAAAAGCTTTAAAATTATTTCGTGTTGGCTTCTTAGAAAGCAGTAGCTGATACTTAATTTTCATAAGCTAAACTCTCTTCTTGCTTTGCAGAGCAAGCTCTAGTTTTCTGTGCGCTGCCTCTGGTGTCTGTGCTGTAGTTTTGACATTTTCAGATTTCATAGGCCTTATGTTAAAGTCCTCTTTTAAGTTCTTGTATTGACTGCTGAAGTGGATCACTTTGCTTGAAAAACTGTTTTGTTGGCAGTCCTTTCCCCCACAATAATATTACACGATTCATGTGCCAGTACGGCCAGGCTGGAAGAAATGGATTGTGTGTTTTTAACTACAAYGGCCAATTTTAAGATCTAATTTAGTTTGCATCTCAGCAAAACATGCTGGAAATCAGCACATAAATATTTCCAGATCTGGAACATAGATGTTTCTATGCTTATACTAAGCAAGTCAAGTAGATTTTGAAAAAGAAATCAAACCCCAGCTACTAGTAACTGGGTTTACTAGTAAAGCTGACAAGCGTGTATTGTATAGTCAGTTTGCTTTTGACGCTTGCTATTAGAAAAACAAAGTCCCACTGCTAAACATTTCTTTCAGCTTCAAACGCTACAGAGTGAAAATACCAACCTCAGAAGACAGGCCACAACCAATATATATCAGGTCCAAACTGGTTCTGAATATACAGACCCTACCAACAATTCTTCTTTAAAGCGGCGACCATCTGCACGGGGTAGCAGACCCATGTCCATGTATGAGACTGGATCAGGTCAGAAACCCTATCTCCCCATGGGAGAGGTCACATACCCAGAAGAAAGCATAACAAGACTGCAGCCTTTCCCTCCACATGTAAGTAAAACTGCTGATGCTTCTGCATTTCTTCTTACATTCAGCTTTTCTGTCTATTCCAACTATGCTCATTTACCAAAGCTGCTCAACTGTCTGCTTCAGAGTGAATTTGAACTGTAAGAATTGTTAATGTTTGCTGTATTAACATGTCTGCAGGAGCTTGATGTTTTGAAAAGTAAAAGCTATAACAATTCTGGAATATGTAAACTGGAGCTTTTGGCTTCTGCTCAGCTGTTTCTTTTAACCACAATATATATGCCAAATATCGATGTGTGGCTGTTTGAAAACCAGGAGGGGGGGGGAAATAGTATTCCAAGAAGGTAGGTAAAGTTCGTGGATTTCTTTCTTGACATATACAGGCACGTGCCAATTTGTGGAACTTTGGAACCACCTTTCAAAAATAAAATAAAATTGAAGCTAACTTTTTCATTAGGCCACCAATTTCTTATTCTGAGTTTGGAACTGGAGGCTGAAGATGGTTTAGATCTGTTAGTTGAACAAATTCTTGTGGTTTAGTGTTTTCCTGTATGATGTGCTAATAGTGGAGAGGGAGTTCTGTATTAGCCACAAGGATTCTGCACTGATGTGTTCACACTTAAGATAAGTGACCCAACACACACTAGTGCTTATTAAAGTTAATTTTTTGTTGCATCTTTTTAGATTGCTCTGTGGGCAGGAATATGGGACAATAGTTTTTTAGGCACGTATTTAATATTTGCGGATGTGTTTCAATATGTTTCCCTGTTGGTAGCACTATCTTGTATTTTCTTCCAGATAAACAATTAAGCCCTTTAAAACATATTTGGAAGTTAATGGGTGTTTTGCCTGGCATGAGGGAAGGCAAATGTTCCATGCACATTCCAAAGACTACAGTTGAGTGCACCAGGGAATCAGTGCAGAAATTTGTATGCTGGGTTTTTCCCCCCTTCAATTAAATTATAAGAACTTAAAACTATGAAATCTGGATCATTTTAAATTATATTGGCATGTTGACATAAAGGCAGTTCTGGCAGCAAGAAACATCAGAATTCTTTTGTATGCAGTAGCGTTTGCAAAACATGACAGTGCTGTGTATAGATCCTTTGGTCATTTGGTTTGAAATTTGGATAGAAGTAGTGGCTCTGAAGCATTAATTTGTTATGTGGAGTTAGTTAATTTGGTATTATGGTGAATGTATTTTATTCTCTGTGGAATTTAGCTCCTCTGGAATATCAATATTAGAATTAACGTGAAGTCAATTATATTTTGAAAGAATTAAGTCCACTCAGGCTTAGCCAAATTCTCAAAATCATTCTTGCTTTATGTCATCTCCGTGGTTTTAAGAATGTTCCTTTATTTCAGTTAAGAATTTATTTGTGTTTTGTTTTTGGTTTTCCCGAGTGTTTTTCTCTTTCCCATTTTTAGATCGGGAGGAGTGCGTTTGTGACCTCCTCTTCATCTCTACCTTCCTTCCCCTCCACGCTTTCCTGGTCAAGGGATGAAAGCACACGAAGGGTTAAGTACCTTCCCAATTGGTCTTTTACCTGGAGGAGGTGGCAATCTCCCTAGAAGCCATAATGCCTCTGTCTTCTCCCTTTTTATGCTGACTAGCCTTCATGCTTGCACGAAGCAGTATTTCATCACTTTCCGTTTCTTCTGCCACATGCTGTGGATACTTGCTTATCTCTAATTTCACAACAGCTAAAATCTTTAGCATTTAACACCATGCACAGTTACTCCAGATCACTTGTTCAACTACGTAACACTGAAAACAGCCAGAAGACAAGTTGGTTGCTCTTTGGAAAGTAATTTGGCAGGCACTCACTGCTATCCCATAAGCCAATATATAACTCTTCCTACTGACTAAAATGCACTGCATGAGGCATATGAAGCTCACTGGTCCTAGCTTTAAAGCCTGCTTTCTCTGGGGGCTGTCAGTTTGCACCAGTCCAAATTGGTACTGATTGACCATTTATCTTACAGATGTTCATTAGTTTGTTTGAAGTGAGTTCTTTAAGCATCCAAACAGATAGCCATTCATATTGCCCACCGATGCATTTAGTATCAGCTAGCCTGCTTTCTGCTGACCTTGATAGACGAAAGACCATGGGAATTGTTTTTAGCAAGACTCCTTTCAGGGCAAGATTAAAGACCCTGAGAATGTATAAAGGAAGCTTATATTGGTGTTCCATCAGGATCTACGAAACTTTCTTCTTAGGAAAAAAATTGCAGTGTTACCAAGAAACATTAAATGCATTCTGTAAGCTTATGTTATTCCAAAGACACTGTCTTTACTGTGGCCTCATATGTGAGCTGTTAGCTATTTGAAGAAGCCTTGTCCAGCTTCTTAAACTTTTTTAAACACTGTTCTCTTCTTGGAGCGGGAGACTTAAATCTAGTCTTACTTAAATTCATTTGCTAGAAGTGAGCATAAAATGCTACCTTGCAAAAGGACACATTTAGCAAGGCAAACAGTTTGATAGACTAGTCTGTCCGTGACAGCTTCTTTTTAGACTATGTTTTATTTGGGATCCTTGAACTAATTGTAAGTTACATATTCAAAAGAAGGGAAAAGCACATTGCATTTGCAGCTCTAGAATAACATCCATTTTTGGCTGTGAAGGGGCTCTGACTGAAGTAACAGACCCTGAGCAGGTACAGCTTCACATGTCACAGACTAATGAATGCTGAAGATGAACAACCCTAGCTTTTACGCTGCTGTTTGACCAGCCTGAACTACCAGCTTGCACTGCTTGCAGAAGGTACCCTCCGTCATCAGAATGAGTCGATTACATTTCGAGGTCTTGCTCTGACTAAACCTATTTAACTTTGAAGCAAATATCAATACAAGGTCCTTTGGGCTGTTTTTAGGTGTTTATGTGTCATTTCTTAGAAAATAATGAGTAGCTTATACCCATTTTGTTGTATCACGTGTTCAAGATTGAGGCTTTGCTGATTTCTGTGTTAAAACAAGACTTTCTGAGAGTAAACTTGAGAAAGAAGTATTTCTTTGGAAGACTTAACTGATTTTGAAAAGATCTTTCAAGAAGAGTTCTCTCTTTTTGCTCTGCTTTTTCTGTGTGGTTAATATAATGAAATCAGTACTGTCTCATTCCGTTTCTTGGGCAAGCATTGCAGAGTCTCTAATCAAATTTTACTATATAATACTAAATTTTTCAAAAAACAAGTCTGTGGGTTTAGATGTTGAATGGTCTGGCCTCTTCCTGCCAGGATAAAGAACCTGCTTTTTAAATTCTTGTGTCCCCATTTTATTTTGATTGTACAGCGTTTGGACATATCAGTCAAGAAAATACTAGATTTGCAAGTAGGGCTAAGTGATAAAACTTACAAGGGAATATCCTGCTTGGTCAAATGCAAATCTAGGTTTGGCTGCAGCTGCTATCAGTACTGTGTAGTACTAGAAACTTGCAGAGGTTTTGTTTGTTTGTTTTTATTGTACACCAATTTTATACTATATTACTGATTCCATAATATCCTATTCTTGTAATTCATTGTTATCATTTGTATTTCTGACCATAGCATAGAGCTTTGCCACAAATCATGTTGTTCTCTATACATCTGGGAGAGGGGAAAGCTCAGACACTACATATAACAGTTTCATATCTTCAAAATATGTGTCACTTCTACAATTGATTTTTACTAGCTGTCCTGAGAGGTGAGCCTTCAAAAAATGCTTATTTTTTCCTTTTGTGCAGAGTAACTTTAAAATGGATGGAAAGTGTTCATACTCCAGGTGGTTCAGAGTTAGGAATTGTTGGTTTTAACATTAGATGAGTGCTTAACAAACGTACTGGATCTTAACCAATGAAAACCAATTCCTAGTCACATTTTTGGTCTGTCCTCAAGGTAGAAGTATTATTTCCTAAGTGTATGGATCAGGGATGCAAATTGAAGGTGTCCCTTACAGTCTAACACTTGAGATTCCTTCATCTTGACTTCAGAGTTTCTGTAAAGCTCCAAGGCTGGTTCTTCAGTGGAGATTGCAAAGGACCCTATTACATGAGCAGTGTCTGTGACTAAGGCAGGAGCTGATGCAGAGGCTAGTCTGTACTTAGTGAGACTGATGTGGCGTACTTGCAAATGGACAAGCTGCAGTAGGCACTTCTGATGAGCTTTGCAATTTTTAAGACTGGAGTAGGTGGGTGTGTGGTGATCCTGGGGCCTGGCTGAGGATGGGAGTGTGCCTCAGGGGCTTCAAACTGCAAATTCATGTGAGCTGCAGAGATTGGCCTGACAGTAGGTATTCATAGCATAAACCTCCAGGATGTATTGCCTGGGCATAAAATATCCAAGAAGGCTAAACCAGGTCAGAGAAGGGAGCCTAGCTCTTTATCTGAAAGTCTGCTTTGAATCTCTTGCTGACAGAGGGGGCTGTGTGTTAGGATCTGCAGGGAGAGCACTCTTGAGCTGTCGTGGTGCAAATATACTTATTTGTGTTAGCAGCCCTCTGAGAGGGTGAAAAAAAAAAAAAAACGTTGAAAAGGAGTTTAGGAAAAAAACCTGAGCATCATCCTTGCCCACGGATTGGATGCTTTACTGGGAGGTGCAGAACTGGTCTGTGTGGGAGTAGGAGGTGGTGAGTGTTCTGCCATCACACCTGGGAGGAAGCGCATGTGCTCAGAGGCAGGGAATGGGCGGCGCACTGGTTCCCAGTGTGGACACAGTCACTGTGTATCTTCCCAGGGAATGCCTCATGAAGGGGAAAGCAGGAAAATAGTGGGCCTCTCGGCCTCTGACTCTGTTTATGGCCTCCATCCTCTGGAGCAGCACTCTGCAGCTGGGCCTTCCCGTGCTTGGTCTGGCCTCCACTCTGCAGCGGGTCTCCCACACTCAGTCTGACCTCCCACGCTTGGTTCAGCCTCCAASTCTGTCTTCGGCCTTCCCTCTGCCATGGTCCTCCCATTCTAGGTTTGACCTCACCTTCCTTGTGTGCCTCCCAATCTAGGTTTGGCCTCCTACTCTGTGGTGGGCCTCCATTCTGAGTTTAGAGTCACAGGCTCAGTTCACCCTCCGCTCCACTGTGTGCCTCCCACTCTTCGTTTGGCCTTCCACTCAGCTGTGGGCCTTCACTCTGGGTTCGGCTTCCGCTGTGGATTTGGCTTCCCAGCTCATTTTGGTATCYCACTCTTCATTCATTCTTTACTCTGGGTTCAGACTCCCGGTTGGATCAGCCTCCCACTTTGCAATGGGCCTCCCACACTCGGTCCGGCCTCCACTTCCTTGTGTGTCCCTACAACGCTTGGTCTGGCCTCCACTTTGGAATTGGCCTACCACCCTCCTTTTGACATGAATTCTTCAGTGGCCCTCTACTCTTGTGGCCACAACTCTCACTTATTTGGCCTTCCAGCCTTGTTTTGGTCACCAGTCTGCAATGGGCCTCAACTCTCCCCGTTTTGGTCTCCCACAGCCATTTTGGCCTCCCACCCCAGTTTCAGCCTCCAGTCTGCAACGGGCTCCAAGTCTTACTGGTTCGGCTTCCTACATGCCCTTTGGTCTTCCACCCGCAGTTTGGCCTCCACTCCGCAATGGGCCTCCAGCCATCATTTCAGTCTCCTGTCTTTATTTTGGCTTTCACACTGCAATAGTCCTCAACCCTCGTTTTGGTCTCRCATTCTGTGGTGGGCTTCCCAGGGTCAGCCTCTGCTCTGTGGTCAGACCCCCATGCTTGATTTGGCCTCTACTCTCTCATGGGCCTCCCACGCTCTGCCCAGCCTCCTACTCTGCCATGGGCCTTCCACACTTGGTTCGGGCCTCCCACCTTGTGCTGGGCCTCAATTCTTGTTTCAGCCTCCCATGCTYGGTTTGGTTTCCACTCTGTGTTCAGCCTCCCATGCTGTGTCTGGTCTCTAGTCTGCTGTGGGYCTCCTGGTCTTGGTCTGGCCTCTTTCTCCCTGGTGGTCCTGCCGTCTCCATTTGGCCTCTGCTCCCCTGCAGGCCTCCCCCTCCGTGCCCACGTGGCAGTTTCAGCGGCAGGGGAAGGACAGCATGCTGTGGCCATCTGTCCCGCCCTGCTGGATGCTGGGGCAGAGCCCTTGCTTCGGGGCTTGTGGGGCCGTGCTGTGCCGGCAGCGCCCAGGGCCTCGGGTACAAGCTGGCAGCAGGAGCCCGGCACAGGGTGAGGGGGCACACTGGGCTCCAGGGTAGCGGCTGGTGCAGGGGCTGTTGTGCTAAAGAGCAAGTCTGCGTACGCAGGACGTGGCGCTGGCACAGCTCGGGGCTCTTCTTTCCTGCACAACACTGAAATAAATCTGTATTTGTTGCAGGCCTCAAAGCTGGAGAAACAGAGCAGCGTGTCTGAGAGCGACTACGATAACCCCACCGCCCCCCTGGAGCTGGAGGAGACTGGGTAGGTGCCGCGACACAGAGCTGACAGCACGGTGATGCAGAGCTGACGGCACAGCTCCACGCTGTCGGAGGACAGGGAGTTGTGTAAGCAGCCGGTTCTGTCCCGCAGGGCCAACCTCTGCTTTGTTCCTTTGCAGGTCAGGCAGGAAGGGCCGGCAGAGGAGCGTCATTTGGCAGGGGGAGGGCTCCATCCCTGAAGATGCCGACACAGCCCCCAGCTCCAGTTTGCCCAGTACAGAAGATGTGATTCGGAAAACCGAGCAGATCACTAAGAATATTCAGGAACTGCTGCGAGCAGCGCAAGAGAACAAGCATGACAGGTAAGGCGTGAGTGCCGGAAAAGCTCTGGAGTTTGTGAGAAAATGAAGAAAATTCTTCAGGTGTTTGCAGAAGTACATCTGCCACCACCCATGTTAATGCTGGAGATGTTGATTTCACACCTACAAAACGTGTAGGTCCGTGGTTGTTTCCTGGTGYGCTGGACCTAGTGCCTCGGGGTGAGCGGGGACGAGCAACCAGCACAGGCGGTGGGAACACACGCGCCCGTCCAAAAAGCCAGCGCAGCCCCCTGCGAGTGGGTTCTGGCTGCAGCACAGCCTGCTGCCTGCCTGCCCTGCCGTGCCCACAACTGGCACAGGGACGGGGAGTCCTGGGGAGCACAGCGCTTGTGAAGTCCTGCTGCAAAATGAGTGTTGTTTTAGCTATAAATCAAACGTGTTGCAGAGAACTTGGCGTAAGTTTCTCTTGGATCTTCAGACCTCCGTGTCCTTAGGTAAGGACACCCCGCAGAAGTGTGTTAGTAACACCAAGTCTGTTTTCAGGAAAAAAATTGCAAAGGCAGGGAGAATTTGGCTTTCCTACTGAAATATTAGTACAGATAACATACCAGCAAAAGCTGTTTTGAACTATTGGATTTAGACACAGACGTAGCTGGGTAAGCAGGAGACTGTTCATCAGCACGTCAGGTAGCACGCAGATTCAGCTCCCTCGGGGAACTCCTGGCCCAACTGAACAATTAATTTGCAGAATAGCCGTGAGCGAGTAAAAGTGATACTGCCCTTGACTGATCATCAGGTGGTGCTCCTGCACAACTCTTTTAGAAGACTGTAAATAAGAGTTACGTCTTCCCAGGTATGAACACGTTTTAGGTCTGGAATAGCTTTGGTCTCCAGAAAATCTGAACTTGCAGACTGGCAGGTCTTACGTTCTGCCTCCTGTCCCAAGTTCTGTGCCCGTCTTTGCCTGTGAGAAGCGGCTGGCGATTTATGTTAAGCTCTCGCTTCCTGCCTTGCTGAGAGAAGCGCACACAATGGGGCCACTTTTGTTCTGTGTTTTTTCCTTCTTGTACTTTTCTATTTTTAGAAGGAACAGCACACGGCCTCTCCTTCTCACGCTGAATGGCGAGTTCTAACGTGTTTGTGCTGAGCTCGTTGCCCTTGTCCGTAACCTTTTCCACTGCAATCCCTTGTTGCTTGTTTCTCACAGAGAAGCAACAGTAAGAGAAGCTTTAAATGAGTTTGGTTTTTATGTATATCACAGTTTACAGTATTTGAATTATATTTTTTTAAAAATCATTGAAAGAAACAATGCAGTCTACCTAGTTTTCGCTGTTAAATTGAGTAGATTTTTAAACAACCTGTTAAGTTCTTTTTTGTTTTCTCTTCTGTACCATGTGTGGAGTGGGGTGTTTGCCAGTACTTTAAATGAGTATAATCTTACAAAACACTGAACTATGAAGCTGCTGTTCATTGTTTTCCTATTCCTTGGCTTTGTCTCAATGGGCTGAGAACTGCACAGCCTGGGGCACGCAGGAGATGGAGTAGGCTTGTTCCACCATTCTCTTCTTGCAATAGGGGAACGCTTCCTTAGCAAAATGAGATACTTAGGGATGTAATAATACATCTTCCAAGCTAGTGCTGGGAACGCTGTAGATAAAAACCACGTGCTGCATAGATAATTGGAGAGTAATAAAATGATGCAAGAATATAATCTATTAATGAAACACCTTCTTCCTTTCCTTTCTTGCTTTCTTCCATTCCTCTTCCTGTGCTCAACTGGCCGAGTAGACCATTAGAGCGTGCGGGCATGCTCAGACATAGCCTCGGCTGCTTCAGCACGCTGGTTCCCTGGGCTGAGAGAGCTCCCCTGCAGCCTCTGACCATCCAGCAGCCCGGTCCTGCCTCCTGGTACTCTGGCCTCTGTCCCTGCCTCCCAGGCACAGTGTTCTTTCTCTTTCTCTCTGCTGCCTCTTTCCCTCACGCACCATCTGCACGGGGGTCGTTGAAGGCTATGCATGAAATGCTTCGGATGATAACGAAACTGCAGATAGCTAGCACAGCGAGTTATGAATCTGGGATACTACCCGTTCAATCGAAGCTCCCAGTATTGATTTAATGGGGAACAGAATCACAGCCTGGAACTGTAACTGTCTCTAGCGTAGAAGATTCTCCTGTCTCTGTTCTGTTTATTGTCCGTCGAGATAAATTAAATTATGACAACTAACAGCACAACATGTGGTTGCTGCTTCTGTGCACTGTTGCAAGAGTAGCAGAAGTTTCACGGTTCCCAAGATGCGACATTCGCACCTGACAGCTTAGGCCCTCAACTGTTTATACAGCTGGCGTGTCAAATGAGATCATCTGTATCTTGAACCAATGAAAAAAGATGTGTGTTTATATAGTATCTTCCGACCTGACCAAAATATTGTTTATTAATGCCTAAAATCAAAATTAAATTTGAGATGTTCTTTAAAACAGAACTTCCCAAGTTCTAACCCCAGGTGTTATTGCCAGTGACAACTATCAGGGTTGGAGGAAGAGGCTACCACAAGTTACTGCTAGTGATGGATTCTTTTTTCCAAGCTGTCACTACTTGAATATCTTCCTGATGTCTTACTGGAATGTGTGTAAACTCAACAAATGTGTCAGCTTATTTCATGAGCTTACAGTGAGCGTTTAGACTGTAAAATGAAGCCATTCCTCCAAGACACACCGTAAACTTTGCAGCTAACCTAGAGAACATATTATGAAATATGTGTTGTTAGTCTTGGTCTCTTTCATTCAAGTAATTCTTAGGGCTTTCTCTCCTTGTTAGTGGAAGATTTAATCAGCAAAAAAAAAAACCAACTGGCTTTTTAATGAGGTAAGGTGCTGTTCAGTGTGGCTTGCAGGGAGCAAATTAATTGTTAACTCAATAGCAGAATGGGAATTACAGTGAACTTGGAAGACTTCTCTCCACTTCTAGTTTGTTTGGAAGAACTCATGTGATTTGATAGATACGGAAATACTCCTTTTTAAAGCAATTTTCCTGCATTGCCAAAATGACCCCAGTGTGTTGCTTCTTTCTCAGTGCATTTGCAAGTGACCTATTTTTGCACCTTTGGTATTGCAAGATGACTGCAAAAATAATGACTGGGGGGGTTTGGGGTTTTGGGGTTTTTTGCTTGAAAGGGCAACGATCTACCATAATCTACAGATGCCGAGTATTTTTCTTGAATGCTGTTGCTTTGTGATTTTTGAGATTCTCTTGCTTAAGATTGAATCATGTTAACTAACTTATGTTAAAATTGAGTCTTTGAAGCATAAAACCAAGTGTTTTGAAACTAGACTCTTGACAGACCACACTAACACAGTGCTTCACAGCAGCTTATGGTAAATAGTTTTAAGATCTATTTTGAACAGACCAATTTTCATTTGGTATATAAATCAGAAATGAAATCTATGAGGACTAATGGAATCTGCCTTTGTTTTATTAGCTAACTCAACAGAATTATTGAATATTTAGCCTAAAACTCACACACKGTGAAAGTAGTTGGTAGTTTGGAGATGCATGCATCTGTAAGCTGCTGTATGAGAATTGTGCGTTGTCTGTTTACTGTGTATAAATTCATCCGAGAAGGCATCTTGGTGTTCTTAAGTTACCTTCATGTGATGTTTTACCTTTAGTTAAACTTTACCAAAAAAGCAAGGCATGAATTCTGTACTGGAAGTTTGGCATACCCCATCCTCAGCAGGTGTCTAACCTTCCAGTTTGTGAAATGAAAAAGGGGAAATATGTGCATGGTGCTGCATTCCTGGCTTCAACTGATAATGAACTGATACAAGGATGGAAATAAATCTCCTTGGAATCAAGGTGTGTCCTCAGCGTGCATCTCTGCAACAAACTAAAGCTTCCAGCCCAGCTGCTGACCCGGAGAGGCACGTGTTTGTTACAGAGATCGCTCAGAGTTTAGCTTAGAACCGATGGGTTAAAAGCTTATGGAGGTCAGACTCTAGGTCTTGCTGCCAAGTGTTTTGAATACAGTTTTTTAGGTTTACGGTATTTTGGTAACTTAGGAATAAAGTTTGNTTTTTTTTTTTTTTTTTAAGGCTTCTACTTTGTAACTCACACATGGAAAAGAAGCACCGAAAAATTGCATTTCTTCAGAGGTGTAGGCAAGACAGTCCTATAAATATCAACTCTTGGCTGTTAAATTATTTTTAAGAGTTTGGATGGCCAGAATTCAACTCTGAAACATAAAATCAATTGAAACACCTTTGGGCGGTGTTTTTTTTGTTTGTTTGTTTTTGGTGTTTTTTTTTTTTTAAACTTTTCTTCAGATTACTGGATATTTTTAGCTGCTTAGATCCTTAGCAGTTTTAAAACTTTTCATCTAGTAGACTGGTTTTACTGTCTCTTGGCTTATGCAGAAAGAACTCTTTTGAAACAAATGGATAGAGATTTCCCTAAAATGGCAGCAAGCTAAACTTACTCAGATCCCACATACAAAGTGGGTTTTTTAATCTGCTTTTGATTGTCAACACTGCACTGAGGGGAAAAAAAGTTGCTTTTTTTCCAAAGCAACTCTGTGTCACCGGATTTTGTTTAAATATTTTCAAACTGCAGGATCTTACTTTAC
Source organism: Phoebastria nigripes (assembly GCA_035582835.1). NCBI lineage: Eukaryota > Metazoa > Chordata > Aves > Procellariiformes > Diomedeidae > Phoebastria > Phoebastria nigripes. The sequence continues at coordinate 720,297 of JAYKAV010000100.1, read as the reverse complement.
TTTGTGCCTGACTTACATGAACCAGTTTGCTTGGGCATGCTCTCCCACACATAACAATAATATGTTGTTGTGCATACACCAAACAGAACGGGCTGAGCAATTCTCTGTACAATTTGGAGATGAATTCTAGCRTTTGAATAGTTGGGCGGGGGGGAGGTTAGGAAATGCGAGCATATGAATTAATGTGCAGTTAATATTCATAGACACAAGTTTCCATAATTGCATACAAATTAAGACTTTTTCTGACAATGTTTGGTATAATAGGTGTGGATAGTTATTCCTTCAAACAAACTTTGATCAGAGAGTAATGAAAACTTAAGAAATAATTTTGTACTGTTGGTTAAGTTCCTGCTTTTTCTGAAGTCACGTAGTTATATACAGACTGGCGCTGCAGCGTGCTGGGGAACGCTGAGGAGACACTAGGAGTCACAACATGGTGTGTTGCACTACCTACTTCAGTTGCCTTCAGTGCAGCCTACAAAGATATTTTTAGAATGTATATGGGGTTTCTGTTACTCAGTTGTTTTTAGAATAACAGCCACTGACTAGTGAAATTGAAGAGGAAAGGGAGTCTTYGCATAATGAATAATACATTGCATCTTTTTGCAGCTATATACCATGCTCCGAGAGAATACATGTGGCAGTAACAGAAATGGCAGCCTTGTTCCCAAAAGTAAGTACCTTTCAGCATTGAAATGTTTTTGGCCTCATTCCTCGTTAGTAGATTTCCCTGAAAACCAAAAGCCGAAGGTAGGGAGAAATGACTAGGTATTTTTGTCAAATCTTGCATCTTTGTATTTATTAGCATGCCAATTGGGAAGGGCTAATTTGTGAATCCAGGCCTTTAATTTTACTCTTGAACTTAAAAGTCTAAGAATTGCCTGCAGTTCTTCCAAAATTGGAGGCTACTTGCATCTAGCTTGAGGAGTCATGTGGTTATACGGGAATTTTGCTATACTCGTCCCCCTCAAGGTTCCGGTTGAATGTTGTTGCCTGGATTTCTTACTTGCAGGTATGTTTAGATCTGTTATCCATCTACCAAAGCGATCTGTTTCTTCACAGCAAATTTTAGGGAGGGAAATCTCCGTGGTTAAGTTTTTGTAAAGTCTTACCTACCTCTGTAAAACTGCAAGGAAAATCTAATGCTGTTGCGCATACCTGAACGGATTGTCTTGTACAYGCTGTACCCTGATGTCAGCCAGGACATGGGCTGGGTAGCAGTAAATGGGTGCTAGAAAATTTGTGTGAGTAACTTCCTAAATGAGAGCATGAAGCAGTATTCCCTGCCTGCTGCCTGGCAGCAGTTTGAAATGTCCCTGAGATGAGAGAGGAGAAATTCCAGGAACTTGTTTCATCCGCCCCTACCCCACATCTCTGCAGCGATGTCTTATAACATCTCCAACAGCACAGAGAAGTCCGTGCAGAAAGCAGGGCCCTAGCAGGAGAAGTTTTGTATTAAAGAACACTTGTGAACCACTACCGGCTAATTAAAAGTGATCGTAAAACGGTTTTGTTGTTCTGTCGAGTTCAACTTCTACTATCCTTTCCCAGAAACCCAAATCTGAACTGGTAAGGACTTCTTTGCGTCTGCTGACATCTAGTGCCTACAGACTCCAATCCGAGTGCAAAAAAACCCTTCCCGTGGAGACCTGCCCTACCACAGACATCCAGCTGGTCACGCAGCAAGTTATCCAGTGCGCCTACGACATTGCCAAGGCTGCTAAACAGCTGGTTACCATCACAACCAAAGAGAACAACAACTGAGTCACACTTGGCTCTTTAGTCTTGTTTTTTAAAGGTTGAATTTCAAATATAGGTGTGGAACTATTCAAATTTTTATGAGAAAAACTAAAGGGGCAAGAAACTTTTTTTTTAAAACTCAGTATTATTTTTGCATGTTTTCTAACAATTTTATGATTAATTTAACCCACTGCCTTATTTTGTGCCTGTGTTGCCAGTTTAGTTACAGATAATAGCATGTTGCGAATAGCTGTTGAGCCATTATCACGTACCAGCGTTGTATCAAGCTCTTGCTAGATGTTTCCCTGGGGCCACGTTCTGCTTTCAGATACTGCTTGCAAAACTCCCGCTGAAGTCAGCTGCATGTATCGGAGGGCAGAATCTCGCCTCTGCTCTGTCCGTCCTGGAGCCGTGGTGCCGCTGACCGAGAAACCTGCAGCGAAACAGGCTCTGAAGGCTCCAGGACCGTAACTGCCGCCCAGCAGGAAGAAGGTTGTAGTCCTGATAACGGAGTACAAGCCGAATATTATCTGTTCCCATATCAACTGTTGTGCAATAATATGTTTTTAGTCTGCTAAATCAATCGTAGTTGTGGGCATCCGAGCTTATTACATGTAACTATACAAGGTCTTTGTCACTTTAACTGTTTTGGAAGGAATTTGAAACTTAATAGTTACTTCTTTTAGTTGTCACTATGCCATTAATATATATGTTTGATGTTACTTTAGGGCATTAGTGGTTAAAATATTATCCTTTGTTTCTGATTTAATAATTCATTCTTAAGTTTCTTACAAAATTTTACTGTCATCTTCAAGGCACTGTCTTGTTTGCAGCAGCATTGCTCAGTAACTCAAGATGCAATTTCACTAAAGATTTCTGTGATAATTAAAAACAAAAAAGGAAGTTAGAAGAGTGCCAGTGCAAAAGCAGCTGTGTCTGCCATAGCATATAACCTCTGTACCTCAACATATCCAAATGTGAAAAGATTTCTGATATCTAGTAAGTTTTATGCAAATCTTTCAAAATTTTACAAGCTACATGTGGAGTAACCCAAGCTAGGCTGCCCGTTAGAAAGGGGTAGGTCACTGCATGTTTCAGGCTTTTTCATTCATAACAGTTCACAAAACTGTGTTGGTCCATACTTTCAAAAAATGAGAGTTCTTTGGGAATCTAAATTCCATGGGGGGAAAAAAATCGCTCCCATTTGGAAGCGTGTTGTCATTTCAAGGAGCTGGCTGCGGCAGTTCAGCTGGCAGCCATTTGAAGTGGTCTTTTAGTTAAGAGCGAAGTCACGGAACTGCCGCAGCTGTCACGTGGCCGCAGTTGATGTGAACATTTAGACAGTTTTCACAGAAACAATTGAGTCAGAATTGGCTATCTGCTGTTCCACAAACGGGTCTGCAGTATGCGGTCTGCCAAACCCACAAACTCTTCAAGGCTTTCTGGTGAAAAACTGCCGTATTTAGGTGAACAGACAAACTAAGGTTCAGTGGTTGGTTCCTTTTCAAATCATACTGTGTTTGTATGTATATATAAACAYTAAGTGCCATAACACTGTTGGATTCTTGTATGTTGTAATTAGCTCCCTTTTTTAAAGTAGTGCAAGTTTGAGGGAGGGAAGGAATGGAGTCGATGACAACCCAGTAAATTAATGTTCTTCATTGTGGTTTTTTTTATTTCCTTTCTGCACTTCTGAATTCCAGACCTGTCTCTAAACTCACGGGAATGCAGACAGGCTGGGATTAGAACTGCAAAAGACGTTTGTAAAACCTACTTCAAAATTATGCTACTGGCAATTAAATACATTGATAATCTTCTAGGAACTTTTCCTTAAATTGGCATCATTGAAAGGCAGCGGATGGTATTTTTAAATCTCTCAGGACACCATTGTATGCTTTTTCTTCAACATATCTTACCTGATTTCCAAAGCAGGGTAACACTGAGTTATGTTGTTAAGTTATCAGTTGTTTAAACTTGCCTCTGTACCAAAACAAATGGACGCTTTGATCACTGCAAGCCCTCGTTCCAGCTACRCTGGAAGGCCTAGCTATAAAAACATGGCCAACCCGCAATTGATTAAACAGCATTTCTGGTCAATTCCCCCATCTCCGAACAAAGGTTTGTTCTAGGTTGGTTATGGTCAYGCTGTGTCATCGCTCCAGAACCACGGTGACCGTCATGCAAGGTGGGCAATTTTCTGATGTTCTCAGTAAAACAGAAGTGGTCTGAGCACATGCTGGTGTGCTATGTCAGCTCTTTCCACGAACAGGCAGAGTGGTTCAAAACCAACAGTGGAACTAAAGGGTACTACGTAGAGTAGCCCTCGAATCATACAGCACTGCGGGTCAGAAGATCTGTAATACCTGAAATAACAACAGTGGTTTTTTTCTTTTATGACTAGATCTCCTCTTTTTCCCCTGTAAACAAACGTGCTCTTTCTTTAAAAATGCTGCGTAGGAAAGTAAAAATCTTTTTGCCTTTTTCCAAAACTTGTATTTATCAGTGTCACTCTGTCTGTACAATATTTTGACTTAATCTTTTGTTTACTGTATTACTATAAAATGCTAAAACCCTTTCAGTGTGCAAAATTATTTGGGGTTATTTGATTGCTGGTTCTCTAAAGAAAAGATCTTGAAAAGGTTCCTATAGTTGAGGAAAGCCTGCAGTGCTGGAACGGCACCCATTTTGTCACAGCCCTGTAACAGCTCCTCACATGCCACACCAGCTGAAGTGCGTGGACTGATTTTAAGCTGCAGTTGCCTACAGTAATAGCAAGGAATCAAGTGCAATAATCAACTAGAACTCCCCTCCCCTCCTRGTGTTGCAGTAGTTTGCTCGCGTAAAGAAACAAACAGTTGTTCAGGTTGCGATTATTCATTATTTATGAAACAAGTGGAAAAAAATGAATGAATGAATGAAATCAATGAAGTCTTCAGCACCTTCTGGAGAGGAACTGGACACATTAAGAATTACTGCCACAGCACACATTATCTATCTTGCTGATCTGCAATGCGTTATGAATTAACTCCTAAAAGCCAGCTGGGCCTCTAGGCACGTCCTGCTTCTCCGAGGTGGGAGCCTGACACTTAAATAGCGAACGCAGCACATAGCGGTTTACAGTTCCTGTTCCACGGGAGGCACAGATTCTGTCACCGTTTGGATCCAAAGGGCCCATTTTATCTGCCATGTTGCCCCAGTGTAGCATGTACTGAAATCCATCATCGCAACTCCTGAACACGGAGTAAGTGAAGCAGTTCAGCCCTCCAAGGATGCTCGCACCTCTGCGTTCTTGAAGCCAGTAGAAACTTGCTCTTGTGTTCAGCTGGGCCACAGCTAAATATTTTCAGAAATCTATGGAGTTGAGTCTCGGCGTCATTGTAGGCTATTCCAAAGCCACCATTATTTCAGGAGTTCCTTGATTCTTCCAAGTTTTCTTTCTGTAGTCTGGAACTGCATTTAGTGCTTGTTCCTCGGGTGCAAAGGACAAGAATCCTCAGGTCCATGCTGCTTTTGGGTAACTGTAGAGCTAACAGGGTCAAAACAAAGATCATAACTACTTTATGGGCTCTAGAATTAATCTTCCACATGTGTGCTATTCAGCACGCAAAGACGGTACTTTGGAGAGCACAGAATATCCTCCAAGAAAAAGCATCAGTGACATTTGAGAGTTGATACTTTAAGGCAGTAACACCTCCTTCCAGCTTCCGCTGACTTTGGTAGCTACTGTCTAACAAATGACAGAGGTGAGTTAGGCTGCAGAGTAGCTCATAGTTCAGTATGAAAAATAGGATCTGCTGGGCGTGTGGTTTAGGTAGGGTTACTCAAATTCAGTTTAGTTTTTAGAGCTAGGCAAAGCATGACAGAAGATGGAAAGACACTGAGCAGCTGAGATGCGCTGTACCAACCGCATTAACGCAGCTGATAATGCTAAAAATAATTAGAGTAACATCTGAGGCAGTAGCAACAAGTCTGCCTCAAAAATTATTTAAAAATTGGGACCTTAAGCCTCAATATCAGCAAAACAAAAGTAATTTATAAGAGGGAACTATAGCACCGGGGGAAGGAACGGGCCCGGTGTTCTGGGTGCTGTGTGGCAACTAAGGTGCAGATTGGAAGCAACGACAGTTCTGCTTGCGTGATGCCGTTGCCCTCCCGATGGGCTCGCCTGTCAGGGTGACCGGCGTGTACAGGCTTCCCCGTACTGCTGCTACCTACCCTGCTGCGATACCCTCGCTCAGCCATGCGCTTGGCCTCCTGCCGCACTAACTCCTCACAGCGCTGCCGGGCCGATCCCTCCTCTTCCTCCTCCTCCCTCTGGCGCTGCTGCTCCTCCTGTTCTTGTAAGCGGCGCTCTGTCATCTGGGCACAGAGAAGACGGGGCTGTTACGGCAAGATCGGACACAGACTGGGCACCTTCCACGGCTGGGTGCGTGTCTGGAAAGCGGGCTGTACCTGCGCCTCCAGCTCCTGCCTGCGGGCTGTCTTTAGTTCCTCCTCCTGCTCCTTCTCTCGTCTAGTCAGTTCTTTTGCCTCTTCAAGTTCTTTAATCAACTGCTCTCGATACTTTATAGACTCTTCTTGGGCTTGTCTGTTTAACTCCATCTTCTCTTGGATCTGGCGCTGCCTGCCTGCAAGGACCTTTGTGAAGTGAGAGGATTAAGGGAGAAAATAAGTCAGGAAAGGGCCCAGCCTTAGAAGCAGAACTGGGGAAATCTCAGTGCAGTTAAATAGTTAAACAGTTCTCAGAAAATGTATCGGACAAGCAGAAAAATTCTGCCCTGGGTACTGAAGGCTGTAACCCTCTGGGGGTGGAGGGTCACAGCTGGAAAGATACCTTCATCAAACCAAGAGAGACACCTCAGCAAAAAAGGTCATCACCTCATTCATCAGGTGATCTCTGGCCTTCTTCTCTCTTTCCCATTCTTCTTCCCTCTTCTCCCACACTTTTTTAGCTTCTTCTCTAAAGGAGAGAGGAAGAATTATCTCTAAGGTTACTACTTAAAGTTAAAAAAGCCCTATATACTCCACGGGCATAGACGAGCTACCCTGTGCTTTAGAGGAGCACTCAGGTTTCTTTTCAGGCTTGTTCCCAGGCAGCTAGTGTGTGCGTCCCACCTGTGCCTATTTCAGGGAACCGCTCTGACCTCCCTGGTACTGAACAGCGGGAGGTAACACACCAAAGGAAACGCTGGCCTGTAGCAGGACTTCTTGGACGTGGGATCTGCCCCAGGCACAGAAGGGCCTCGGGAGGAAGCTTGCCTCTTAACAAGGATACTACTTCACACAGCGGGTGGGTAGTTAAGGACATTGCTGGAAAAGCTGAAGATTTTGCAAATCTTCCCTCTGCAACAAAACCTTTAACTAAAACCTGATGGTAGCATGCATCGTCCTGTCACCAGTGAAGATGCTCTCTGCGCTGGGGAGAGCGTAAGTTGAACCTGAACGAGGAACCTGAGGCAGCTTTTATCTACAAGCTCYGAGATACAAAAGGAAAAAATACGCAGGCTTTGGAGTCACTTAGACTAAACCCTCCACATCAGTAATGCAGAATCATTGAAAGTTGGTTACAAAGTACTTGCAACTAAAAGGTAATTCTTGCTGTCTCTRCGTTACTACCTTTTTTTGTTATTAAAGCTCTTGCATTAGAGCTAACGTAACAGAAATTACGGACTAGGTGTTGGGCCAAAGTAATTGAAACACAACCACAGGCTTTGACTCTGTCCTGGCAGAAAAGCTTGGGGTCTGTCTGTACTGGCATGCTGACCGCCTAGCACAGTACTAGCAGACGGAACGAAGGGGTAGAGCTCACTTCTACTGCAGTGCTTCTAGAACTGCAAGGCCAACCAGACACCGCTTTCTAACGTCCACTTTCGAAGCCTATTTAACAAACGTGAATGGAGCTCTGCTAACCAGGCAGGAACATTCAGCACATATGGTCTCTTTAGATGATGTAAAGAGGTGGGCAGACTTACCTAAAAATAGTCTGCAGCTCTGCCTCCCTCTCCTTTTCTAACTGGAGCTGTTCCTCAATGACATGTTTCATCCAGGCAACATCTGCAACAGCCCGTTCTCGTCGCGCAGACTGGCGGCGCTGATCCTCATCTTCTTTCTCGAGTAGGGCTAATAAGATTTGCCTGTCTATCTCCTTGAGAAAAACCACAAGATTAAGAACAATCCAACAGGCTTCCAGCCTGTGTGCAGGGCTACTCTCTACAAATTATTGGTGACGTAGTGTCAAGGGTGTGCTCAGGAAGACACTCAGTGTGCTGGCTTCCCCATGATCTTTTTGTTCCAGCCCTTTTCACAAGCTGGAAGGGGCTTCCTAACTAATTATCTGTTAGAGGCAGACACATAAAACACAAAGAACAAGTTTCTTCAGCACACAGTATCTGTAGCGTATAAATCAAGGGGTACTTTCTCTTACCAGCTCCTCTTGTATCTGCTGGGCTCGTCTCTTTAGCTGGGCATTACACTGGTGCCTCAAAAAGCGACTGAAGGAGAAGAAAAAGAAAACATTTAAACTGACTCTAAAGCCCTATGTTACTATACACCAGCACTCAAGAAGGTATGTCTGTGACAATGCAACTTTCAGGCAACAGAGGTACCTGCTACTGCTAACATGAACAGAAGTAACAGCACCAACGCGTTTGCTCATTGGCTGTTCTGGGCGCTTCCATCAAAACCCAAATATTTACAACCCACCGCCACCATCTGAAATATCTCCTCGTGCCATAAGTACTACTGCGGACATAGGAACAGATTCTATCCAAGCCCTGCTGAAACCAGCTACGCTCGATCTCATACCCAAGCTCCTTCTTCTTCCGGTGCTCTTCCATTTGTTTCCTTTCTTCTTCCAAGTTCTCCAGCTCCCACTGCTGCTTTAATAAATTCTCCTGTTCTTTTTTCAGCTTTGTTGCCTAAAAGGAAAAAAACAGCCACCAAGAAGAGTATGTCAGAGAGCTAGGACATCCCAGAGAGAGGGTTTGTACCAGGGTTTGTACCCCGTTCTGCTCCTCTGCAAACAGTCAAAATCCTTATTGCAGCAAATATTCCACATTAATTTGTGGCTCGGTGGCTCACAGCTCAAGAGACACTGTGAGAAGCCCCAGCTGAAAAAGCCTTTGACCTGAACCTGTCATACTTAGAAGTTTCTATCAATCTCTCTCTCATCTGGTGCAGCACAAAAGGGTGCTCACATTTCAAGAGGAGCAAACAAAAGCTACCGGAATGCAGTTAATACGCCAGTGTTCACGGGAGAGGTCTACATTACTAACAGAAATTATGTCACAACTAACTTTGTTCCAGATTTAATTTAGCGGAAACCTGGAGGGAAGAGGTCAGGTCAGTGTTGCTGTATTTTCAAGTGAAACAATGAATTTCCTTCTCAAATGATGAGAAACTAAAGATTACCTCTGTCTCCTGTAATTTCAGTTCTTCTATTTGTTGAAGCAACGTCTCCGCTTGCTTCTTCTCTTCCAGCCGACGCTTCTCTTCCTCTTGTCTCATTCTTTCCAGCGCTTCCCTTCGTGTAATTTCATATTCATTTTCATAACGTTTTTTCTCTTCAAGTTCAGCTGCTGCTTGCTTTCCGAGCCAAAAAAAAGCATGGCATTTAAGGTTAGGCTAACGCAAAGAAACAGCCTCTGGCTCAGGAAATCTGCAAATCAAATTCTTGCAAGCTGACACATATTGGGGAAATATGGAACAAAATACGCTAGGAAGGAACACAAGGACAAAGCAAACCTATCTGCTGATCACTGCCTGAAAATGGTTATCAGTCTGTACACATCTTTCGCAGGACCCTGCAGCGGTCTGATGCGAAGCACAGGTGGGCTTAAAAATACACTCAGTTTTTCCTATTACAACATAGATTATTGTTTTAGTTAACCCTGAAATCTGTATTTGAAGGCCTTTATTATTCTCTCACATCAAAACCACTGTATTCCCATATCTAGTATGTGCATATTCAAATACTGAGCTCTCCCAGCTTTGCGCTGGCTCTGCACTGCAGTTCGCTGTTAGACGAGCACCCAGTGCCACACCGAATCCCACAACGGATCCGTTCAGCAGATAGCACGGGATTTTCTAGCAGATAGTGTGTACTTGTTAGACAGGAACGATGGCTCTTCATTAAGAGCATCCTTCCTGTTAGCAGCTCCTGTCATTCTGTGGACACCAGAACTCCCCTTCGCTATGGGAATGAGCAAGGCAACCTCAGTCATAATTTGGTTCAAGACTGGTGTGAGAAAAATGAACAAACAGCCAACTCCTATTCCTTCCACATCCGAGCCGTGTCCGTACAGGAAGGTAAGCTGTCTGCCAGTCGGGTCAAGAAGCACATCGTGTCACACCTCCACCTGCTCACACGTTTCAGGAGTCTGCCCTAGTGACCAGTAACACCAGGGCTACCCCAGCCTACCTTGGTTTTTTGCATTAGCTGATCACCCCAAGCCTCCATCACGTGCTTCCTGTGCAGCTCCGACTCCACCTGTAGATGACAACAGATGCCRTTAGTGCCAGAGGCTCTCCTGTCCCCCAGGACCTAGACAGACTCTCTAGAGCTCCTCCGGGCCCAGCCGCAGCCCTGAAGTCCCAGCAGGATCTGCCTCCGCAGAGGTGGGCTCGTTTGGGTGTCCTTGGTGCCCACCAGGTCACAAGCTGAGGGTCAATGTCACACGCCAGTTCTGGGAAACACTACAGTGACACTGAAGCCAGAGCTGTGGCGGCTAGAGCAGCAGGTCGGTGGAATAAAGAATAAGGAAGTGCCAAGGACACGGCAGGTACAGCTTTAAAAAGCCCCTGAGATATTTACATCATGGGCTCCCTGTGTCAGAACAGATTTCTGACTGTTTTTGAAAAATACCACTTTGAGGGGACTTCTTACACAGTTAAGCCATTTTCTTCTTTGCCTTTTGCTTATCAGAACTTAGGACAATTGCTGTGATTCAAGATGAATGACAACAGTAGATACACGATGACATTCAAGTTAAAAACTGTTTTAATAAATGCAAGGCAGCAGGGACTAAAAAGAAGGTAACATCACCTCCCGGAGCTCAGCATTGTTTTTCTTCCAGTGCTCATACAGCAGCTGCTCAGCAACCTGGAAACACGAGAGTTGGGTTATGTCAGAATACAGAAGAATTCGAGATAGCAAACCCTCCCAAGGCAGCCGTTCGTTAAGCGCACCAAGCGCTAAAAGACGCAGCGCGGGGCACCTCTGCCGAGCCCCCCAGCAAGCGCCATTTGCACATCTAAAGCAAGGGAACGAGCCCCGGGCTGCGAGGCCTCTCCTGGCGCCGCGCAGGGCCGGGCCGCGAAGAGCCGGGGCCGCGGGAGGCCCCGCCGCTCCCCTCACCTTCCTCCTCCGCTCCTCCCGGCCGGCTCGCAGCTCCTCGCTCCGCTGCCGCATCCCGACGGCCTCCGACCCGCGGCCCCGCCGCAGCTCCCGCAGCTCCGCCGCCAGCGCCTCCCGCTCCTCGTCGAGCAGCCGCCGCAGCCGCCACCGCCGCTGCTCCAGCC
>JAYKAV010000100.1:693154-708666 GCA_035582835.1 Phoebastria nigripes | reverse complement strand
CACAGCGCCATCGCCCGCCGCCCGCCGCCAACGGCCGGCGCCATGGCAACGCTGCCGGCCGCTACGGGCGCCGCCGAGGGACACGCCGGGACGAGCTTCGCGGGAAGGGAGGGGCGGCCGCTCCCCGTGGGCTCACCCCGAGCCGGCCCCGGGGGCCCAGCTTCTGCCGCCCACCCCCCGGTACCCCCGTGCCCCCTCTGAGGCCCCGAGCGCTCGCAGGGCGTGAAGAGGCGGTTCGGTGAGCTGGGTGGCCGGGGCGGTTCGAGAGGGCGGCCGGGCTGGTGCCGGTGCAGGCGCTTGTTGTGCCATAGAACCCCGCGGCGGCTTAAAGCTCCCGGCGGCTCGGGTGTTTATTGCGCTGTGAACATTTCAGGTGGGTTAAAGGTTTCTGTTTCTGCCGGCCTTGGCAGCGGCACCAGCCCGGCACCGCCTGCAGAAGCTCGTCCCGCACCGCACCCCAACCGGGCCGGCCGCTGGCTGACCTGGGACGTGCCCGAGCACCCGGGGACGGGGCCCGGGCACCGCGGGCACCGGCTCGGCGGAGGGAGGAGGCGGCAGCCGGCGGCCCCGTGCGTGTGGCACCGCTGGCGACAGGCGGCTCCTGGCTTGCGGCCTTGTGCCAGCGCCCTCCCTGCCAGCCAGAGATCGGTATCGCCCCACGACCTGTTTTTCCAGAACAGCCGGTAAAAACACCGGATTTGGCGCCCCGTCACGGGTAAATCCCCTCCCCGCGCTGCTGGAGGCGGCTGAGCCTCCCTCCGCACCCGTCCCCACACCGCCACATCCCCGCTCCCTCTCCCGCCGCGGGGAGGGTGAGCTCTGCCTGCCTGGACGGAGCTCGGTGTCATTTTTCCACCCCCAGCCCTTCGCAGAGGTGTTTTAAGATTCATCGCCCCCCCGCTTAGGGTTGAGGGTTGTTTTCCCAGCGCGGGACGCGCTAACTCAACCGTCTGCTCCCCGTGAAAAATTTATCTCCCCTAAATAATTAACAACCACCAGCCTGGAACACTGCACCGGGCCAGGGCTGCTGCCGCGTAAACAACCAGGGCGGGGGATGCTCCGATTTCCTACCCCCCCCCCCCCCCCCCGCTGCCGGGGCAGGGACCGCAGGCGCCCGTGCAGCCCTGACCAGGCCGGGGCCGCCCCCGGGCCGCAGCGGGGGATGAACCGGGGTGGGCTGAGCAGCGAGGTGAGGCCAGGCAGGCCGGAGCGGGCAGCCCGGCCTCCTCCGGCGACCAAACCGGCCCTCGCAGCCGGCGAGGCCCGGGCCACGGGGCCGGTGCCCCGGGGCTGAGGGAGCGCTGAGGGGAGCGCGGCCCCGCCCCGCCGCACCTTGAGGCCCGCTCCCGCGTCCCGATTGGCGGGCGGGCGGGTGGGCGGTGCGCGGCCATTGGTCGGAGCGGCGGGGGCGGGGCGCGGTGGCAGCGCGCTGCCGGGTCGGGCGGCGGGGCCGGTCCCGGTGCGGAGCCGGTGCCGGGGCGGAGCGGGCGGTGCGGGCCGGGCCATGGCGCTGCTGCTGGAGCACGAGTTCAAGCCGCTGCCGGCCGACAAGCAGATCGAGACGCTGCCCTTCCTGGAGGCCGTGGCGCACCTGCCGCCCTTCTTCGGTGAGCCCGGGCCGGCCGTCTGCGGGGGCGGGAGCTGCGGCAGGGCCTGGCCCGGTACCGGCCCTGCTGCCGYGTCCAGCCGTGGCCGTCTGCGGGCGGAGGGTCCTCGGGCTCCACCGGTCCGGGTAGCCTCTCCCCGGCCGTGGGTCCCCCTTCGCTCCTGGGGCTCCCCCAGTTCTGGGTCGTCATCGTCGTCCCCCCCCCCCCTCCGGTAGGTGCTCACCCCCGGGCCCGGCTGCTCCCCTCCCCCGGTGCCTGGTGCCCCCCGGAGAAGCAGCCCGGTGGGGCCGGGGTTGCATCACGGACCCGTCAAACCTGCCGAGCAGCCCCGTTGGGAAACGTCCCGCTGACCCCGGGGCCCCACGCCCCGGCAGAGCCGCAGACGCCGCAGCGGGGCCCGGCTGCCTTCCCCCGGTACGCCCCGGCCGGAGGCATCGCTCGGGGCAGGCAGCTCCCGGCCGGCCCGTGGATCCCACCCGTGGCCGCTCACCCCACGTCGGGGACGGGGCAGGCACTGCCGGGGCCGTGGGTGTCTGTCGGCGCGGCCGCCCTCGTGCCACGCCGGCCTGCGCCATCCTGCTGCCCTCCACAATGTCGGCTATTGTGTGACGGCTCCGTGGCAGGGCTCGGCCACGCAGGACACAGGGCTGCCTGCCTGGGGACGGGCAGAGAGGGTCCTGTGCCTGTCATGCTGCTCTGGACCGTCGCATCGGGGCCGTGTCATGGAGCCGGGGGTCGCTGGCGGGGCCGGGGCGGGAGGCAGGGCTGTGCCGGGGGGCCGGCAGCCGCTCGCCGTGGCCATGTGCGAAGCCCGAAGAGCCGTTCCCAGCCTTGCTGGTGTGCGTCTCGGTGCCTTGGCCGTGGTTAAGGTGAAACCTGTTGGTTACAACTCGGAACTTTGCGGTGTCTCCTGCGTCCCCTAATGATTAATCGTCCTCCCTCCGTCTTTCCACAGATTGCCTGGGGACTCCCATTGTCTACTCGCCGGTCAAAGCAGACCTGACTGGAAATATCAAGGTAGGAAGGGGCGTAGGAGGGCTCGGGGGGGGTGAACCCCCAGGCAGAGATGCTGTGGGACTGGAGAGGCAAGACCCGGAGGTGTTTAAAAAGGGCTTTTCTTCCCATGGGGGCTTTCGGGCTCAGCGGTGGCTCGTCTCGGTGTGTTTATTAACAAGGTTCCCTGGTGAAAGCACTGTTTGGCAGCCGTGGTGCTCACTGCAGACACCACGTTTCCCCACACCATAGCCATGAGCATCAGCCCGCTGCCGTTCTGCCGCTCTGCCCGGGATCTCCCGGGAGCCAACCCCCCTTCTCTGCCCTCTCAGAAAATCCGGGCGGTTTACGACTCCAACCCCGCCAAGTTCAAAACGCTGCAGAACATCCTGGAGGTGGAGAAAGAGATGCAYGGCTCGGCCTGGCCCAAGACGGGCGCGACGCTGGCGCTGATGTGGTTGAAAAGGTGACTCACGGCGTTGGGGGCTGCTCCGGGCTGTGTCCCGGCATGCGGGGAGCCCGTCCAACGCTGGCTGGAGGCTGCTGCGGAGAGCGTGGGTCCGGCTGGTCCCTTCAGGCTGGGTCTGGCCGGGGCAGCATGGGGTACTGCGTTTTGGGGAGCACAGCCCGGCGCGCTGGCTGCTCGAGCAGGAGCACGCAGGGGCAGGCATCAGCCCTGTGGGGAGGGTGTGCTGCTGGGGCTGGGGGTTTTTGGGGGGCCCAGACGTGCTGGGCTTGGGGGGTGCCTTGCTGGAGGCTGGGAAGTAGCATCCCCTTCCCCACTCTGACATCTCCGCTCTTCTCACAGGGGCCTGAAGTTCATGCTGGTGTTGCTGCAGAGCATCTCCGATGGTGAGCGGGACGAGGAGCATCCGAACCTCATCCGAGTGAACGCCATGAAGGCTTACGAGATCGCTCTGAAGAAATACCACGGCTGGATGCTGCAGAAGCTCTTCACGGTGAGCGTTCACGTCTCTGTGGAGGAAAGCAGCTTTTCTTTAAGCTCAGCTGCTCCATTAGTTGCCCTGAGAAGTGATGTGTTTTAGGGGAATAAGGGCTTGGAAACATGGGAAGCTGCTGATCTATTTTGAGCAGTATTTCCAGGGGACCCTCTCTGCACATCCCTGCTTCTCCGAGCGTCCAGCCAACATCCCTAAGGTTGTTCCCGTGCGCCGCCGAGTGCCTGGAGACCCCGTGGCGTCCGAATGGGACGTCTCCAGGCGCTCAGAGGCGCACGGGAACAACCCAAACTGGGGTCCTGCGTGTGGGACGTGGAGGACTTTGGGTTTGTGGGAGCCTTACAGCTTCTTCCCCTGTTTTATAGGGCTCGGTCTACGCTCTTCCGTACAAATCGGATTTGCTGAAGGCATTAGAGAAGGGTAAAGAAGTCAAAGAGGAGGAAAGCATAGAGAAGATTCATCAGTTTCTCTTGAGGGTCACCCCCATCCTGGATGCAATTTATGAGATGTACGCAAAGATGAACGCCGAGCTGAGCTACAAAGCTTAAGGCTTCCACGGGACTGGCAGGGCTTAAATAAGGTGTGACGGGTGCTACCTGTGTCTTAATCACTGAGGCAGCTGGGGTGGCTCCTGGCTGTCAGGTGACTTTGATTCTCATCTGGATCTGCAGTGGATAACCTGTTTTCTTAAAAAAAAAAAAAAAAAAAAAATTTAAAAATTAATTTTCTATTGAGAATATGGCAATAAAACAATCGTACCCCGTTGTCATCGTAGGATTTCCCAAGCTTTGGTACTAAAGAGGAAAAACAAGTGTTTCTAGTCCTAACCGCCGGGTTTACGTCTACCACGGTACGGGGAGTGAAGCGTGGCTGGCGGCAGCGTCCCACCAATGCTGCCTTGGCTCTGCCCTGACTCTCGGACTGCACCGCTGCACCCTCGGCTGTGCTGCGCCCGGTACCCGCTGTGTGCCAACGAGCACCCGATGCCGCTTGCCCACCGACGGGCGCCCGGGTGAGAAAATTCCCGAATGATGCCCGCAGTGCCTGCAGCGGAGGAACCGATGACTTTCCCGGGTGACCCCAACTCCTCCAGCGCCTGCGTGGGAGCGAGCTGCCTCCGCTGGGACGGCTGAAGCCGGGGGACTGTCCCGACACGGTGTTTGTGGAAGCACACGTTGCCTTATTAACCSACTGCCTTACGGCACTGCCGAGCCCCACGCTGGCGGGGCAGGGAAACAAAATTTAATAAAAACTCACGGTAACCTCGGCCTGGGCGGCTGTTTCGGGGCTTGCTCCTGGGGGGGCTGTTGTGGGGAGGGTGTTTCTGGGCTTGTTTCAGGGCTGTTCCTGGGGGGCTGTTTCAGGGAGGGTGTTTTGGGGAGGGAGATTTGGGGGGCTTTTCCTGGGGGGGCTGTTTTGGGGAGAGTTTTTGGGGCTGTTCCTTCTGGGGGCTGTTTCAGAGAGGTTGTTCTGGGGGGCTTGTTTTGGGGAGGCTGTTTCAGGGCTGTTCCTGGGAGGGGGCTGTTTCAGGGAGGGTGTTTCGAGGGGCTGTTCCTGGGGGGCTCCGGGTGACCCGGTGCCCGGGTGCCGGCAGGAGCGGAGGGGGCGGGCGGGGGCCGCTCCCGCAGGCGGGTCCCGGTGCCGCCCGCCCCCGGAGCCGGGGCGGGGAGGGGCCGCTCTCCGGGACGGGCCCCGCGGCGACTCGGCGGCGCCGGAGCCTACGGGACCCTTCGCGGGACGAGCCGCGGTACGGGCCGGGAGCGGAGCGGGCAGCCGGGGGGGGGCGCGGGGTCCCGCAAAAACGGGGGGCGGCACGACCGTGGGGGTGGCCGGGCCGGGACGCAGGTACTGGGGCGGGACACGGGGACCGGGGCGGGATGGAGCCCCCGGGGCAGGACACGGGGACCGGGGCGGGATGGAGTGAGTCTCCGGGGAGGTTACAGGGACCAGGGCAGGATGGAGCCCCYGGGGAGGATACAGGGACCGGGGGAGGATGGAGCCCCCAGGGCAGGACAGAGGGTCCGGGGCAGGATGGAGCCCCCGGGGAGAGGACAGGGCTGCGGGATGTGCTGGGCAACGCAGGGCCCAGCCCCATGGGCTCCCCCGGCACTGCGGGGGTCCTGACCTGTCTGGACAGTTTGGGGGCTCACCGCTCCGAGGGTGAGGTGCCGGGTGCGTTCCCACGGTGTGCTTTGGGGAAGGGGTTACCAATGGCTTTGAAGTTCATCCATCGGACCACGCCGAGTTCATGGCTCTCGCCCAGGTGAGCGCGGTCCCGGCGGTGCGGTTTATTTTGGAAGCTGGCTGGTTCACTCCGGATGAGCGTTTCCACCGGGGCTGAACGTGAACACTGTGTGGTTTCAGTGATTCACTCCTACCCAGAGCCCTTCGTGCTTTAGTTTGAGGAACACTTTAATGTGGCAAAGTCTGCATCACCCGCTAATGGGGCATCCTCCCTGCCGCCCGCTCAGGGCATGTCCCTGCACATCCTGGTGTTGGTGCCGGTGTCTGTGCCCCTGTGATGGGCTGGAGTGGGGGACTAACTGGGGATACTGGTCTGGCTGGGAGGTAACTTGGCGGAAAGCTGGGGAGAGGGGGGAGTGCACGTAGGGGAGCGGGCAAGAGGGTTTGTGTTGGATGCGAGAGCCGGGGCCGTGCCGGCAAGCCTCGGCACGATGAACTACGCCTTGACTCATTTATTCCATGGGGTGAGGAAGTCTGAAAAATAAAAACCCAAATAACTAACAAGCCAACTAAAACCCCATTGACAGCACCTTTCCTGGCAGCGGCTGTGCCCATGGGAGCACCCAGGCTGACGGCACCGGCCAGCGAGCCCGTCGTTTCCAACGCGAGCCTCCTGCCCCGGTCGCTGGTGGCAGCGCCGGCTCCCGGCCCCGCCTGCCCTTTCCACTTGTCCACTCGCTTCTGCCCCGCGTCTCCCTGGGCTCCGGCCTTGCGAGCATCCCTGGGGCTGCCTGCCACCCAGCTGAGTCCCCAGCCGCTTCCTACAGCGAACAGCGTCCTGTGCCGGTGGCTCCCTGGCTCTGCCCTGGGCTCCGGCCGCGTGTGACAGCCCGTGCTGTGTTTGGGCTTTTCCCTAAAGGTGTGCTTGTCCCGGGGCTGGGATTCCCAGCACAGCTGAGGAGTTAGGTGCTCCATCCCCATGCACAGCCCGCGGGGTTGGCGTGCTTGGCAATCCCCTCTTCTCTGTTGTCCAAGGACAAATCGGCCATGCAGGGGCTTGTGTTTGCCTGGGGTCAGGGTGTGGGACCTGCAGGCTTTGGCAGGTGCTTGTGGAATTTCTTCCAGAGAGGGTGATGGCAGGAAAGTCAGCAAGGAGGAGAAACCGTATCGGCTCTGCGGCTCGGCCCGTGTCTCCCGCGGCAGCACTGTCCCCGCTGGGTGCCACCCGCGGCTGCACCATCCCTGCTGGGTGTCCCCCAGGGTGGCGGGGAGGAGGGGACCGCTGGCTGAGGCCCCCCCAGCTGCAGCAGGATTTTGGGGCTGTTTGCAGCCCTTGTCCCCTGCGTCTGTGGGAGCATCATGTGCTGCTGCCACGGGCAGCTGTGGGACATGCTGCCTAATTAGAAGCACGTTATCCGGCACAGATCCCAGCCCGCCCCGGGAGGGCCCAGCCTGCCATTATGGCTTGTTGTACAAAGCTGCAGCCCAGCAGAAAATTATATGTTTCCCGGCTGCTTTTTCTGTCCCAGGACCCGCAGGGAGGGCTGAGGTCCCCAGAGGCAGGAGCTGGGCTGAGCCTTAATGCTGGGTGTGTTTTTGTCGAAAGCAGGGCTGGGGGACAACCCGGGGTCACTCACCTGCCTGTCCGTGCCCCTGCCAGCGCTGCCTGCCCGGAGGGACCTGCAGGGCACGGCGGTGCCTGTGGCATGGTGCAGTGCTTTGCTCTCCACGCTGGTAGCGTGGCTCTCCTGCAGTCCTATCTCCCTCTGGGCAGCCTAAACCCATAATTTCTTTTCCTAACCGCTGCTCCTGCCCTCCCGTGGGCTGTAGCCCCCCTGTGCCATGTCCGTCCCCCTCCCGGTGCCCAGCGTGGCCGTGCCGGCACCGCAGGCGCCCAGGGCCAGGTCCCACCAAGCCCCTGGGGGCTGTGGGAGCAGTGGGGCATTCAGTCCTGCTCCCAGCCCCGCTGCAGTGGCAGCTCCCCGCTGCCTCCAGGCGCTTCCCTGGGCGCAGGGTGTATCCCAGGAATGTTTTCTTTCCTTGGGCGGCAGATCGGAGTGCACAGGGTCTGCTCTGTGCCCTGTCCTGGGCTGCACCCAAGGCAACCGCAGCGGGGAGAGGCAGCGGGGCTGGGCTCGCCCTCGCCCATTACAGCTGCGCTTTGAAGCCGGCAGCGCCGCAGCCGGTGGGGCCTCTGCAGACGTGAGGGGTCCCCGTGGCTGGGTAGGTGGGCGGTGAGGACAGCCGGGGCAGGCTGGGAGACACTGGGCTGCGGGGGGTCCCGCTGGCCCCCACCGCTGCTGGGGTCGGCGTGGGACCTGCTCCCGTGCGGGGGCACAGTGAGCCGTGGGAGAGGATGGGGAGGGACAGGGGTTATTTGGGGATGACGCTGGGTTTTCCTCTGCCAGGTCTCCTGCTCTCAAGAAAGGAGCCGGGGGTCGCAGCCGCCCCGGCAGGCTGCTCACACCCGTCCCTCCGGCCAGGGAGCATGGCAGACGCCGAAGACCCCCCACGCACCGTTGGCAGCGATGCCGGGGAGGGCCCGGGGGATGACGGGTCCCTCCAAAATGACTCCTTCCCACTCTCCTCACTGGCCAACCTGTTTGAGAGCGAGGACACCCCATCCCCTGCAGAGGCGGCCCGGGGCCCCCCCGGTGCTGGGGATGGAAAGCAAAACCTCCGCATGAAATTCCACGGGGCCTTCCGGAAAGGTGCCCCGAAGCCCATGGAGCTGCTGGAGGCCACCATCTACGAGTCAGCCGTGGTCCCCGCGCCCAAGAAAGCCCCCATGGACTCCCTCTTCGACTACGGCACCTACCGCCACCACCCCAGCGAGAACAAGCGATGGCGCAGGAGGGTCGTGGAGTGAGTACGGGGGTGCCCGTGCACCCCGGTGCCGGCGGGGAGTGATGGGGTGGGGGACACCCCGGGTGCACTGGGTGCATCACGGCGGGTATGGAGGTGCCAGACAGCTGGGGCCAGGGACAGACCCCCCATGGCTCTCGGAGTGGCTTTGGGCAGGGGGTGCCACGCACATGGGGCAGCTCCCAGCCAGTCCCAGTGGCAGCGCTGGGCTGTGTCATGCGGTGCCGCGCCGTGGTGTGGGTCTGCAGCCCCGCACTGCCGCGGGGCTGGGAGCGCGGCTCCCCTTCCCCCTTGCCGGCGCCATGAAAGAGGCTCTGTGCACCCAGCCGCTCCCCTGGCCGGTGCGGACGTCTGGCTCCCCGGCATGAAAGGGCTTTTCAGGAGGGCCTCCGCCCTCCCCGCGCCAGGAAACCGGAGCCGGGGGGGCAGCCCACAGCCGGGTGCACAATGCCCGTCTGTGCYGGGCACCTGGGGCAGCCACCGTGGCCCCCAGCCACTGTCCCCACCCCAGGGGTGCAGCCTGGCTCGGGGCAGCGGGGTGCCCTCATGCCCCGGYGGGAGCTCCGTCCCCTGGGCGGGCAGGGATGCAGGCAGGTGGAGGGGGCTGGGGTGCCCCACATGCCCCCAGCCCTGGAGATCCCTGGCTAGGGCAGCCACTGTCCCTCCTCCCCCCATTCCTGGTGCCCGGAGCTGGCCGGTTGTCCCCAGCCCRTCCCGCTGCTGCCGACTGCTCCAACCGGTCTGGCTTCGCCCGCGGCACTGGAGCGTGGCCGAACCCGTGGCCTGTCCCTGCTGGGGGGGCACAGCTGGGGGCCCAAAATGCTGCAGCACCTGGCCGGGAGGTGGCAAGGCTCCCACCAGCCCCCATGGGTGATACTGGGAGGTGGGATGCTGGGAGCACTGGGCTGCTGTGGGTGGGGAGGCTGCCCCAGCCCTGTGGGTGACCCCAGCCGGGGGTTCCCCCATGCCTTTTGCCGGCAGCTGAGCAGCCTCGAGCTCATCGCACGGGTGGGAAACTGAGGCAGCAGCTCCGGTCCCTAGCGCTGGCGCTTCTCCCGCAGGAAGCAGGCGCCGGGCGCAAAGGGGCCGGCTCCCAACCCACCCCCCGTCCTCAAGGTCTTCAACAGACCCATCCTCTTCGACATCGTCTCCCGGGGGTCCCCAGCTGGCCTGGACGGGCTCCTCTCCTTCCTCCTCACCCACAAGAAGCGCCTGACGGATGAGGAGTTTCGAGGTGAGCACCTGGGGCTGGCCCTGCCCTGGGACCCCGTGGTGCCGGGGCTGTGCTGGGCCACCGGTGGTCCCCATGTCCCCATGGGGATGGTGATGCACAGCCCCGGCACGGGGGGCTGCGGCRTGCGGCGCTCGGGAGGAGCCGGGAATTTGGCCTGGGAGTGCAGGGATGCGGGGCTGGGCACCCCCACAGCCTGGGGGGCTCGCCCCGGCCCCCCCTCAGCACCCTCTGCTCCCAGAGCCCTCCACGGGGAAGACCTGCCTGCCCAAGGCGCTGCTCAACCTGAGCGGGGGCAGGAATGACACCATCCCCCTTCTCCTCGACATCGCYGAGAAGACGGGCAACATGCGGGAGTTCATCAACTCGCCCTTCAGGGATGTCTACTACCGAGGTAGGGGGGCGTGGGGCTGCCGCCGGCCCTGCCCGGGCATGGGGGACCCCGGGGAGGTTCAGGGGCCAGAGCAGCAGGGACCCTGGGGAGGATGGAGGATGCTGGAGGACTTGGGGACCAGAGCAGCGAGGACCCTGCGGGGCTCTGGGGGGGCTTGGGGACTGGAGCAGCAGCTACCCCGGAAAAGTTGGGGACTCGGGGGAAGTCGTGGGGCGAGGTGGGGGCTGACGGGCGCCGGCGGCGCAGGTCAGACAGCCCTGCACATTGCCATCGAGCGCCGCTGCAAGCACTACGTGGAGCTGCTGGTGGAGAAGGGGGCGGACGTGCACGCCCAGGCCCGTGGACGCTTCTTCCAGCCCAAGGATGAGGGCGGCTACTTCTACTTCGGTGAGCGGGGAGGGAGCCGGCGGGTCGCCCGGGGGGTCCAGCTGTGCCCTGGGGATGCCCCCASGGTGGGGTGAGGGCAAGGGGCACCCCAACAGCGTGCTGTCCCTGCAGGCGAGCTGCCCCTCTCGCTGGCCGCCTGCACCAACCAGCCCCACATCGTGCACTACCTGACGGAGAACGGGCACAAGCAGGCAGACCTGCGGCGCCAGGACTCCCGCGGCAACACCGTGCTGCATGCCCTGGTCGCCATCGCTGACAACACCCGCGAGAACACCAAGTTCGTCACCAAGATGTACGACCTGCTCCTCGTCAAGTGTGCCAAGCTCTTCCCCGACACCAACCTGGAGGCGCTGCTCAACAACGACGGCCTCTCCCCCCTCATGATGGCTGCCAAGACCGGCAAGATCGGGGTACGGTGACCCCCCCGGAGCTGGGAGCCGTCTGCCCTGACGTCCCTGGCTGCGAGGGCTGAGCCCCCGTCAGCTCTTGGCTGAGCCCTGTCGCACTTGGTGCATGTCCCTGCCGGCAGCGAGCAGCACGGCTTCTCTCTGCGGATGCTGTTGGAAATCCGCACGTGCAGCCTGTTACCCTGGCATTCCATCCCTTCCTAATTAACCCCAGGCCCTCGGCACATCTCGTCCTTTCCCCTGACTTGCCCTCGGCCTCCAGCGGTGCGGGCAGGGGGTTYGTTAAAAATGCAGAAGCTGCAGCATCCTGGGGGGCTGCCTGCTGCGATGTCCCTGCACCCCGGGAGCACCCCGGGCCCCCCTGGGGTGCAGAGGGTGGGTTGGGGGGTGCAGCAGCAGGAGAGGATGTGCCTGGGGTGCGGTGGGAGGAGTGCGGGGTGCCCTCAGCAGGCGGGGGCCGGGTGTGGGTCTGCCTGCGGGCAAGTGGTCCTCCCTCTGGCAGATCTTCCAGCACATCATCCGGCGGGAGATCACGGACGAGGACGCCCGGCACCTCTCGCGGAAGTTCAAGGACTGGGCGTACGGCCCYGTCTACTCCTCCCTCTATGACCTCTCCTCGTTGGACACCTGCGGGGAGGAGGTGTCCGTGCTGGAGATCCTCGTCTACAACAGCAAGATTGAGGTGTGCAGGGGCTGGGGGGGACCGGGGGGGGGGGCCATGGGGCTGGGTCCCCACTGATGGTGCCCGTGTCCCACCAGAACCGCCACGAGATGTTGGCCGTGGAGCCCATCAACGAGCTGCTGCGCGACAAGTGGCGCAAGTTCGGGGCTGTCTCCTTCTACATCAGCGTGGTCTCCTACCTCTGCGCCATGGTCATCTTCACCCTCATCGCCTACTACCGCCCCATGGAAGGCCCCGTGAGTCCCGTGGCACCATGGCACAGCCCCATGGGCCAGCACCTCCTGGCAGGGGGGTTTGCCGGGTCTCTGCCCCAAGCAGCCCTGCCTGCCCTGGGGTGGTGGAGCAGCTCAGCTCTGTCCTTTTCCCGCAGCCCCCCTACCCGTACACCACCACTGTTGACTACCTGCGCCTGGCCGGGGAGATCATCACCCTTCTCACCGGCATCCTCTTCTTCTTCACAAACGTCAGTGCGGCGAGGCGGGGGGTCCTCCCATGGGACAGCCGAGCCCTCGTGATCTCCACGCAAGGAGCGACTTGAGGGCAACAGCCCCGTGTCCTGAGGCATCAGCCCCTGCCGCGATGCCCCCCGGACACTGGGACCCTGCTGCGCAGGGGCTTGCTCCCCTCAGCTCCCCCCAACCTCTCCCTCTCTCCCCCAGATCAAAGATCTGTTCATGAAGAAGTGCCCAGGCGTGAACTCCTTCTTCATAGATGGCTCCTTCCAGCTGCTCTAGTACGTGGGGAACCCTCGGGGCCTCCCCGAGCCACAGCACCCCCGGGCTTGCAAGGGGCAGTAGCCGGCGGTGGCTGTCGGTGCAGGGTCTGACCCCAGCTCTCCTCCAGCTTCATCTACTCGGTGCTGGTGATCGTCACGGCGGGGCTGTACCTGGGCGGCATCGAGGCGTACCTGGCCGTCATGGTCTTCGCGCTGGTCCTGGGCTGGATGAATGCACTGTACTTCACCCGGGGGCTCAAGCTGACGGGGACCTACAGCATCATGATCCAGAAGGTCCGATGGGGTCAGGGGTCTTCTTCTCCAGCAGGGCTGGTCCTCCTATGGATGTGCAGCCCAAAAGGAGGGTCCTCCATGCTTTCTTTAGGGTTTCTTGTGGCTCACCAATGCCCTGCTCTCAGCCCAACAGCACGGCTCGGTGATGGTGCCCCGGCACACGGCTGGGCGCTACGGTCCAGCACGTCTCACCCCCCTCTCCATCACTTGCAGATCCTCTTCAAAGACCTTTTCCGCTTCCTCCTGGTCTACTTGCTCTTCATGATCGGCTACGCCTCAGGTAGGCGCCTGGCTGGTGAGCCGGGGCTCGGGGGAAGGATGAGCCCTGCGGCATGGCATGGCACAGCCGGGCAGGGGGCTGTGGACCCCCTGCCCCCTCCTACCCGCCTGCAGGCTCAGCCTTTGCCTCCTCCTGCGGTGGAGAGGGAGAGGGGCTCAGCCGGCGCAGAGCCGCGTGGGGGCCCGTCATGGGCCCCATCCTTGYCACTGCCCCCACGGACTTGCCACCCCTGTCCTTCCTCCCCCAGCTCTGGTGTCCCTCCTCAACCCGTGTCCCAGCAGCGAGTCCTGCAGCGAGGAGCAGTCCAATTGCACGGTGCCCACGTACCCCTCCTGCCGGGACAGCCAGACCTTCAGCACCTTCCTGCTCGACCTCTTCAAGCTCACCATCGGCATGGGTGACCTGGAGATGCTCGAGAGCGCCAAGTATCCCGGTGTCTTCATCATCCTCCTCGTCACCTACATCATCCTCACCTTTGTGCTCCTCCTCAACATGCTCATCGCTCTCATGGGTGAGACCGTGGGCCAAGTCTCCAAGGAGAGCAAGCACATCTGGAAGCTGCAGGTACCACCCCGGGAGCTGCACTGCAGCACCCCAAGCTCCATCAAAGCAGCACTACCTGGGTGAGGGACCCCCATGCCTCTGTCCCCAAGTGGCTGAGGGGTCCCTGGTGTCCCCGGCAGTGGGCCACCACCATCCTGGACATCGAGCGCTCCTTCCCTGTGTTCCTGCGGAGAGCATTCCGCTCAGGGGAGATGGTCACTGTGGGGAAGGGCACCGATGGGACGCCTGACCGCCGCTGGTGCTTCAGGTAAAGGCAGGTGCCCTGGGGAGCTGGGGACTGGGAGCAGCCGAGCCTCTCCCACCGCAGCGAGCAGCATTTCGGGGTGCCGGTGCCGTGCGTTCGTTTGCTGGGTAGTTTGTACTAATCTGGAGCCAGGTGGCATTGCTGGTGGCAGGATGGTGCAGGGATGCAGGAGCTGCTGCCCTGGCCCCCAGCTGCTCCGTGCAGCCCCTCTAGGTCTGACCTTCCCCGCAGGGTGGACGAGGTGAACTGGTCCCACTGGAACCAGAATCTGGGCATCATCAGTGAGGATCCGGGCAAGAGCGACACGTACCAGTACTAYGGCTTCTCCCACACCGTGGGCCGGCTGCGGAGAGGTGAGTGCGGTGCCGTGGGCTGGGAGCATCCCTCGGGACACTGCTTGCAGCCCCTGATGAGCCCCAGGAGCAGATTTGCTTTGGGGGCTGGGTGGCGTGGGGCTGACCGGCAAGGGGGGAGCAGCCAGAGGCTCCCGGCTCTGACAAACTCCCGCCGTCTCCGCAGATCGCTGGTCGACGGTGGTGCCGCGCGTGGTGGAGCTCAACAAGAGCTGCCAGCCGGAGGAGGTGGTGGTGCCGCTGGGGACCGTGGGGACGGCGGAGGCACGGGAGCGGCGGCAYGGCCAGGCCTCGAGCTCCCTGCTCTAGCACGGCAGCGCTGGGAGCTGACGGACTCTGCCCGGGCCCCCGGCATGGCTCTGGCACAGCCAGCAGGATTGTGGACTGGGCTGGACAGTGCTTGTCTGCTCCTCAGGGATTCGTGCAGCCTCTGTCCCTCCGGCAGCTGCTGTCCCGGCAGGTGTCCAACCCCTGACAGAGGGTCCTGGCCCTGTCCCAGCGGTGCTGGGAGTCTCCAGCTCGCGCAGACGAGCTCCAACGCCGCCGCTTCGCTTTGCTGCGCCGGGGCCGTCGGCTGTGCCGTGCTGGGAACCTCTGCCACGGGCAGGGAGCGTGGCCCCCTCCACCCACCAAGGCCAACGGTTTTTGCCACACATTTTTGCACAAGATTTATACGACTATTTATTTAGTAATAAAGACTGACCTGCCACCGCCGCCTCCTCCTGGCTTTGACTGATTCCAGCTGGGAGAGTGTTGCTGCAGGCAGGTCTCCGGGAGGGAGGCAGGAGCCTGCTGCTCCCTGTGCTGTGCCGTGCCGTGCCATGCCCTCAGGCAGCGGATGGCCACCCAACACACTGTCCTCTGCAGACAGCCCCTCTCGTGGTGCCCTGTGCCAGCCTGGCAGGGCACCGTGATGGTACGGAGTGGGCAGAAGCCCACAGGACATGGGGCAGAGCACCCTGTGCCTGCTGAGATGGGCAGGGCTGCACCGAGCAGCGGGTGGGGGTCGTGGCTGGCTGCAGCACCTGGCATTGCCCTCCTGGCCTTGGCTGCTTTGCCTGGGAGATGGCGGAGCCTGGCCCTGGCAGCCCCGTGCTCATCTGGTGGTGCATGGCCAGCGGTGCACAGCTGCCATGGCACAGCTGCAGTACTCGGCTGTGGTGCATGGCTGTGGTGCATGGCTATGGTGCCTGGCTGTGGTGCATGGTTGCAGTGTACAGGTGCGGTGCATGGCTGCGGTGCATGGCGATGGTGTATGACTATGGTGCATGGCTGCCGTGCATGGCTGCAGTGTACAGGTGCAACACATGGCTGCGGTGCGGGGCTGCGGTGTGGGGCTGCGGTGCATGGCTG
>JAYKAV010000100.1:657226-692393 GCA_035582835.1 Phoebastria nigripes | reverse complement strand
GGCTGCGGTGCAGGGCTGCGGTGCAGGGCTGCGGTGTACAGGTGCAGCACAGGGCTGCGGTGCACGGCGATGGTGCATGGCTGCGGTGCGGGGCTGCGGTGCACGGCCCACGGCGCCCGGCCGGGGCTGCTGCTCCACTGGAGGGCACCACACACCGCGCAATGCCGGGTCCGGCCCCCGCAGGCAGGAGGGAGCCCGGGGCCGGGCCGTGCGGGGCTCCTGCCCCGCGCCGGGCCGGGCAGGCGGTGGGGCTGGGCAGCCCTGGGCTGGGGGGAGCCGGACCGGGGGCAAAGCGAGGGTCTGCCGCGGAGCTGGGCACCCGCCCCGGCGCCCCTCTGCAGCCCTCGCCCCCTCCTCGGGTGGGGACCGGCCCGTGGGACGTGGGACTGAAGGACGAGGCCGTTGAGCCGCTCCTGCCCGGCTGCCCTTGGGGTGCCCAGCTGCCGGGCAGGGAATGGGGCTGGCGGTTGGGGCCTGGGGGCTGTCCGGTGGGAGCGGGACGAGCTGCCGGCGGGATGGGCAGCGGGACGGGCGGCACCGCCTGGGCGGGATGCGCCCCATCCCATCCGTCGCGCCCCATCCCATCCGTCGCGCCCCATCCCATCCGTCGCGCCCCATCCCATCCGTCGCGCCTCTTTAACCGCGATGCTCCTTTTCTGCTCATCTCCCTTCGCAGCCGCCTGCAATGGCATAGTTTCCCTTTGCAGCTGGACGTCGTGTAGGTCTGAAGGACCAATTTGGGTGGGCGCCGTCAGCTTGGTGGCACGGTGGCACAGTGACATGGTGGCAGAGACCCTGCCAGGGCCCTCGAGGCAGCCCAGCTCCGTAAGCAAATGATATAGCAGAAAAGGGGACACTTCATCTTCAAACTTGATTACTCGCTGTTAGCTTTAACTGCACTGTCTCCGTTTAAATGTGATTTACATATATCTCTCATATTGTGGTTTAAGTATTTCCCCAGGGTGAAGGAATGAATAAGTTTCATTATCACTACTTAGGAGAGGCTGAGGTTTCAGCTCTCAGCTCACGCTGGATAATCGAATGAGGAGCTGAGCTGGCTCCCGCTTTCATGCTGGCTGTTATTTGAAAATCATGAACTTTGCTTTTGCCCAGCCGGGTGGCTGGGCCCCACCAGACCTGGAGGCACAGGCTGGGGGAGCCCTGGCACGGGGCTTGGCTGCCCGGTGTGCCGGAGATGGGTGCTGTGCCGCAGCTGCCCCCGGCTACGGCAGTGGAGATGGGATTTTCCAGTGTAATTGGAAATAAACCAATTTTTCCTCCCCCTGTGCAAATTCTAATGTCCCAAAGCTGAGGGATCACGTGTGAGCGGCATTTAAAGTGGTTGGGATGCAGGAGGGGCAGACGTTGCCGTGCCCCAGCTCGCTGTGCCGTCATGCTGGACCCCACGATGGCTTGGTGGGGATGGGGACACCATGGCCACGACGGTGACATCCCGGCACAGGATGCCTCTGCCACCTTCGGGGCTGCAGGGTTTGCCTTTGGCCCTTTTACACCCTGCCCTGCAAAGCCCTGAGCTATTGTACCCTCTGCCTTCAGGCATGGCCGTGGAGGCGGGGGGCACCCGGGGGCCGGCGGGCTGGGAGTGCTCGGGCACGGTCCCCTCCCACCCCCCCCGCGCCGCCCTGCCAGCGATGACAAACCCAACAAAGGGAAGAGAAAAGCACTTGTCATCCAGAATGCGGAGCGCGGAAGCAAATTTATTTTTAGATAAATCTAAAGCTTAATTTGTGAAGCTAATATCAATCAAAATGAGAGATGGGTTTTTTTAAGTCCTTTTGCAGCCATGCAATTTATACTGCCTGTCTCTTCTCCTCACTCTCAAACAGCAAAGGCGGCCGCTAAGTTTAATATCAGCCTCATGCACGCCTGCCTTAGAAATTATTATTGTTACTATTATTTTAATAGGAAGATATTTGCAGACCAGCAACGGCATCATTTCCCCCCAGCGTGTTCCTGCAGCACTTGTGGGGTGCTGCGCCCTGCCAGGGCGAGGGAGCTATGGGTGATGGCGGCTTCGCCCTGGGTGCCGGCACGTGTCTCAGGACGGGTCCCTGCCCCATCTCCAGCCGGCGTCTGCACGCGCTTCGGGTCCCCACAGACTCACCTGCGCCCGCTGGAGCCGGCGCTGCAGCAGTCCTGGATGGAGGCAGGCACCCGCCAAGGAGGGACCCATTTATTTTACATCACACGTTTGAAGTCTTCCCGTGCACGGTGAAATCCTCCTCCGAGAGGGAGCTATCTGAGGGGAGAATTAACCTGCTAAATAATAAAAACCCCGCACACCTCCTAATGAAATGTAATGACTTCGAGACCTGCAAGATGGATCGCGCCGTCGCTCCAGCCGCTCGCCCTGATTTATGGCAAGGTGGGAAATATCATGGAGGCAGCGCTAATGAATCCCCCCCCTTAGAGGGGAACCAGTAACGAAGCAAAGTTTCTCCTGGGGCCCCCAAAGCCCCCGGTGAGGCTCTTTGCACTGGGCAGCCCTGGTCTCGGTAGGGTCCCCCTGCTTTGGTAGCCCTCCATGCATGAGGGGAGCCCCATGGAGGGGCTGCAGCCAGCTCCGCCACCCCATGGCCAGCACGGAGGGACCCACCAGCACCACCGTGCTTCAGCCTCGCATTTCTTTTGATGTGGCATCTTTTTAATGACAAAGATCTAAGCAAATATTTTCCTCCAGCCAGTCTAATTTTAACATGCAGGCAGGCAATGGCACACTCCCCCTCCCCCAGTAACATTAACCTCTGTGAAAATTTCCTTTTGTCCCAATTTCTCTTTGTTCCCTGGATCKGCTGTCACGCCGCTCACTGCTGGTGACGGAGCGGTCCCCTCCCGGCACGCCATAAATATCGGCAGAACCACGCACGCTGCGGTTATGGCAAGAGAGCAAACAAGACAAATGGAGCCGTGCTCCCCGGCTGCAGCCGTGGCTGCAGGGCGGCTCCGGGCATGTGGCTGCACGGCTGTGTCCCTGTCCCCATCCCTGTCCCCATCCCTGTCTTTGTCCCTGGCAGGGCTGAGGGGAGCAGCACAAGGGCAAAAAAATAAGAATAATAAAGCTTTGCCCCTGGCAAACCAGCCCTCTGCCTCCCGTTAGTAGCTCCCAGCCCACATCCACGGCCGTGCTGCTTTTTGGGTGTCCCCCCATGTGCAGCTCGGGCTGGTGGCTCTGCCGTGGGTCGTGGCCGCTCCACGCTGCCGGACGCCCGGCCACGGGCAGGAGCAGGCAGCACTATGCCTGCAACCCTGCCGTGGGTTTCCGCCGGGACCGGTCCCGCAGCCAGCGATGGCCATGGGCAAGTGKGGGCAGGAACCAGTTTAAAAATGATCCAAATTCTGCAGGTGGGTAAGTGGAAAATAAAGCAACCCCCACCCATGCCCTCGCAGCCGTGCCGGGGTCGCAGGCAGCCACGGGCAGGGGTGTGAGCGGGCAGCCGAGCCCCYGCCGCCCTCTGCCCCCTCCCCGGCCGGGATAACGGCACGCCATATGTCACTGCCACGGGACGCGGGGGCCGCGGAGACGCGCCCTCCGCCCAGAGCTATTTGGGGTTTAATACTATTATCCTAATGCAACCGGCTCATTGTTCGGGCTGGGAAGCTGCTGCCGGGGCAGAGCAGGGGGGTGGTCTGGGYTAGGGGAGAGCAGCCCCCCAGCCGGAGTGGGGCTGCCGGAGAGCCCCCCTCCTGCCCCGGCACCAGGAACCCTCCCGTCGGGGTGGAACTCGGTGGCAAACTTGCCGCAGATGATGGATGGCAGGGGAGATGCCACCGCTGCACCGGTGGTGGCCACCAGTCCCAGGATGGGGATGTGGTACCCGACCCCCCGGCGCCCATCACCCAGCCCTCGGGGCTGCGAGGGGTGAGCATCCTGCGGGTGCACGCGGGGCCGCAGCCCTAATCCCCGGGGATTTGGCCCACGTGCGCCCGCCTCGCCTGGCCACCCTTTGAGTGCGAGGCGGAGGCTGGCACCGGGGCCGGATTAATGGCTCAGTGTCGTTAGCAGGTTATTTATAGGTGCTCCTCCATGCCCTAAAAATCTGCAGGAGGAAGATGAGGAGTGGGGGCGCGGGGGGCTGTCCCGGCTTTGGGGGGGCCCAGGGGAGGCCACAGCAAAGCAAAGAGACTCCAGAGCACACGTCCAGCGAGATCCTGGTTTTACTTTGGGAAAAACACCATCCGGACACACGGCTTGCGGGTTTTGTGTTGGTTTTTTTTTTTTTTTTTTTTTCATTTGTTTTGTTCTGGTTTTAAAACAATATAGTGCAGCCAGCACTTCTCACAGTAGAATATAATGGTCAATTTTAGTATAAAAAAAAACATTCTCAGAGATTTGTAAATGCACTTAGTGCTTGAACAGGCCTTTCAGGGATACAGTACCTCTTTTCCGAGCACAATCACCTTGGGTTTCATCAGGGTATTTTTCTTTTTTTTCCTTTAAACATCAAAACACTTGGTATTTTGTGGTGCGGAGCCTTTTTTAAATGAATAAATCTATTAAACACATAATTACACATAGTGACTAACGGACCATAATGAGCATTTTGGAACTGTTTTTTTTTTTTAAAAAAAAAAGAGAAAAGGAGGTATGTGAGCTCCCCGGTACGTGGTCGCCTCTAACCCAGACCCAAGGTAGAGCTGACAGTAAGGGGGAAAAACAAACAGCCTGGAAATGTGAGACCCGGGCAGGTTCCCGGGGTGCCGCGGGGCGGGAGAGGGGCCGGGGGGTCCTGCCGGGCGCCTGGCGCAGGGACACCAAACCTCCCAGTTGAGTGGGAATAGGAGCCGGTGGCCAACGCGGGGCTGGGTGAGAGGAGGAGGAGGAGGAGGAGGAGGAGGAGGAGGAGGAGGAGGAAGAGGGGCGGGAGGAGACTCTGTAGCAGCCAACACGTAGATGTACAGCCTAGTCAACTAAAAAAAAAAAAATTAAAAAAAAAAAAAATCTGTTCAAGTTTTCAAGTGTTTTTCTTAAATAGCCTCCAGACTGTCCCCAATTATTAGCTTTAATCAAAGCAGTGCAATTACGGACTTCAGCTACAGGTCAGGCGCGAGCTCCCTGCGGCCGCCGCGCCGGCTGGCTGCCGGGCTGGCACCGGCTGCCGGTGAGCCTCCCGGCTGGCCGCGGCACAGGGCTCTGCCCCGCACGGATCCGGCCGGGCGCCCACAGGCACGCGGAGCGGAGCCTCCTCTCCCTGGATAGCAGCAACTCGTAGCGATTCCCTGTTCACATTCGTGGAGATAAAATGATTTCTGAGCTATATAGACAAGCGGTCCTTCGTCCTCGGCTTCCAGCGGGTTGCGGGTGTATCCAGTCTGGGGAGCCCGGTGAAATGCCAGTGTCCCGGGAGCCCTTTCGGCAGCCGACCCCGTGTCCCCCTCCCCATCCCCCCGCCCTCGCTGCCACGGTCYGGTACCCGCGCGGTGCCGGAGGGGAGCACGGCTCGTGCCAAAGTCCTCGCCCTGGGTTTGGGAAAAGCAGCATCGGTTCCTTATCTGTAGACGGGCAGGCGGATGTGGGCGTGCTGGTGGTCCAAGAGCCTTGGCACAGACACGGTCTCGTAGCCCTTGCCCAGCATCTGCTCCTTGATGCAGGGCGGGTGGATGTCGTTGATGAGATACTCCAGGGACTGGAGGCTGCTGCTGAGGATGGAGGTATTGCAGAGCGTCTTGCTGGGCAGCCCCTCGGCGGGGGGCACCCCCAGCTCGCGGGGCCCGGCCCCCAGCTCCGGCGGGTTGTAACAGTCGCTGTTGGGGGTCACCAAGATGCTGTTCCAGGGAGGGGCGAAGTACTGCCCCACCGAGAAGTTGCCRTGCATGCAGTTCAAGGGGGACGAGCTCACCTTCTCGGCCGCGCCGCCCAGGGCGTAGGGGCGCGAGGCGCCCGCGCAGGTCTCAGGGGACTTGCTGAGGGCCCCCCCACCGCCGCTGCCCCCRCTGTACATTCGCAGGTGCTGCTGCTGCTGCTTCTGCTGCCAGACCAGGTAGTCCATGCCCTCGGGGTAGACGCCCGCCTTGGGTCCCAGGGCTGCGGCCGGGTTGGAGCCCAGCGCCAGCTCGGCGCCCTTGCGGCACTCCGGCAGGACGGCGCCGGCGTACGCGGCGGCGCCGGGGAAGGCGCCGTGCTTGGCCGGGCTGGGGTTGGCGGCCACGACGGCCGGGCAGCCCGGCTGGGCACCCTGCGCCTGGCACTGCTGATTGATCTGGTAGATGATGCTCTGGATGGAGGGCAGGTTGGACGGCGGCAGGGCCAGGCTCCTGCCCGCCAGCGGCAGCACGGAGGCCGCCACCGTCACGTTGGGGGGCACGGGACCCTCCAGCTGCTTCTGGCCGCCGTGGTAGCTCAGCTGCCCGGCGCAGGAGGGACCTTGAGCTAAAGTGCTTGACGCGGGGTAGGGAGCGACGCCGATCTGGGCGGGCGAGAGCTTAGTCCGCTTCCCCTCCGAGTTCTTCACCACGCTTTTGCCGGAGGCTTTGACGATGGCCAGGAGACCCTGGTAGCCGCTGGCGTGCAGGGGGTAGGGGCTGTAGCGCTGCCCCGTGGTGTCGTAGCCATTGACCGTCCGGTTAAGGTGCTTGTGCTGGGGGACCCTGATGTTGGTGGGGAAGATCTTGATGGTCAGCGGGCTGTTGGCCACCTTCTGTGCGTAGGCGTCCAGCTCGGCGGGGCTGGGGTAGCGCGGGGAATGCATGGGTGCCGCCGTCTCACCTGCGGGAGCAAAGCGTAGGGTGAAGCCGGCGCTGCCGGGAGGAGGGGGACCCGGCGCCCCGGCACCCATCGACCCCCCCCGTCTCCCACCCGCTCCTGGCAGAAACCAGGTCAGGGCATCAACCTGCCCCCTCCCGCTGAGGGAGTCACTTCTAAGTGGCCTAAAATAAACTCGGTGTGGAGAATGGAAATGTCACTTTACCCAACGGGGGAATCTTTCTCCGAGATTGGATTTAAACTACATTATACAAGCAATTTCATGGGTGCTTTGCGCTGCTACGAGAACCTCACCAAAAATGGAAAAGCATTGCATTTACCAGCCATAAATCAGCAGTTCCTATAATGAGCACAAAAATGTCACTTTTATGCAATTTTACAGATGAACAAAACTGGTGAAATTAACTGTGGTAACCTACTGGAGTCAGCAAAAGCCACTGCAGAAAAAAAATTATATATGTATATATTTTTGTTCCTTTCAAACTCTTTCCCGAGCAAGTTTCTGCCATTCTGGTGTGAAAACTCATTTGTCGTACCCATTATACTTTCATTTGGAGTTTATCTTGAGTATCCAATGAGCCACCAACTGTGAAAATGATTAAATCTACAAAATCTATCTAATAGATGGAATAAATTAGGTGTTTAAAATCTCCACACACACACACAGGCGCATGCACGCACATGCCGGCACACGGGGGACGACGTTTGCTCCCGAGCTGGTCCCAAAAGCCCCGGCCCTGCCGGGGGACGTCGGCAGCACCCGGGGGATGCTGGACCCGGCGCCTGCCAGGAGCCAGTTTTGCAAGGGAGAGATGGTCAAATCGGGGCGGGGGGTGGGGCTGGTACCCCCCACCGAGGAGCCCCAGCGACCCCTCCCCTGCTGTCAGACAATTTTGGAGGCTCCCAGGCAGTGCAGCCCCACGGTACCCGGGGGAAGGGGACTGCAGGCGCTGAGCATCCCTGCGGGGATGCTGGGGAGCGCTTTGCTCCGGATGCCACCGGAACCAGCGATTCCTGATGCCACCATGTGCTGGGTGGCAAAGTCTCTGCAGAAGAGCTGCGCCACCGGGTGCATTCAGCACACCTAACGAAGTCGTTCAACGGGTCTGCAACGCCTGCCTCAGTCCTGCTCCGAATGATGCCCGCAGCTGCCTGCACGCGCAGGTGTGCCCGGAGGACCCAGGCAYGGTGCTAAAACCAGGATTCAGGGGGAGGCTGGGGCACTGGCAGCTGCAGGACTCCACATCACCCCCCGGGCAGCAGCGTGATGTTCGGGGAGACGCAGGAGCGAGGCTGTGGCCGCTCTGCGTCCTCTCCATCAGAGCGGTGCAGCAGTAATTTAACAGGCAGAATGGCAGAGCGTTCACCAGCCATTCCTCCCATTAAGCTAATGTTATGGGCTTTTTACAGGTGTCTTAAATAGACATTGTTATTAACGAGTATATTAAGCCAATTAAAACCACGGCCTTTGAGTAGGATTTAATGTAGCTGCCAGGAGACAGGAGGCATGGCATCAGCAGCTCCCTACGGCGGGACACGTGCAGGCGCGTGGCGTCCCGAGCTGCGCCGCCAGCCCCGCCGGGCACGTCCCGGGCATCCACCGTCCAACCTCGGTAAAGCTCCCGAGCCCAGGTGGCACCTGCAGAGCAGCCAGCGAGCTGCACGGGTGCACGTGAGCGTGCACGCTGGGCACCGCTGGGAATGGGCAGCCCGCGAGCCGGTGGGTGCAGGGGGCTGCAAGCAGGACCCTGCCTGCCCAGCGGCATGGCACGGCACAGCATGCCGCCTGGCACCGTGGTCTGCCGGCACCATGAGCCACGCACATCTGCATTCCCCTTCATGCCGGCACCGCTGTCCTTGGAGGTGGCAGCATTGTGAATACTCAATTAACATGACACTAATTAGCTGGTGACACTTGCAGAATCCCTAATGAGCCCATTCCACGGAAACACTCCTTTCCAAGCAAAAAAAATGAAAAAAGGGGCCATTGCTGGAGGGAGGGAGGCGGCATCGCCCACGGGCACCGCAGCTCCCCGGCACGAGTCACCAAACCCCCGTCCCCAAGCACCAGGGCTGCGGGTGACGCTTTTGGGACAGCCCCATGCAGCCCCCCCGGAGCTGCCCGCTGCTGCGGGACGGGCAGAGCTGCCTGCCCGGCTGAGCCGAGCTTGGCCGCAGGCGTCCCACCCGTGAGCCCCGGTGCTGGCGCATGCCCGGAGAGCGCCGCGGCCGACCACGAGCTGGCCGGGGGAAAGCCAGGAGCTGCCTTTGTCACCTCTTTGCGCCAGCTGGGTTGGATGTGACAAGCCACCAATTCGGTGTGTTGTCACATATCAGGGTGACGCACAGAACCCCCGCCGGGAAAATTACAAAGCGACCGATTTCCCGGCGGCTCCCGGCGCGCTGGCGGCTGCGCGGCTCCGCCGCTCCCCCTCTCCGCAGTAATTACTGCTTTCTAACGGGCTGTAATTACTGCGAGATGCAAACTCTCCGAACCGCTGCCGTCACCCGTCAGGCGCAGGCAGCCCTGACACCAGCCGCTCGCCGCTGGCTTTGCCCCCCTCCTCTTAAACTTGAACTATCATCAGAGCCGTCACACCGGGGCCAGGTGAGATGCGCCGCGGACCCCCGGCCGGCGCGGTTTGCCTCCGCCGGCTGCCGACACATTGGCAGGCTCAGCCGGGCTCGCCACCACGAGCAGCCCCAGCTCTTGCCACCCCTAAACCAAATCCAGCCACCGGCAGCGTGCCGGCCCGGGGACAGGCACCCATCAACAGCCGCTTCTCCCAGAAGATGTTTCGCCGGCTCCCTGCTCCCTCCCTCGCTGGCGTTCCCATGGGATGCGGCCAGCACAGCCCCAGCTCCAGGCTCCCCCCCCCTCCCTGACCTGCTCTATTTTTCCAGCCTGCACTCAATAACAGCTAAATAATTGAATCTGCTCAGCAGCCAAAGATTTGTTTTGAATTTTATTGGAATTTTAAATTGTTTTGTTTCTTCAGTATTTTATTACTGTAAATGGAAAATGCATCGCCCGCAGTAATAATCCGATGGCTTTTTATATTACTCCGAGCTTCTGCTCAAAGCATTATTGGAAAGCCAGGCAGAAACGAGAAGCCATTATAATGGCAGCACAGGCTTATAAGATTATGCCTCCAGCTAAACAACTTTTTACTTTAGCAAATTGGCCACCAAACCCGGTTCGAGACACAGATGTAAATCCCGGACCCCACCGGTGCCACGATCCAGAATAAATCTCGCTTTATGGGTTGGGGAGCTCCAGCCCCGCCGTGCCCGGAGCAGCCGGGTCTGTGCAAAATGTCTGATGGTGATGGGGATCCCCTGCATCCCCGGCATCGCCAGCATCTCCTGCATCCCCAGCATCCTCAGCATCCCCCGCATCCCCCGCGTCCCCGGGGTCCCCCGCGCTGTGCCCAGCTGCAGCCACAGCCCGCAAGGGCCGGGGAAGAAGGAAAGGTGGGGAGAAAGGAGGGGAGAGAAGCTAACCAAAGCCACCCTTATAGCAGGAGAGACCAAGGCTAACCGATCCAGGGCTTGTGCCGCACAAGAGTCGGCCGGCACAAACCCACAACAGTCCCCAATTACCCCTGGCCCCGGCCCTGGCTCCGCTGGGACACAATGGGCGCCAGCGAAGCCCAGCTGCCGGGCCCCTAATTAACCCCGATTTTAACTGTACACTTTTAAAGGCACTAAAGCAGTTACAAAGTGGAGAACAAGGCAGGGTTAATAGCGCAGACCTAAATTGCAGGCCCGCGGGGCCCGGGCCCCATAGAAATAATAGACCTGTCTGGGCTGCTCAGCTGTCAGTCAGGCGAACAATTCAGCACCCGAGGAGCTCGGTGACGGCACAGGAGCTGCAGCATCAGGGCTCTGGCAATCAGTGTCTGCTCGGTTAAAGCAGTTGTGAGATCAAAACGGCGCCAGGAAAGATGCTCAGCACCAGGAAGGATGCTCATCGTCAGGAAGGATGCTTGATAATGCGAAGGATGCTCGACACTGGGAAGGATGCTCGGCACCAGGAAGGATGCTCCACGCTGCTCCCGCAGCCCGGGTGTCCCTCGGCCTGGTGCCGGCAGCGGCATCCCTGGCTGGGCCTCCTCTTCCCTGGAGGAGGGCGAGCTCACGCACCAGCAATTTATGGCTTTAATTTTCAGGCCATGGTGCTGCAGGAGACGCTGCGCTCCCCAGGCAGTTGCCCCGCTCTGGAAGGGGACGGCGAGCGGGACATCGGGGTGCACGGGGTGGGTATGTCCCGGGGATCAGTGCTGGCAGCACCACAGCCCTGAGCGAGGACTCGGCGGGGACAAGCTGAGCGAGGATGCGGCAGCAGCACGTGGCACCTAACTGGTTAACAGCCGGCACGAAAGACATGCGCTGCCTGCCACAGACAGGCAAGATGAGCTCCCTCCCTCTCCTCCATTCCTTCGCTCCTCTGTGAGATAAGATGGGACAAACCTTATTTTTACACATCGAAAGCACTAAAATATTTTGCAACAAATGAAAGAAGTAATCTCGGCAGTAAATCTTTATAACACTGCCGAAGGCGAAGTCGCAGCTGGAGGCTACCTGGCACCTCGCTCAGGCCTCGCTTCCCCGCGCCCCCAAAGGAAAACGCTTTTCACCCCTTTTTCAGATGGGAGCAGAGCCGCTGCCGGGGCTGCCCCAGCCGCCGGAGCTGCCGTGCTCCTCCTGCCAGGGCACAGCCCCCGGCAAACCGCGGGCATGTCCCGGCTGCTCCACCACAGAGGGCAACCGGCGTGCCCGCTGCTCGGGCAGCCCCTCAGGAGGAACGCCCRAGAGTTCGGCTGCCGTTTTCTGCCCCAAACCGCAACGTGATGCCCCGGGGTCCCATCCGCCGCATTAACCCCGGGAAGGGGCATTTCCCGGGGGTCGCCTTGCCCTCCCCGAGCATCCTGCCAGACCTCGCCCTCCCTCCCCATCCTCACCCTCCCTCCGGTCCTCGCCCTCCCTCCCCGTCCTGCCCTACTCATCTTACATGAAAGCGCTGGTGTTTCCAGCGCTGAGCTGGTGTTTCACTCCTGCTCTGCCTCCCCGAGCCCCGGTGAGGCAAGAAGGGCAGCAATTAGGCAGGATTTTTAATTTGCACGGGGGTGGGAGGGGGTGGGAAGGGGAGCGATGCTGAGCGCGCCGGGCGGAGGCAGGAGGAGACGCTGGGGACCTGAGCAGCCGCTCAGTGATCGGCGTGCCAATGGCTCTTATTAAAAAATAATAGTGCTGCAGCTTCCAAATGAATGAAACTCTGCAAGAGCCGAGCGCTCGTCCCCTGGCTTTGGGACCAGGCTCCCTGTTCCCCTCACAGCAAGGGAGATCCCAATGTCTTCGAAGCTTCAAAAAGCATCGGAAATCCCCTTTTCTCTGCCTGCAACACTGGGAACAGATTTTGGAAGAGCTAAACCCTAAATATTTGCAAAACACTTGGAAGAAACCTCAATATTTGGAAAACACTTGGAAGAAAAACAAACAAAACCTGGTGCCTTTAACAAATAAATAAAGTCCTTGAAGTTTGGGCCCGAGCCCCAGCTGGCAAAGCTGCCTGGCAGGGACCGGCTGCCCCCGCCGCTCCCTGCTCCCGGCAGGACCCCCCTGCCCGCCCCACGGGGCCGAGGGCAGAGCCTGCCCGCGCGGCGCAGCCGGCGCCAGGGAGCGGGATGCTGGAGCCGGCGACCCCCTRCCAAGGGCAGGGCAGAC
The DNA here is from genome assembly GCA_035582835.1 of Phoebastria nigripes. NCBI lineage: Eukaryota > Metazoa > Chordata > Aves > Procellariiformes > Diomedeidae > Phoebastria > Phoebastria nigripes. Next base: position 679,945 of record JAYKAV010000100.1, on the reverse strand, counting down.
CTCAGGGGGTCCCAGGCGGAGCTGGCGGGGGGTCACTGGGGGATGCTGCCCTGCCCAGACCCGGGGTGACCCGCGGACGGGCACGGAGCTGTGCAGCCCCCAGCCCCAGGGAGAGCGGCCGCGGGAGCCGGCACAGGTCCCATGCGTGCCCCGAGCTGGTTTTGGGGTGCAGCCGGGCAGAGGGGGCTGCCGGCGCTGCCCCCCCCGCCRCTCGCTCTGCGCCAGGCAGGTTGGGCTGCTGTCACATTGCACCAGCYTTCCCACCCTGTGAAGTGCGGTGGTTTCTATGGTGACGGTGTCCCCAGGATGGGTGGCGCAGAGGCCACCGTGCCGCGGCGGATGCGGCGGGGGGCCCGTGCACCGGCGCGGTCCCTGGCCCCCTGTGAGCACAGCCCCGGCAGGGACAGCAGCCACCCATGACCAGCACCCTYGGCAGCACCGTGGCTGCCCCCAAAAATGCTGCGTCCCCACTTGCAGGACCCCCCAGCGCAGGACCCCCCACGCCCCGGCCCCTGGCGTGGAGCCAGGACAAAACCATCCTCCGGCAGAGCATCCTCGGCGCGAGGAGCTGAGACAAACGCACCCCGGCTTCGGGGGCTTAAATTAAAACCAACTACAGAAATAATAACGGGAGAAATCCATCTGAATAAACGTAGGTGGCAAACCCCGCGCGGCAGCCGCGCAGGAGCCGTAATCTGCAAAGACAACAAAATTCATGACAAAGCACAAAGGGAAGCGCCGGGCTTCGCCGTCCCCAGATATTCATCCGTTAACACGTTCCCTTTTTAGGCTGACATGTCATTTCAGACGGGCCTTTTTTCCTCCCCTTTCTTCTCCCCCTCGACGGCGTGCGGCTCTGCCGAGGCGGCTGCTGAATTGGATCACCTCAGGGCGAGCACTTTATTATCTGCAGTCAAAGCGTCACCACAAATACCCGTCTACACACACACGTGTCACTTCCCATTTGTCTCCTCCACGAGGTATTAGTGCCGCACGCCGCCGCGCACTGGGCCACCGCGTCCACCGGCGCGGCAAAGGCAAACGGCGCCGGGTGGGAGGCACACAGGGAGGGCAGCATCGTGGCCATGAGGATGCCACCCCACTGCTGCCCCATTGCCACCCCAAGGCAAACCCCAGTGCCACTCCAATGTCATCCTGATACCATCCCGACGTCATCCCAGTGCCACCCCAATACTGCCCCGATGCCACCCTTATGACACCCAGATGCCATCCCAACTGCACCATGATGCCGCCCCAGTACTGCCCCAATGCCACTCTTCTAACACTGCCCCAACACAGCTCTGATGCCACCCCAAGGCCACCCCAAGGCCACCCCAACACAACCCCCATGTCACCCCAATGCCGTCCTGATACTGCCCCAATGCTATCCCCGTGCCACCCCAAGGCCGTCCCAATGCCATCCTGATGCCTCCCCAATGCCACCCCAATGCCATGCTGATGCTACCCCAATGCCACCCCAATACTGCCCCAATGCCACCCTTCTGACACCCAACACTGCCCCAACACAGCCCCGATGCTGCCCCGAAGCCCCCCCGATGCCACCCCACCACGCAGCCACCAAGGGGACCCTGGGACCAGGAGGGACCCCACCGCGGCCAGCAGCCCCGCAGCTCAGCCCAGCCAGCCCCAGCCCCTCYGCTCTGTCATCAACAGTAAATTAGCATTTGATTAATTTTAAGACATGGGCTTTGCACACCAAGCACGGCTGCCGGCACCCAGGGCACCCTGTCCCTGCCGAGGGGAGCAGGGTGGGCACCCCCGGCGCAGGCTGYGGGGAGTGGGTGCCCCGTCCCCGGGTCTGCAGCCCCGCACGGCCCCGCCGGTGCCCGGGAACCTGCTGTGCAGCCGCTGGACTGGTGCAGTCCTGGAAAGTTTGGACACAAACCAAAAGCCCCTTGTGTGCCGGGGCGTTACCAGCGAAGCCCACCCAAAGACCAAGGCTCTGACCTGGTGGGAGATGGTCCCACCCCGAGAGGCTGCCCCGGCACCGAGCAGCCCCCCCTCACCCATCCATCTCCCACCGCGCACGTGACCGATCGAAAAGTGTTTTTGCAGCGTTTCCTGGCAGGGAAAGTGCAAGTCAACAGCACATTTTGGGCACGGCAGTTAATTGAACTCCTTTTTATGGCACGTATATAAATACACAGAACCATCATTAACCGATCCCTTCCAGAAACTGAAAATGAAAGAATTAATCTTATTTCACTCATGTGTAACCCCTCATGAAATTAAAATGATATTTTATGGGTGTGTACAAAAGCAGAGCCTTGCTGCAGCTATTTTAATGAAAATGCCCTTGGAATAAGTAGAATTGGGTAACGAGAAGCCATTAAATGGGGCTTTATCCCATGTGCAATTAAACAGTTTTACCACTGACGAACGTCCCCACGGGCGAGTGGGGAGAGGTGTGGGTGACCCTGGAGGTGGGTCCCCAGCACTTTGCTGCTCTCTGCGCCCCGGCCATCACCTCTCATTAGTGTTTTAATAACCCCGCCGGACCCCGGCGCAGGCTCACGCCACCCCCCATGAGCCGTTTCTTACACCGTCCCCACGGGCCCGAGGTGCGAGGTCCCACGGGACCCCCGGCACGAGGCCAGTGGGGCTGGGCTCCAGATCCAGCCCCACCAGAAGGATGCGCATGGTGAGAGGTGGTGGTTGATGCTCGCCCGAAGAAACGCGCTGTTAGCACGGAGGGAGCTGGGGAAGCTCCCCGTAACTCCCAGCTCCATATGGATCCCACCCCCTTAGGGGAGCACGCATCCTGCACCCCCAGCCACACRCCCAGCCCCAGGCTGATGGCAGAGCGGTGCAGGCTGAAGGAAGGCACATAGAAAGTAACATTTAATTAAATATAAGCTACCGCTACATTACTGCAGAGAGCAAGAGCAGCAAAGAGTTTGGCCAAGCCGAGAGTGGTATTATTTGATTTATAATTTAAATAAAGCTCAGGATTCCTGTAATGCGCACAGAATAAAATCAAAAGGGACCAGGCTGCTGGAGTTAATTGGACGTGATATTTTCCTGAGGATGCTGCTTCTCCACAGGCTCCTGCTCCTCATCTGGAGGCGGGCAGACACAGGCAGGGCTGGCAGGGCTCCGGGCACCCTCCTGCTGCCTCCTGCATCCTTCTCGAGGATGCAACGCCGCCACGCCGGGCCGGTGCCCGCGGTGCAGCTCCGGGACTACCGGCAAGAGAAACCAGCCACTGCCATGAGCCAGCAATGGCGAGCACCATGGCAGCATCACCTACGGCATTTAAGGGGATGGATTTCGTGGGATGCACCGAGCCCGCTGGGACGCGGCCGCGCTGGCGCGTGGGGCACCGAGCCGGGGGGACGGTAATTAGCAGGAGAGCCAAGGGGCAGAACTGGGGGGCCAAGGCACCGGGGCCGTCAGCTCCCAGCACAGGCAGGAAAATTAGTCAGCTCACCTTTTACGTGAAATTAATACAAAACTTAATCAGCGGCGCGGGCAGGATAATAGGATTTCACAGTGGTGCTGGGCCAGACGGCCAATGTGCCGAGAGCCAGACTCATTTAATATCGACAGAAACAATGCCAGAGGACAGAAATAAGACCCATAAAGATAATTACTGAGATACTCAGGAGCAAATTAAGTAATCAGAGGCACTTCTAAATTGTGCCTCGTTTTAAGAGAACGCTATCTTTGTCGATTACCTACGCAGGCGTTTAGGAGGCGGCAGGAGGCTCGGCCCCGCGCACCGGCTCGCCGGCCCCTGCGCCGCGCTTGCCGCAGGTGCCATAAATAAAGAAGAGAAAATCGTATTCCAAACCAGATGCGGGGCCCTGGATGTCACCTGCAATTTAATTTGCACTAGCAGGAGGCAGAGAGGAGCGAGACGAGCTGGATTTGCCCATAATGAGCAGGAACGTACGGGCAGCTAAACTTTTGATTAAGGTGACCTGGCTGGCGTACACCGCCCGCCCCGGGGGGAAGCCTCAGAGATCCTGCCCTGAGGGATGGGGCGCAATCAGCCAAAACCCCCGGTGCCCCGGTCCCCTGTGCCTGCCGGGGTCCGGCTCGGGGTCAGACCTCTGCAACCCAACCTCCTCCCACCGGCGTGGTTCAGGGACCCCCCAGCACCCCGGGGCTGGGACCCTTCTGGGATGCAGGTGGCTGCACCCAAGAGTGGCTCTCCCCACCGACGGGTGCCTTGCTGCATGGCAACGCCACGTACGGGCTCCCGCTCCCCAAACCTCCTTATTTTAGCATCGTCTCTGGTGGGGCGGGAAATGCTGGGGAGCACCAATCCCCCCAACGGGAGGGTGCTCCTGGGCCCCGTCCCCAGGGTGCTGCTCCTCAGCATCCCCACAAGCTGAGACGGTCCCCGGCTCTGAGCCACAACGAGGTCTCCAGAAAACCCTGCCAGGCTCAGCCTGCCCGCAGGTCTCAGACCGTGCGGGCACGGCTGAGCTAATTAGCCCGTGGCAATGAGGCACACCAGGAGCCGGACCCTCGCGCCAGCCCTGCGCCGCCGCACGCTGCTCAGGCGTGACGGATTAGGAATAATTTTACAAGAGCAACATCCGTTTTCCTTTCAGACACTAATAAGAAGGAGACCCGAGCGGCACCGCAAGCTCCGATTCAGCGCAACCACGCGGGGTCCACGCACGCACCCACCCGCTTCGCAGACTCGCCGAGACACCGCTGGGTGCTGGGGTGCCAACAGCTCAGGGGACACTGATCCCGCCCGCCCCCGTGATTGCTGATGCTGATGCACACAAGTGCTTCCCTGCCTGCGATGCTGGGATGCGTGGGTGCCCATCACCCTGCCTCTGGCCTGGGTGATCTGCTCCCCGCAGCGATGCTGCGCTGGAGCCTGGGGAGCTTCACCCGAAAAATAACCCTCCTGGCTGGCAGTGTGACCCAAGCCCCGCTGGAGCGATGCCGGGGGTCCCCAGGGTGGCTGAGCATCGCCCAAACCAGGCTCGCTTGTCTGCGTCGGGGTGCCCAGGTAGAGGGGAAAAAACGTCTCCGGGAAAATACAGATCATTAAACAAATGCCCGGGGGCTGTCACAGACTAACAAGCAGAGCTTTAGCAGCTGATTTGTCTTCAGACAGCAATGTTTAAAAATCCAACTGAGACCAGCAGAAAAATATCCACTCCCCTCTTTAAAACACACATTCATCACTTGAGAATCTTAATGCGTCTYTCCCAGCCGGGGAGGTCAAACACGCCTGCCTAAAGCAGGCTCATTAAATATACATTTAATCATGGTTTGGATTGAGAGACAAAGGCTGGGAGAGACAGGTGCTTTACTGGAGTGACCTTTTGGATCCCATTTTAATGTAACTAGTTTACAGCTTATCTGAAAGGCCAGCTCCTGGGGAAGGCGAGCTGCAGCAAAACGGGGAAAGTAATTAGGGGGGGAAGGGCTGGGGAGGTTTGGGGGGCCGCGGAGCAGCCGATGGCAGCATCCTCTGCCACCGCCGCACTTCCCAGACAGCTCTGCAACATTTTCTGAAGTTCGACTTATCAACCAGAGCAACCCAATTTAATTTGCTTATCTTGTCTCCTTCCTCCCCCGCCCCCCTCCCTGCTTCTCCTGCTCTTTTTAATTATCAGTTAAATAAATGTCTTTTTCAATAAAAGAAGCAGCATCAAAGCATCAAAGCGGGCGCATGCCCCCCCCCGGGCACTTACACTTGCGCGGCTCCAGCGCCTTGTTGGGGCAGGCGAGGTGCTGGGCTGGGGGGTTCTGGGTCCTCTGCAGGCAGGCCAGCATGGTCCGGCCCCCGCGGCGGGCAGCGCCGCCCCCGCCGCCGGCCCGCGCCCTGCCGAGAGAAGAGACACGCCGGTCAGGCGAGGGGACCTGCCCGCCCCGCTGCCCGCCACCCTCCCGCCCACCCAGCCGCTCCCCGGGCAGAGGAGCTGGAGGCGGTGAGCTCCCGGTGCCGACCGTGGGCACGTGCTGCTCACAGCCCTTTGCTCCTTTGGAGGTAAATAAATAACTCTGAAACCTTAAATAAATATGAATGTATATAAAAKAAATATGAAGGTCTCGGTGGGTGATTTGCGCTTCCTGCAAAGCTTTCCGCCCTTCCCGCCGGGAACAGGGCAGAGCCGGGGCATCCCTCCGGCACCGCACTCCTGGCAGCGCCAGACCGCTCTGCCGGCGTGCCAGCCACCGCCTCCCGGCAGAGAGCGACCCCGCTGGCTCCGGCCAAGGCTGGGAAAGGTGGCGTTAAAATCCCACTTGGGGTCCTGGGATCCATTGCCAGCTCCCAGCTGGCATCAAAATCTGCTCGACAAAAGCTGGAGGGGTCAGGCCAAAGTCATCGCCGCCACCGCTCTGCTAATTGTACATCCTTCACGAGCTGCCGCGGAGGGCATGAATTATAACCAGTTGCTGCTGACACCCTCCCACTGCTCCGGCTGGCGCAGGGAGCGATATTCCYGCTTGGAGAGGGCAGGGAGACGTGGGCAGGAGCAGCAGAAAAGCAGGCAGCGGTGCCCGTCCTCCAGCGTCGCAGCTTCTGAGCCATTGCTCTCCCGGCTGAACGTTTACTGATGGCTGGGTGGCACGGCGGGTGGCACGGCAGGTGGCACGGCTGGGGGGCACGGCTGGGGGGCACGGCGGGGGGCACGGCTCGGGGGCACGGCTGGGTACATCACTTCATCACGGGGGAACCATCTCCTCCTGCAGCCATCCGGCAGACGGGACGTTTCCTGCCCGCCCTGGAGTTGGCAAGCGGTGCCGGGGCCGGCGTGCCGGGGAGCTGTGCGGTGGCCTCGGGCATGCACTGGCAGAGCCTGTGACCATCAGCCACCGGGGAAAGCATGGGCGGATGCTCCCCGAGCTGTGCCCGGGGCTCCCCTTGCTCCGCCGGTTTAAACGTCACCCTTCGAGACACGCCTTCGCAGCCACCGCGGGTGCACAGACAACAGTGCCCGCGCGCTTGCTGCTCGCTCCCGCCCCGCGCCCCCCGTCACCGGGGCAGGGGGGTGCCCGGCTCTGCGCTCGTCCCCGGGCTGGACAGCCGGCGGTGGCAGCGGGACCTGCACAGGGTGCCAGTGCCGAGGCTGGGCTCTGCCCGAGGGGGCTGGGGGTCTCTCCCCATCCCCCCGCCACCACCACGCTGCAAACTTGGGGAAGGGAGAGACTCGTTAGCGAAAGGTGTGAGGAGCAGGAGGGGAGGAGGAAGTCATCTAATACCAAGCAGGTGTCTGGAGAACCCAAATTGTGCTGTTTTCTCCTAATAATGAAGTATTCATGAGTAAAAGCCTTTTTCACTACTTTCTTAAGATACTAATTTCACAACAAGCGCCTTGTTACCATGCAATTATTCCAATCGTGCATCTCTCCCAGATTCCATCTGTCCTCGCGCTCTCTAAATGAAAGACAATCATGTAACCACCTTTCATTATTCACTATTTTACTTTCAGCAAAGGTACCCTGAAAGAAATGATTTCCTCTGAAAGGGACTTTTATTCAGTTTCAAAACCAATTTTCTCCTATTACTGTCTTAAAAAAAAAAAGGAGGGGGGCAGGGAGGTGTTTTTATTTCATGCATTACATATCCTTTGTTAATGCAGCTCACAGTAAAAGCAGCCGTATCCATTTTCTGGCTTCGATTTCTGGTAATTTTAAAATATGCCATTACAATCAGGCAGAAATTATACAGTTTGAAAAGAGAATGAAGTGCTTCTTACTCAGAGGCTGAGCGCACTTGACTGCCAGGGAGCTCGCCTCTCCCCGCCGGGACTTGGGGTTCATTACGCAGCCCCGCTCCCAGCGCRCCTCGGCTCCCCCGGCACGCGCCGGCGCGTGCCCACCAGCCGGCTTCGGTGGTGGCTGCACCCCCACCGGGGAGAGCCGCCGCACTGACCCTGTCCCCGCAGGGTGGCCCTGGGTCGGGGCGCCCACGKCCATGCTGCACCAGGCGCCAGCTCCCGCCGTACCTGAGCCTCACCTACGCGGTGACCTCRGGGCCGGCATCCCAGCGGCTGTCACCATCTGGCCGATTAGCGGGCGGACGTCACCTCCTCCCCTGCAGCGAGGCCGGCTCCTCGCCAGGACGCTGCCCCGTCTCCCTGGTGGGCACGGGCTTCGCGGGCAGCTCGTGCCGCTGCCGGATGCGCATCAGGTCCCTGCTGGTCCCCGGGGAAAACGTGGCTGAGAGCAAGGAGAAAGCACCCAGGGGAGGGGGCGGCACGGGGCGAGCGGAGAGGCCAACCAGCCCCCACGGGGCAGGACGCGGCCGCCGGCGGGGCACCAAATCCGGGAGGGTGAGGATGCAGCCCCGGTCCAGGGCTGAGCCCCCGGGGAAGGGGGGATGCTGGTGGCTGGTCACAGGAGCTGCGGGCACCCTCCGCCCTGGGAGCCCAGCAATGCAGGTGCCCTGAGGACACCCCCATGATGGCACGGGTGCTCTCCCCACTGCTGCTCTCCAGGCCCTGCCATGCACCCACGCACAGCCCAGCACCCTCCCAGAGCCGTCCCGACCTCGGCCATGCACAGCAGGAGCATCACCGGCATCAGCCGGGAGAGACGCGGGAGCCACATGCCAAACTAAATAAAGCYGCCGATTAATTCAGGCCCCAGTTCTGCCCCCGTCTCCCAGCGTCACGCAGTGGAGGCGATTTTTCCGACAGCTATGCTGTGCTTCACCCCACCGTCTCGGGCACGCTTCAAAACCACGAGGGCCCTGGTGCTGCACGTGCCGCAACACCGTCCCTCCGTCCTGGCACCCTGCCGGGCACCCCCCGGCCCCCTAAAGCGCCCGTAGGCAAGCGGGCGGGCAGCCTGGCACAATGGGCATCTGTGCCGCCGTGGCATTTCGTTAATGCTGCTCAGAAAAGCCCCTGAATCAGCTGATGGGAATTGGGCGCTGGGCTGTCCGAACGCTTAGCGCCGGCTTAGTTAGCCCCATCTGCATTTGAACTAATTCCAATCAGCAGGATCCGATTTAGTTCAAGCTGCTCTGGCTCTTTCGTGGCAGGAAAGACAACACTCAGCAGTTTTGCCAAACCGCCCCGAGTCTGCACGGCCTCTGCCCAGCCCGCGCCAACGGCCCCGCCRCCACACAGCCAGCGGCACAGCCGGCACCGCGGCACATGGGGAGAGCATCCCGCTCTCGGGGATGCCAGGAGCGGGGTCCCTTGGGGACACCCAGAGCAGGGTCCCCCAGGAGCCCCAACCCCGCATCCCACGGCACCTCTCCCTGGCATCATCCCCCTCCATCCTTCCCCAGCCCCTCTCCAACCACTCCTTCCCACTCCCCGCCCCGGGCTGGCTAACTTCAAAGCCCTATCTCTACATCACACTATTTATAAGCCCAAGGTCTTTGTGACTTTAATAAAAAAAAAAAAAMCACCACCCTCTATGTCTAAAGCCCCCGTGACAGGAGGGTTTGGCACCTCCTCTGACATCAGCAGCTGATAAGTGGGCTTATCTCCTCCGAGAGCCCTGCGAAGGTCCCTCCGGCAAGATAAGGCGGGCGCAGCTGTCGATAGAGGCTTTCGCAGGCGAGGATTTAGATAAAAGAAAATGTGACGGGAGGTGGGGGGGGAGGGAACTTTTAAGGTCTTAGCCTGAACTGGGTCTGTGCCGCTGGCCAGGCAGCGCAAGGGTGGAGGGGAGGGCAGGGGCAGCCCCGGCAGCAGGTTGGGCAGGAGCAGCCCTCTCGCTGGGCAAAGCAAGGGCCAAGGTCTCGGTCACCATCCGGGCTCCGGTGCAACGTGTGCACAATCCTTCCCTGGGTGCTATCAGGGCCACCTGGGGTGCAAGCCCATAAAAAGGGAGGTTTTGGGGTTGGGAGAGGAAGAGGGGCAGAAACAGGGATGCTGCAAAGCTGTTTGAGTCACGCCGCCGCATCTCCCCCCGGCTATTAAAAGACAGCATTGGGTTCGGCACAAGGACAGGAGGTGACCGGGTCACCCTGCTAGGAGAGGCACAAGAGGCTTCTGACCGTGCCAGACAGACAGACGGACAGACAGCATGGGAGCGAGGCCAAGGCTGGCAGCAACCCTCGCAAGCCGGCAGCACTGACAAATTAAGCAAAAGCCCTCGCCGGTCCCTGGTGTGCCCAGTACAACAAACCCGCCCACCACAGTGCTGGGGCTACCTGCTGYGACCGGGGACACCCCCGTCCCTCGTCCCTCTGCGCTGGGATGGAGGAGAAACCCACYGCCCCGCTGGGGAGCTCCCCCTCCCCGCTGGCTCCGGGGACATCGGTGCTACCCCCACAGCAGCCCCGGCACGGCCACTGCCGCCATCCCCGGTCCCCATGGACACTGGATTCCCATCAGATGGCATCCCTCCTGCGAGGGTGAGGAGGTGCCAGGGGAGGAAGGCTTCCCCTCCAGGCACAGAGGGGAGCGAGCAGGATTTTGGCTGGCGCTGCCGCCTGGCACCGCGGCGGTGCAGGCAGCTGCTGTGCCAGCGCGTGCCCATCTCCCACCCAGCAGCAGATTTACGGTCCCCCGGCCGAGGCGGTGGAGGGGACATGGTGCTCGGCGAGTGACGCTGCAGCTCGGTCCTGCAATGGGCGAATGCAGGAAAGGTCACCCCGCTGTAAATCACGGGGAGCACCAGATAAAATAAAGCAGAAAGTTTGACGCCGCCGTGCCGAGGGCTGCAATAAAGCACGGCACAGTGCCGCCGGCCACGCCGCGACCTTCCCCTCGCCCGGCCGCCGCTCCATCCCGCCCGGCTAATCCGCTCCCCTCCGCGCGCTCCAGCCCCAGGCCTTTCAGGGGGCCCTGTTAATAATTAAATGTTAATCTAAAAAGCAATTTTAGCTGCAGTGCTGCAGATCTGGTTAGAGATTACATTAGCATGTAAGAGTCAAGGGTAATTTTCTCTAACCCCTCTTGTGATCTTTAAAACCCGCAGATCTTAAAGCAACACCAGCTCCTCTGATTAAAATTGGAAGCTGGGGTTTGCAACGGATAATGATGCTGGAAGTGATTATTTTGCTGCTCAGGATCTCGCTGGGGCGGCGGGGGAGTGGGGGGCTGCGGGGGGCTGGGGGAGAGATCCGTACCGGCTGAGAGGGGAACGGTGCCCGGGGTGAGCCCAGGACCCGGCTGGCACTGAGCAGAGCTGCGCCCTCAGCTTGAGGGTCTGACCCCGGTGGCTGAACCCTGCTCAGCTGCGCTCCCGGGGGGTCCCTCGCCCCCCAACTTCTCCATCATCCCCCACTCCGGGAGATGGAGCCTGCAGGGAGAACCCCACGGAGGAGAGGGTGCACACCCCACCGGGGATGCGGGTGCACAAGCCTCTCCTGAGCGCACCCTGCATGGGGACGGGACGGTCCCCTCCAGCGCCGGGACACCCGGAGGCACATGGGGCCAGGCACTGCCTGCGCCCCCACCTCAGCCCCAACTTGGGGGGCGGCTGCTGCTCCGACACGGCGAGCACCCCCATTTCCCACTTCCCCAGAGCCTGCCTTTATTTATGGAGGAAACATTTTGCTGCCCCACTGCCGGTGGGATGGTGCCTCTTCGGGGCTGCCATGACCCCAGGACAGCATGGAGCTCACCGGCCGCGGCACACTGCCGGGGAAGGAGCGGCACCGATGCAGGCAGCGAGGGCTGCCAGCCTACGCCGGCACCCGGACACAGCGTCCCCTCGCTGCCGGTATCCTAAGGCAGCAACGAGGAATGGTCTCTCCCATCCCACCCAGCGCCAAGGTTTCTGCTCCTGGGGTGGCTCCCAGGAGAAATCCCTGAAAATTCAGAAAATCAACATCAAAAAAACCCACAAAATATCCTTTTGCTCGCCAGTGGGGCCAGGGAGGCTGGGACGGGGGCACGGCTGCCACAGCCCGGAGCAGAGGACAAAAGCATATTGCCTCCTGGCTGGTACAAATGACCCAATGGCAGAAATAAGGTATCAGGTGTGTCCGTAAYGATAGAATTAAAAAAAACAATTCGAGTGCTGTTGAGCATTTGCAGACATCCTCATGCAGGGCTCGGGCAGCCTGGTTAAATTTATGTGTCAGCTTTAAGGAGGCCTCTCATCAAATGAGCTATTTTGGGCAGAGATTAAAGATCTATTTTAGCTGCGAGTGGGAACAGCTCTCGAACAGGTTAATAATGATTCTGGAAACCCAAGCCTTTCCAGCACCCCAGGGCAGGGCAGCCGGAGCCCTGGGCAGCACCGGCGGGTCCCCCAGGGTCCACAAGCCGGGAGGGTGGGGGCCCCCGGTGCAACATCCCCCCACCCTGCTGCCATCCTGCCGGCGAGGAAGAAACCCCGTGCCGCTGCCAGGCGAGGAGAGGCTGCGGCGCTGAGCAGGCGTGGGTAATTGGAAGTGGCAGATGCTGGCACGCCGCTGCCGAGAAGGTCATTACGTGGGACTGGGAACGGAATGCCAGGAGCAAGGGGGGAAGCGGCCCCATTAGCAAAGGTCAGGGCCCTGCTCGGGTGCCTTCGGTGTTTTGGCAAAGCCTGGCTCTGGCTGCGTGCACCAGGGTCCCGGCAGGGCCGGTGCGCAGGCAGGACCTGCCTATACGTATGTATCCCCTCTACTTTGGTACCCTGCGGGAGCGTGCCCAGCGGTGGGGAGCGGGAGGCACGCTGCCCCAGGGGGGCCTTTGCCCAGCCCCTCGAAGCAAAACCTTGCTCATCCCACCCGGTCATGCCGTGCCTCCATCCTGGCACATGGATGGGGGGATAGGGGCTGGGGGGATGAGCCCACTGAGCTGCCCACCGTCCCCGGCAGCGAGAGCCGGATGCTCGGGATGCTCACGGGCTTTTGGTCCCGGCCCCAGCAGAGATGCAGGATCAAACTGGCAGAAAAGCCAAGTGGCTCCAGGGAGGCCTCCAGAGCAGCAATTAAAAGCACCCCAGACCCCAACGAGCCGGGAGCCCAGCCCGGCATGGGCATCCACCCCCGGGGCACATGCAGCACCCACGTCCCCAGCTGAGACCCAACAGACTCGGCACTGCAGAGACCGAAGCTCCCCAGTGCCCAGCACGGCTCCTCCTGCCCCATCCCAGGGGCTCGCCTGCACCCCACGGTGACCGGGGACCTGCGGCTCCCAWGGTTAGCACCGCAGCACTGCGGTGCCCGGGCCGGCTAGCCACCCATCTGGCTGCACCGTGCACAGCGGCCAGGCGCGCGCCGCTCGGTAATTACAGCCCCGAGCGCCTGAGCTGTGAAAGAATCTGACGAAGGAATCCAGGATAGATCGCGCTGCTGAAATTACTATAATCAAAGGCTTTCACAAAGGCTTCAAATGCAACCAATTACCCTGAAAGGGGAGGCAAGAAAGAAAACAAATTAACGTGTTTGCACAGAGCCTCCGTGGCGGCGCACGCATTGCCCCGCACCGCCCTCGACCCTGGCCAGCCGCTGCTCTCCATCCCTGGGTACCACTCCCCATCCCTGGGTACCACTCCCCATCCCTGCATCCCGCTCCCCATCCCAGGGTACCCGCTCCCCATCCCCACCACTGCTCCCCATCCCCGCATCGGCCGGCTCCGTCGCCGCTGCCCCTGCTCGCCTCGGGGCGCAGCTGCACACAAAGGGGCTCTGTGCTCGTCCCTCGCCCCGCGGCCGGCCGCTGCCCCGCAGGCAGACAAAAGCCCTGCCTGTGCCGGCGGCCGGGGCTGGCGCAGGCTCGGGGGCTTGCCAAGGCGGCCCGGGGAAACCTCCCTCCCTCCTCCCCCGGCGCTGGCTGGGGTCCCCAGGCGAGGGGAGGCGCGGGGTCCTCAAAGGCGCCCATTGAGAGCAGCCCCGCATCGCCCCGCCGACAGATGGGGAAGCTATTCACGGCGGGGGCCTCCCCAGCCCCTCCACCCTCGCCTCCTTACGTTACGCTTCATCTGCGCTGCCGATTTGGGGGAAAAGAGGGGAAAAAAGAGGGGGGGAGAAATCAACTTCTTTCTTTTAATATTTAACGAGAGTCCATCACCCTAAGTCTATTTTGTAATACAAAGCTCTGGAGATTTAAACCCTTCTCACCCGGAGAGATGGAAATGAATGGTGCTCTTTAATGAGCTGGTTCAGCAGAAAAGATAGATTTCTAAGATTACTGTAGGAATTCTTATAATTGATGTGTACTTTTGTAACGAGGATTATACCACCATCCGGTCAAGTAATTCCAGCTCTTCCCCCCCTTCTCCCAAGCTGGCCCTGCTTTTGGGGTTCCCTGGGGAGAGCGACCAGCCCGTGTCCCCGCAGGGAGAAAGCAACACAAAGAGGGGGGGAAAGAAGAAAAAGCCAAAGAAAAATTAAACAGGCTTTTCTTATTTAGCCATAGATAACCTAATGCAGCCACTGAATAGCRAAAATAAGGCATCTCTCAAGATTTATGTATTTGTTTTACAAAGCCCTACTTTCCCCCACCGATCYGAGGCCGGATGAGCTGCTGAATGCCGAGTAATTAAAAGGAACGGAGAACAATACCCGCGCCCACCGAAGAACGCGGAGTTTCCCTCGGATGTTTATAGCAATTGTATGAAAATGTACAAGCCGGGATGGCAAGAGCTGACAGCCGCGCTGGAGCAGCCGTGATTGCGAGCTGGCTGCCTCCCCCGGCTGATTGGCATTAATCGTGCGCGTTTGCAAAGCAGAACGGAAAGTCTGACATTAGCTGCAAGCCAACATTTCTTTCCAATAGTCTTAATGATTACGACGAGAGCTGATGATCATTGTGGGGTGTTAATAGTCCGGAGAGCAGCTCTGCGGCTTCTCCYGGTGGGGACGAGAGCCGGGCTGTCCCCATCCCTGTCCCCATCAGCCCTGGGCATGCAAGGGGAGATGCTCCCCAGGGTGGGCTGGGCGTGCGGCAGGACGGACTCGAGTGGTCCCACGCGGCCAGAGGCCCCCCGGGGGGGACACTGCCCATCAACCTGTAAAACTCTCTGGCGAGGGGACGGGAAGGGGACAGCAGCCCCCTGCCCCATCCCCTGGCTCTGCCCCATGGGAAAGGGGTGGCTGGGGCAGGGGATGACACCAGGAGGGAGAATGTCCCCCATCCTGGGTGTCCCCAGGGATGCCCCACGCTGGCCGTGCCCAGGGGGAAGCGCCGGGCCACCCTGCTCCCATGGGTGCCCCAAATGCAGCCGAGTCCCCACCAGTTCCCACAGCCACGGCCTCACCGGGCGCCGCAGGAGGGGCCGGGCTGGTGAAGCTGCCCGGGGAGCAAGGAGAGGGGAGAGCAGCCTGCAAATGACTCACATAAACAGCAGAGCCCGTTATTAAAAGCTGATTAATGAAACCTGAGTTTTCTAGACTTTTTACAAGGCTGTTTTTTTGGATGTCCTTGAGTTTCGCCGCTGCACAGAGGCTTGCGGGAGGGTGGGTGGGCTGGGGAGACCAGCACGGGATGCTCCGGCCGCGGGAGAGCCGGAGCCAGACGTGCACGAAAACCCTCCCACAGCCCCAACCCGTCCAGGTTTACACGGGAGGAAAAATCAATGGCCATCGATCCACAATATAAAGCGGGAACGCGGCGCTGGCAGACAGCAGGCAGCTGGCATCCAACCGGTGCCGTGCAGGGGACACGGCTGGGGGACCAGCGTGCCCGCCGGGGACATGGCTCGGGGCACAGCCGGGCTGCCAGCAGCGCCGACGGCCGCCCCGCGCACACCGGGCCCCTCCAGGCAGCGAGCAGCCCTGCCAGTCCACGTGCCATAAACCCTCGCAGCAGCAGATAGGACACATCCATGGTGCGTGGGTGGCCCTTGCCCGTGTCCTTGCCGGGACATGGCCGGCATCCGCCCAGCCTCCCCCCGGCTGCCCCGGGGCCACCGCGTAGCCTGCTGGGACGGACGGACAGACGGCCTCAGCCCAGCTCCGTGAGAAGCTGTGAAGCTGTTTCAGCTTTTTTTTTTTTTTTTTTTATATCATCTGTATTGGCCAACGTATCGCTCGGCTTTGGGCTTTCTGAGCTCACTAATAATTGTTCCCAGACGAAAAGAAATAAAGACTCGGTCCCTCTCCCCCTTCCCCCTCCCTCCCAAAAAAAAGTCCGTAAAGAAGAGCTATAAAAATGGCTTGTTATCTACCTAGCGAGGCTCAGACTGTATGTTATTGCTAATTGGGTATAACATCCTTGTCTTGTTCTGCTCTCTGAAGCTAAATCAAGAAAGCACCACTGCTGCGAACTAATTATATCTCTGGACTGCAGACTCCAGCTTGTCTTCCCCTTTATTGAGTTAAAAAATGGTCACTAACCTTAATCTCTCATATCCCCAAGCATTAGGGCTGCTGAAAAACCTCCACTTCCACCTGCATCCCAGTCTATATGAGAAAGATGGAGCACGTGGCCTGGCGAAGGCTTTGTGCTGCTCCGGGACCTGGGCCGGGATATGGCCCCGAGCGGGAGCCCAGAGGTGCCCACCTCCGCCGCACCCCGTGGCACCGGCACACCGAGACCACGCAGTGCTGCGCGGGTCCCCGTACCATCAAGTCCTCATCATACACAGCTCGGAGGCTTTCTGTGCTGCACACACCCAGAGACCAGGCACCGCTGCTTTTCTACCTTTCCTTCTTACAGGGAAGTTTAAGCTTCTTTCATTATGATTTTTTAAAAATCTGAACCTGGACGGCATTCCCACAGCCCAAGCTCGGCCGATGCGAGCAGGTGTGAGCATCTGGGTCGCGTGCGCATGAGCTGAGGGGAGCGGGTGCTGCTCCAGTTCATCCCATCAGCTCCCAGTCCCAGCCCAGGATGGAGCCTGATGGTCCCATTAATGCCGGCGCTCACCTGCGGGTTCCCCATGGGGGCAGGGACGATGTGGCCACGTGGCTGCACCACTACAGGCGGCTACGGCCAAAGCGCTCCGGTTAGCGGAGCAGCGTGGCTGCACGCTACGGCACTGCTGCCGTGGCAGGGACCCCAGTGGCAGCAGGGCATTGCAAAAAGAGAGAGGATAACTGGACCCCCAAAGCGGGGTGCAGGATGGCCCCATCCCTCCCCGTCCCGGCACCTCCCTCGGCACCAGCCACACAGGGTGAGAAATTTAAGCAGAAATACAGGGCTGCAGGTCAGAAGCCAAAGAGCAATGCCACCGAGCCCAGCTCCGTCCCCCTGCCCAGGGGACCCGCACAGACGGYGTTACTTTCCAGAGGGAGTCAAGCTTCGGTTCTCCCCGTGAGCCAAGAGCATCCCTTAAAAAATTGATACTTCCCTGACTATTAATTAACCTGAACCACTTAAAACTGCCTTCAATTTGTCAGGTTTAACTGCCAGCTCTTCTCGGTAAATCAAGCATCACACGCAGACGGAGGCTGCGTGTGCAAGGTGGCGGCGGCGAAGGGAGCAGGCAGCGAGCGGGGCACCCGGCACTGTGCTTGCCATCCTGTCCCCCGAGAGCACCGACGGCGATATTCATACCCTGCAATTAGCCGGGATGTGATATTAAAGGCGACGGGCGGGCGGGCAGGAGCGGGCAGGGCAGCCAGGCTGCGGAGCACCCCACACCACAGCGTTGCCGTCTCCCCCACGTCACCCTTGTCATGCAACCAAGGCTGAATTCGAAAGCAACATGAATATTTATCTCTAACAGCGAAATCTCCCCGCTGCAGGGTATTAAGGCTTTATTAGTGTGTGGTTACCAGCGACGCTAAGCCAGCCCTCGCTCCAGCCTGGAGCACGGCAGAGATGACCTACAAGAGGCAGATGGCGAAAGCCTTGGAGAGCCCTGGACCCCGGGACGTGCCTGCCCTTGCCGGGGCGAGGAGGGGGCTGCACACCCCAGTCCCACGCGGGGGGACGGGGAGAGGGTCGGGAGCTGGGTCCCCCCACCAGCACCCCACTGAAACCCCCCTCCTCGCCCAGGGCCAACCCCTCCAAAAAGCCTCCCCATGTTGGGGCTGTCCCCTGGCCCCCGCACCGCTCGCCGTTTTGGGTTAAAACGCTGATGTATTCTCTCTTTAGTGAAAGGAGTCCCAGGGGCTATAAAAATTCCCAGCAGGCTCCCGTCAGTCTCAGGTCATTAACTTTCTTTCATTGGGAGTTTGTTTACAGTCAGCCATAAATAGCGGCGCCCGCCGCTCACCAGCCGGGATGGGGTGGGACAGGACGGGGCTGCCCACGCAGGAGGATGCAGCACCCCAGGGCACGGGGTCCAGTGCTCGCCCCCACTGTATCGACTTCTCCTGGGCCCCGTGTTTCCCACCAGGCCGGCACCCCAGCCGGCACAGCACGGCACAGCGCTGCCCACGGTGCTATTTGCCACAAAACCACCTCAGCCCTGCAAATCTATGGGGTCACCTTGTGTGCGGCCGGAGGGAGCCGGGGCGTGCGCCTGAGTGTGCYTGCAGTTCAGGTGTGGTCTTTCCCAGAGGAGGAGGAGGAAGGCAGCTGGCTTGAGCTGCCCGTCAGGGTAACCCACCCCCGGGACCTGCCCTGCACCCTCACCCAGACCAGCACCTGCTGCAGAGGGAGCCTGGCCCCTGCACCCATCGTGAGCACCGACCTCGCATCAGGACCTTTGYGTGTTAGAGATGTCCCAGTCTTGGCGCATGAAGCCCCGGGAGGGACGCCAACACTCCTCAGCTCACCGCGACCTCCACCTCAGACCTCCRCCCTTCCCCGGCAGACCCTAAGGCACCACGATGATTTACCAGCAGGGAGGCGGAAAGCAGGAAAGCCGAGTGCACTGCCGGGATGCCCGGCACGGCACCATGCTCCTGCCGGGCTGCTTTGCAGACCAGGGCTCCTTCGCACCCGAGCACACCCGGGACGGTCTCRGAGCACCCACGTCCCACCGCCCGCCTGAGAGATGCGCCCACGGCACTGCCGATGCCCCCAACACCAGGAGCACACCCTGAGCCCCATTAACGCCTCAGCAGGCTGCGGCGTGCCTCCCGGTTCGGAGCTTGCCGGGTGCAGGTGCCCAGGGCTGACAGCAGCACCGCAGGTAATCAGGAGCTTTATTTGCCGTAAGTGAACACGGCGGCTCCGCCACGGCCGTGCGAACCCACCAGCTGCAGCTCTAATAAAGATGCAGGATCACGCGGCTCTTGAGAACCGCGACTTGGCGGGGTGCAGCCGGAGCACCGGGCACCGGTTAAATATTTACCCCCTGGCCCAGCGAAGCATCCGGCACTCTGCATGGGGGGCCGAGCGGGGAACCGCAGAGCCCAGGCTCCCGCCTGCCACCCGGTCACGGGGCTCACGCCGACACGGCCGCAGCACAGCCGGGATGCTCAGCACCATCAGCCYCACGCTGGCACGGATGCCCGGAGCCGGGGCTCGGTGCCATGGCTTCCTCCGTGCCTCGTCCTAGGGCTGTGGAGGGGCGTAAATGACCACGAGCAGCACAGCCGGGTCCGGCTTGCAGCAGCCAGGAGCCCACCTCTTGTTTTATTTCACGGAACGGCTATAGGAATGGCTGATGCACTGGCCGAGCACACGGTCCAGCGGCACCCTGGGCTGCGCGGTGGGCTAAGAGATTAAACCCCAAACTCACACACGGTGACTTCTGCTCTTCCACCCATCCCCGGGAGAGCAGGGACTCGCCAAAAATCACAGCCTCATCACTCACGGTCCCCCACGTCTGTGGAAATATCTATATTTTAAACCATATACTTGCACAACCTGTAATCAGAGCAACACAAATAGCCCCTGCTTCCCATGTAAATTAAAAACACCCATTAGGCAGATTTCAAAAGATGTCAGTAGGCTTATAATTATACACGACATCCTTCCGAGATAAAAGCGATTACCGGGGATGCAAATCACTTAGCAACCAATCAGTGCCCCCAGAGTGCAAAGCACTGACCAGCCATCCATTTTCGCCTCGTCCTTTTATTCCCTGCATCGAGCAAATACAAACACAGATAAAGAGAGGCACAATAGCTCTTGACACGCAAATAGGTTAACATAATAAAGCCAGCTTTAGCCGGCTCACTCGAGGGAGAAAAGCAATTCTCAGGCAAGCAGGAGGTAATAAAACAGGGCTTTTGTGTTCCTGGCTCCCATTCTCACCCCTGCGCCAGCTTTGCTGCATTAGCTGATAGGCATCGCGGTTTGATTGAATTACCTTTCATGAATATTAGCTTTTTGAGGAATGCGCAGGCAGAAGAGAAAGAAGAAATGTCTTATTTTTGCATGCATGCGCCCGCTGCAGACGGCCATGCGGCGGCACAGATGCCGGCGGGGCTGGGAGCGGGGTCCCGGCAGGTGCAGCCCCCGGCCCACCCCGCCAGCTGCAGCATCCCCGCGGGCGGCACCAGCCAGCCCCGGGGGGGTCACGGCGCAGGGGCTCGCCCCGCCCGAGGACCAGACACCACCAGCAAAGGACCTTACCCTSCCAGGGAAGGATACCCGGCTCTGGCCCCAGAGCGGGATCACGAGGCTCCCGCCACCCACCCCACCGCCCCGGCACCCACCACGCTCAGGGCTGGGGCCCGCATCCCTGCCCTCGGTACCCCGTTAGCAGGAGGATGGCAGGGTGGGCTGGCCCCCACCAAACATTTACGGGGCCGTAGCTCCCCGCGCCGCAGGTGGGCCAGGATCAGGCCGGAGAGGGGAGCGGGGCTGCCCGGCTTCACCCCAGATTCTCCCGCACAAGTTCAGGCCACGCAGGAAACCTGCTTCAGGCAAAAATTAACTCTGCCACCTGGCAGGGATGCAAACGCCCGGCACTAATCCCGCACACACGGCGGGGAGCGCGGGGGCAGCTCGGGGAGGGCGGCAGGCGCAGAGCACCGTGCTCGGCGCGGACCACSGCCGCGGGGTCGTGGGACCCGGGAGACCCTCGGCCCTGGGAGCCCGAGCCCTKCCCCAGGCAGGGCAGCAGGCTGCAATTAAAAAACAGCACTGGGAGAGAACAGGCTCCTCCTCAGCCTGCTCAGGGATGGATGCGTGTTTCAGGCTCAAATAAAACAGATAACCAGAGGGGCTTAAAAAATGAGGTGACGTGGCTTCCCCAGAGGTGCTCTGTCCCCCGGGGCACGGCCTAACAGCAGCCATCCCATCTCCTCCCTCCGTGGGCTTCTCTGCTCCAGCCTGGGGATAAATATTCACACCGAGATATTTCAATTTTTAATGATACGGTCAGCTGAAACGGGGCCCATCTCGCAGCTGGTGCCGCTCCGGCACAGGGAACGCGCCCCACCGGTACCAACCCACTCAGCCGGCAGGAAAACCATTCCTAAAGCTGGGAAAACAAGCCAGGCTCCCACAGCCAGGGAACGGCTTTCTCTTCTTCCGCTCTACATACAAGGTCAGAGGAAGGCACCGCGGTGAGAGCTTCCCTCTCCTTCCGCTATGGCTTCGAGGGAGCCTGACCCAACGGCACATGGCTCACACCACGGCTCGCCCCCGCATGGCCCTCGGCACCTGAAAATCCACTCCTGAAAGTTTTAAGGATCCTTAGTACGAAAAGCCCCTCCTGAGGGCCTGGAATGCCGGGTACCCTCTGCCAGGGATGTTTCCCACCTCAYTCCCCGGCACCGGAGCCCACGTGCGAAGGCTTTGCCGGCCGGGGTCCCGCTGGAGCGGCGCAGGCGTGCGCGGGCACCCAGAGCAGTGAGCAGTGGCATGTGCCCGGCACGCCAGATGGTAAAACCCCACAGCAGGGGCATGGGAAGGTATAAAACTGCCAAATCCCACAAAATCATCCCGAGCAAGACATGGGAGACTCCTTATTGAGAGAGGGGCCACGTGGCTCTGCCCCCATGCCTGCAGACCCCCATGGCCACGCACCCTTAGCACTCTGCCCTCCACGAAAGCACGTCACCCAGCCAGGCAAGCTGCCTGCAGCCTCTGAACAAGAGCATCCCTAGCAGGAGGATGCACGTATACATATACACACACACATATATATATATATCTCAAAAAACTCCCTACAGAGACACCTGTGCCCCGACAACCAGAGCCAGGCAAACCACCACTGCCCGATGCAAAGCAAATTCATCCCTCGGAAAACATCAAGCACGGCTGTAAAACTTTGCCGCTGCCTCAGAAATAAACCCGCAGGGCCGGAGCCGTGCCACGGTTTCAGCCGGTGCAGCGGTGCCCTGCAGCGAGCTGCGCCGAGCTGCCGCCGGCTCTCTGCATCCAGGCCCTGCCTCTCCAGCCATTAAATTCCCACGATCTCACGGCTCTCCCCAGAGCCGGATTTGGATGCTGGGGCTGAGCCATCACCGCTGGCACTGGGAACACCTCATTTTCTGTTGGGGGCCCAGCTGGAGAGGCGGATGCCCAGCCGTGCTGCCCGGTAGCTCTCGGGGACCACGACGCCTCGTCCCCGGTGAATCGTATTCCCAGCGCCAACGGTCCAGAAGATGCCACAGGGATGCTCCCTCCGCAGCGGAGCTTCTTTCGGGAGATGTGTTCAGCTCTGCTCCGGCGGAGCTGCCCGACACCGCGGGGGGCAGCCAGGGAGACGGGCTTTTAAATAAAACATCGCAGGGTGGTTCCTTTTCCTCTCCTCTCCTTTGTGACCGGCGGTATCCACACCAGCGCGGGGTCGATGGCGGGTGTCCTGGCTCTGCCACCGCCCGCTCCGGTGTCCCTGCGGGGTCGGGCGCTTCCCCGCCGCCTCCCTTTCCCGGCCGGCTCCGGGCGGAGGAGAAAAACCCTTTTTTCCAGGCGAAAAGGGGCAGAAAAGGCAGCAGCTCACGGACGGCTCACGCTGGAAGTGTCTCAGCTTTCCTCGTGGAGGCACCCGTGGATATTTTATTTCCACTTACGAGTCAGGCGACCCAAAAAGCCATTAAAAAAAAAATCAAAAATAAGGAGGAAAAAAAAAAGAGAGAAAGAA
>JAYKAV010000100.1:589866-656240 GCA_035582835.1 Phoebastria nigripes | reverse complement strand
CGGGACTGCGGTTCCCGGCGTGCCCCGCGCGCCGCCGCCGCGCCGTGCCCCCCGCTCGGCGCCGCGGGGCGTGATGGGAGTTGTAGTCCCGCCGCCGGAGGAGGGGTTCCCCGGCGGGGCCGCGGGCCTCGTGGGGAGCCCCCCGGAGGCCCTCGAGGGCAGGGGGACGGGTCCTCTGCGGCGGCCCCTCCCGGGGTGCTACAGCCCCGGCAAACCGGGAATGAAACCTCGGCTGGAGGAGCGTGGGGTTCACCACCGGACAGCCAGCGCTCCCCGGGGAGCTGGTGACCACCATGGCGGTGGCTGTAGCCACCGCCGAGCCCCCCGTGGTCTGTGTAGTCAGAGCGAGCGCTGTCATCGCTCAGTCTGCCCTCATTAGCACGAGTCCTGAGCTCCTTTATTCCCTCCCCAAATCCACCGTAGCTTTGCCACAGGCTGTGAGAGCGTGAGCGTCCGTGGACAGAGAGGACTTTGCGAAGCAGCCCGTTCACTCTTGCCCATAATGACGCTGAGGAGCCCTACGCACGTGCGCATGCAGCTCCCCGCCGCCGAGTGCCCCCGAAGCAGCCCAGCACGTGCCCCCGGGGCTCGCCGCCTTCCCGCCTCCCTCCTCCCYGGCTCCTGCCTTGCAGCACAAGGCTTTGAGGAGTTTTGGGGCGGTTTGGCTTCTTCTCGGGGCCTTTCCAACTCCTCTGTCCAGGGCAGCCCCCGGCAGCTCCCCAGGCGGCCGGGGCCCTGGGTGTGCGGGGGGAGAGCTGAAACCCAGGAGCCGTTTCAGGAGACTGGGTATCTCCGAACGTGGGGAGATGCTCCAGTCACCGCTTCTGATCCAGCAAACGCTGAAGGTTGAGAAATTAAAATAATAGCTAGATATGGTTTCAGGAGAGCGATTCCTCTGTGTAATTATAATACGTATTATCCTCCCTGTGAAAATACATTATATTGAATAAATTCCCTCTTTGAGCAGGGCTATTCATACTATTCATTTGTTTCAGTTCAAACATTTTTAGCTCATATATCTGGCAGGTTCTTGTGCAGCTTTGTACGTTCTCTGCAGCTTATTTATCTGCTTTCTGTGTTGCAATATAGGCCAGCGATAAGAAAAAAACCATTATAGATTTGTGAACAGCACTCAGATTTTTCAAAGATAATTTAATCAAAGCTATTAGTAAGTCAGGAAGAAAGATTGCTTTTTATTCGGCACAAAAAAAAGGAGCCCTCATTCTTCTCAGAAAATGTTTTAACCACCTGAAGTCACTCACAAGGACTTGAAAGGGTGACGGCGTTTTTGCTGGGGAAGAGATCCATCTTGAAATAGCGAACTTCAAAAGGTGGGTGTTTCGGCACTGCCTTCAAGAAGATACTATTAAGCAGTTCTGACCTCCCCATTTACATCCTTTTTTTGTTTTTTTAAGACTTTACAGAGGAGAAACACTTTTGTGATTCAGGGAACCCGTGACTACTTTGCCGGAACATAAATTTCACCCAGCAATGTTGGGAACACAAGGAGAGCCTTAATCTGCTAATGAATGAGCTCTGCAAAGTGAGACCGGCTCCGCTTCCACATCCAGAGGGATTGAATTGCAAAAAGGAAGCGGGCAGCCCTCGCTGCTGCAGGAGAGAGATTTTTAAAAGTCCTTCTGCTTTAGCACAAATAAATAATGCATCGGCTGGATCCAGGCGGGTGGTGGGGAAGTCCTTCYTCTGCGGCACCGGGGAGCCCACCCAAAGTTTTCCAAGCCGGCTGCTCGTCACTGCGCTCACAAGGCGCCGATACGCGGGATCGTAACTGCTGGTCTTTAAGACGACGGTGTCCCTTTAATTTAATATCATTATTTTTGACCGGCGCTAGCAATCCGGAGCGCTGAGCGTTTTCATCTCTCATCCTGACAAATGCACGCTGTAATTCTTTGACCAAAATGTCAGTCTGCTCTGGAAATGACTGGCCCTCAGAATGAGAACGATTTCCAGGGGATTAAAACCGGGCCATTACTCTCCGTTTTAAATGCATTCAAGGCTCTGAAAGCCGTAGCTGCTTTGGTTCCTTTTGTACGGAAAGTTATTGACTTATCAAGGTTAAAATACATTCGGCATGGCCCAATAAAACAGGGATATCTCCGCATTCGTGCTGTCATTTGCAGGTCCGTTTTCATGGCAACAGGGCTCTTTTCTGCACATTAAACGGTTCAGTTGTGCAAAGTTCAGACATTACATAAACAGAGAGGTAACAACAAAAAAAAATCAATGAGCTCATAGGCATGGAAAAAGGAGATAGCATTGATCGGGGCCGGCATCGATATTTGGGATCGCTGCCTCCTGCCCCGCTCGCAGCCCTCCCGTGTTGACAACAGGGACACAAAGAGATGCTGAAGGACACGGTGGGGGGACGGCGCCTTCGCCCCCCCCGCCAGCTCCTGCCCATAATTAATATCACCGGGGCACAGCCCGGCACGGCGAGGGGCGGAGGGGATGCCCACCCGCCGGGCTGAGGGTTTATTGGTGCTAACAAAGGTGTTGGCGCGCAGGTGGGCGCTTCCCGTGGCTGGTTTTCGGCTAACGACCCCGGTCCCCATTCCATGGCAAATCCCRGGAGGTTTTCCCCAGCTCCCAGCTGTTTCTGAATGCAGCTCCCCAAGGGACACCGCCGGGATGGGGGTATGGGGAAGGTGGCTCCCTGCAGGCAAGGACAGGGCACGTGGGGGACAGGAACGTGGCAAGCAGTGGGCATCGAGCGCCTTCGCGGTGCTCCCGGCACCGTGCCAGGTTGGCTCTGGCAGCACCGGGCTGCGGGCACGGAGGAGCGAGGTGTCAGCAGCCGTGGCGGGGTGTGGGGTGTTTGGGCGAGTGACTTTGATGCTGACGGGAGATGTCAAGCTTTTTGCTTCCCAGTCAAGGGGGTGAGAGAGATTCTGGCGTTAAAACGCTCGTTAGAGGAGAGACACCAACATCTGTCGGGAAAGCAAATGGAGAGCGGGAGCAGAGCGAGACGGCCATGGGCAGCCAGGCGTGCAGGGGGAGGAGGAGGAGGAGGAAGGCAGGCAGGAGCAGGGGTCTCTCTCAGCTGCTGCTGTGGCACTGAGGATCTGCTGCCCTTCGCCCCGTGCCAGTGTGTGGGCTCGCTCCTGGATTCCAGATCTCACTGGTGTGAAAGCAGAGTTTGCCCACTGGGAAGCCCGAGGTGAGAAACTGGTCCCGTACGGCCCCTTGCTGGGGTCCCTGGGGCCAGAAATGCCCCAAACACCGGGGCCGGCTGGAGGGAGATGGAGCCAGGGGGGACAGAGGGCAAGCGACTGACCGGGCACGGAAAGCTCCCGTTTGAGCAAGAAGCGGTGTCCCAAGAGCATCCTCCTCGCTGTCCCCTTGGGTGCTGCTGCCGCGGGAGGTGGCAGAGGTGCAGGGCCGGGCGGTATTCGGGGGCAGCTGCCTTGGGTGCTGCAGGGGTCAGGAAGGCAGAGGCTCCTGTGCTCTGTGCTTGCTTCCCCCCCTCCCCAGTTTATTTATAGATTCAGCAAGTTATTCAGCTGAAACAAATCTCCGTTTCAGTCAGGTCCTGGGGCCAGCGGCAGCCTGCATTATCTCACAGGCAGCCATACATTAGGCAGCACGATTTCTATGGGGGCATCAGCAGCCCAGCACAAACAACCTGGCGTTTGCAGGCTGCAGGAGGAAGGGGTGCCTGGGCAGAGTGATGGTCCCCAGGGCGCGGGCGGTGACACGAGGGCCACCCTGAGAGTGAGCCGGGACCGACTGTCGTGGCGGGGGGATAACCGTGCAGGGCTCGGGGCCGGGCTGGCCGGGGTGCGAGGGGCCGGGGTACACTCTGGCCGCCAGCACAGCCCACGGCCCCCTTGACAGCAATGCCAGGAGCGAGTGCTCGCTGTCAGCCGGCATTTATTTTTATTCCCTGCTTAAAAATATCCCAGTCCAGGTCACTGGCACATGATGGATCATCGCTCCTGTGACTTCCCCCTGGGTCTTCCCAGCTCTGAGACGAGGAGCAGAGCCAGGCTTCCCGCGAGAGCCCCCCGCACCCTTCCCACCCTGTAAAAGCATCTAGGGGACATCACAGCACCCACGCTGTGGGGGTGCAAGAAACACCTGTGTGCTCCTGGGGCCGGGGCATGATGGAGCAGCAGCCCCAACTGTGCCCCGGCACGGCCCCGCGCCAGCTCTGCATCCCAGCAGTGGCCGGGGAGCATCCCGGGGTCACTGCATCCTCGCTCTCTGCTGTCCCTGCACTCGGTCCCCTGCCAGCGACGGAACAGATCCTGTGCCTTTTTCTTTCCTCCCTATTTGTATTTTGTGAAAAAGTCAACCTTGCTCAAAAGCTTGGGCGAAAGCCCTTGTGAGTGGGGACGGGAGCGCAAGGAAGAGCAGATTCCAGCCTGCGGTGCATTTACTAGCCCTATTAGTCACAAGCCTCCGATGCCATGAGAGATACGGGGCTGACTGACAGGTGATTTGGTTTTATCTCACCTGGGAACATTTAATATCCGGCACGGGGCTGTTTTGCAGCCTCTTTGTGTGGGAGCGCTCAGCAGCATCGCCGGGCTGGGAGGGGGCGCAGCCAAGGGGGGTCCAGGGGGTCCCCGTGGCTCTGGCTGCAGAGGGGACCTGCGGCGGGCAGCACCCCAGCTATCGCAGAGCAGCGAAGGCACTGCTCCCAGAGAGGGGTCGGCAGTCACAGCCACCTCCAGCTGGGTACTGTCCCCCTCTCCGGTGGGCATCACCTCCTCCCTGATGGTCCCCAGGGCACCTTTCATCCCGCAGAGACCCACGGAGCCCCAGGTGCCGCCTCCTTTGGCAGGGGGTCAGAGCTTCATCACAGGGGATTCACCGGCTCCTTGGCCGAAACCTTTTGGCTTTGTGAGCGGCCGGTTCCTGGAAACAGGAGATGATCAGGGCCGGGCATGATGCTGCTTCTGGGCTTGCTCCTGCCCCATCCCTTGCGTGCRGTGTTACATACCAACCTCCTGCATGGGATTTTTTATTTCCCTTCCGTTGCTCTGAAACTAGTTTCCTTCTCCCCCGAACGACTTGATTACGCTGCTTAATTGCATTTATGGAGCGGTGCTGGCATGTGCTGTCAGCGTGGATTACAGGGTGGTCTCTGCCGAGGGGGCAGCCCGGGGGGAGCACGTGTCTGTGGGCAGCTGGGCTGGAAGCTGGGCTCTGGGAGTGAAATCAGAGTGAGCTGGAGATTCCCAGGAGATCTTCACCTTTAACTTATTTGCTTCTTTCCCCTCCAAATCTGCTGACATTTGGAAAAGGGGAATCATTGCAATTTGCTTGTTTCAGCAAGTTCCCCCTCTCCCCTGCGCCGTTCCTGGCTCAGCACGGCTCTGCCGGGCTGTCAGCGGCCCAGGCACGGTGGAGGGCACCGACCTGGGGGAAGAGGAAGGCAAAAGATCCCCCAGCTCACCACAGCGGGATGGCCCGGTGCCCGTGGCACAGAGCGATGTCTGGCAGCCCCAAGCAATGCTGTGCGCTGGGGCCGGAGCCCCCGTGCACCCCATCAGCAGCAGTGCTGGGCTGCCGGGAGAGCCGGCACAGCCCCTGAGCCTTTCAGCTAGGGAAACACCTGATTCAATCCTCCTGACAGTCAAGAATTTAAAATGATTTATTAAAAATGTATAAAGCCCGGTTGTCGGTGTCGCTGCTCTGATAAGAGCATCGTCTCCTGCGCCGCTCCCGTGGCAGGCGCGCTCAGCTCGGGTTTATGTTCCCCTCACTCAAACGGCTCCCGCTGTGGCACCCGCGGGGGGGAAGGATCCCCCCACTCTGCATATTAATTTTCGGCAGACTGCCGCAGGCAAACACGTTCAGGCTTCGGGAGGCATTACAGCTGAGCCGCGACCTCCGGGAAGGCAGCATCGTGCTGCAGCCGGGCAAGCACCGTGCCAGCAAAGTGATGGGCAGGAGCCCCCTGCCCACACCTCTGCCTGTCCCCCGGGTCCAGCCTGGCCGTGGCACTGCAGCCGCCGCAGCACCRGGCTCTGCTCCTCCTGCCCCATCTGCCCCCCGGCAGGGTTGTGGCCCCCTCTGCCCCTGGGAGCGCTGGGTCCCTTCCCGAGGAGCAGGGCCCGATGACCCGCAGCGCCCGGGGAAGATTAATGGAGACGTATAGAGTGTACGAGCGGCTCCGTCCCCGCGTGATGTATTCCAGCCCGCGGCCGTAAATCCAGTTATGGCAGTTCAGCCGTAGAGCCGAGGACGGAGGGAGGCAGGGACACCGGCTGCTCCGGCGTGGCAGAGGTCAGAGGATTTTCCCAATGATGGTTGTTAGGAGGCTCCAGCTCCCGGGAGGATTTATTAAGGCGAATTTGGAAACAAAGTGAAAGGAGTGGGAAACCTCCTCCGTCTGCTGGGAGCCCTTAGGGGAGGGGTGGGGGTGCTGTGGCCGTGCTGGGGGGTGTCCCCAGCCCCACAGCCCCCTCCCCAGCACCCCATCGCCTGCCCGCAGGGGCTTGCTCACCCAAAGATGCTCCAGTTTGAACCGTCGGAGTTTTGTCCCCACTTTGGCAGTGGCTCACTGGGTGCCAGGGACAACGTGACACGGATGCCAAGGACAGCGCTGATCCTCAGCACCGAAACGCTTGCCCCATCCCCATGGGATGCTGCCTGGCCCCTCAGCCCTGCTCGGGGTCTCGGCAGGACGAGGCAGGCACGAGGCTGCGAGAGCTCCGGGGAGGCACGGCAATTGAAATCGATACTTTTGCAGGAGAGAAATAAAAAGCCCCATCACGGCCATTGGCCGGAACATTGCAGGGGGAAAGAAAAATCAGATGTCTCGGCCCGTGGTGCCGCAGCTCTGCCATCCATCCGTGCCGTCCTGGCCTCGGGCTCTGCTTCCTTTGCTGTCCCTGCTACCTGGCACCGAAACGTGCCTGCGTTCTCAGCAGGGTGTTTCCAAGCCTGTTGCCTCCAAGGCAGATAATTGATTTAAACTAGGATTTTTCTCCTGTTTTTTCAAAAGCCATTTTCTCCGCAGCACCTTGCTTTTCTCTGACAGCCCAGCCAGCAGCATCGGGCATCCCCAGCCCYGCTCGGGCTGCGATTGCCCCTCTGGGACCATCCTCACCGCATGAGCCGCAGCAGGGCTGGGGAAGAGGAAGCTGAGCCTCGGTGACCAAGCCAGCGCATCCATCACCGCCGGCRCTGCTCCGCCTTTGTGTGCCACCGAGACCATGCAAATCAGCCACTGTGTGTCCCTGAGTGGGCTCTGCACAGAGCTGGCCCTGAAATCACTCCTGGAAAAGCCACAGCACTCATGGGCAAGAGCCTTGTTGTTCCAGGATAACTTGATGTGAGCTTGCCGGAGCTGAGAGCCTGGCGGGGCTCCCAGCCGGGGGCGGCCGAGCCTGGTGGACTGGCAGGATCACCCCACCTCCRGCAGCACCCTGCTCCTGGCACCCYGCTCCTGGCACCCTGCTCCCACCATCCCACTCCCGGCATCCCACTCCCGGCATCCCGCTCGCCACAGCCCRGCCACRCTGCCYCCCCCRCCACTTTATGAGGCCAATTATCACTTGGAAACTAGCACGATGCCCAGGTGTATGGTCCCAATTAGGCCTTGCTTAAAAACAATTTAAACACCATTATGAGTTTTCCGTTTCGGAGCAGGTTACTATCAGCTGCCACCACCCGGGGATGGCCACCTTCCCCGCCGGGGAGCGGGCAGGGCAGCTTGGGGCTGGGTGCCGGTGGTGCTGCCGGAGCCTGTGGCTGTCCTTGCTTGGGGGAAACTGCTCCTGACCCCACACCGTCACCCCGGGGTGGCTTCCCACCCCTGAGCCCCCGCGGTGGCACCGGCCCCTGTTTGCTGTGCCGGCACCACTGGAGCATCCCAAACCTGCTGCCTTGGAAATGGCAGATTGCTGCTGGGAAGGCAGAAAGCTCTCTGAACAGGGGAGCAGGGACACTTTGGCCGTGTCCCCGAATCCTGGTGGATACGATGGTGCCGAGCACGGGGGTGGTGCCCTGCGTTGGGCTGTCCCTGTCTGCATCCCTGGGGTGGCGGGTCTCGTGGGTGAAGGGAGCCGGAGCCRGTGCCGGGCACTGGGGCGCAGGGAGGATGCTGGGGGCACGCGGGGAGACCCGCAGCGGACTGATGGCCAGGACGGGGCGTGGGAGGGCTCGGCTCCCCTTGCATCCCATGGCCGTGGGAATAGGGAGGAGGCAGCAATGCCGAACAGTGCTGGGCATTGCCGGGAGCTGGGGGGCCGGGTGGGCTGGGGACAGCACGGCATCGCACATCGCTGAGCTTTCTGAGCGCTGGCGGGTGTCCTCCCCGCCGCGGGGCTTTGATCCGCCCGGCGAAAGAGCAAAGGCAGCCGCCTTTGTGCGCCGGGAGGCTTTGAAGTCTCCCAAAACGGAGCAGGGGGCGCGGGGGGGTGGCTGGCCCTTCCCTGCCGGCCYGGCCCCCACCCAGCCC
This sequence comes from Phoebastria nigripes, assembly GCA_035582835.1. NCBI lineage: Eukaryota > Metazoa > Chordata > Aves > Procellariiformes > Diomedeidae > Phoebastria > Phoebastria nigripes. Next base: position 647,806 of record JAYKAV010000100.1, on the reverse strand, counting down.
CGCTTTCTCTCCCTTTTTATTTCCTTGTTTCCAATTAGGAGCCACCTCCGGCTCATGCAATAAAACCTGCAAACTTTCCCGGAGAGCCCCAGCCGGGGTGCCGGGGGCTGTGCCGGGGGCCGTGCCGCACAGGACCCCCCGGGGGTCCCAGCACGCTCCCTCCCACCCTCCATGGCCACACCGACCCGCTCCCCCCAGCACAGGACCCCCAATTTGGGGTCGGTGCCTTCCCCAGGGACCTCGCACCCGCTCCAGGTGACAGCAGGCAGGTCCCTGCCCAGGCGGGTGACAGCAATTAGCTCTGTCCCTAATTCTCAGCCCGTTTTACCTTTTCCCTTCCAAAGGCAGCAGAAAAGAGAAGCTCTTTTCCAGCTGCCCCCCTTTCCTTTTTGGTGGCCTCGCTCAGCCCCAGGAGCCACGTGTGAGCCTCTCTGTCGTGGTTTAACCCCGGCCGACAGCTCAGCCCCACCCAGCCGCTCGCTCACCCCCCCCGGTGGGATGGGGGAGAGGGTCGGAAGAGTAAAAGTGGGAAAACTCATGGGTTGAGATAAAGACAGTTTAATAGGGAAAGCAAAAGCCACGCACGCAAGCAAAGCAAACCAAGGAATTCATTCACTCCTTCCCATGGGCAGGCAGGTGTTCAGCCATCYCCAGGAAAGCAGGGCTCCATCACGCGTAACGGTGACTTGGGAAGACAAACGCCATCACTCCGAATGTCCCCCCCTTCCTTCTTCTTCCCCCAGCTCTATATGCTGAGCGTGACGCCATATGGTATGGAATATCCCTTTGGTGGGTTGGGGTCAGCTGTCCCAGCTGTGTCCCCTCCCAGCTTCTTGTGCCCCCCCAGCCTCCTCGCTGGTGGGGTGGGGTGAGGAGCAGAAGGGGCCTTGGCTCTGTGTAAGCCCTGCTCAGCGATAACGAAAACGTCCCTGTGTTACCAACACTGTTTCCAGCCCAAATCCAAAACATAGCCCCATAGCAGCTACTATGAAGAAAACTAACTCTACCCCAGCCCAAACCAGCACACTGTGTTTTTGTGAGAAAAATGTGCATTGATCATTTCTGGGAATCAGACTGTGTTTTTTACTCTGAAGCATCCATTATACACAGCTGCTTAATTGACGAGTGCTGCCTAGTCACCTCGGATGCCGGAGTAAAACAGCCTAAAAGCTCCAGCGCAGAGGAAGTCCGCGCTTTATAAATTGATTCAGTGGGAGAGAGAGGGAGCGAGCGAAAAAAAGCATTAATTACAGATGCTTCTGTGGGCACTGTTTTATGGCAGCGAGACCAGGATGTGGGCAATTCTCCTAAATGTGCTGATTAGACAGCACTTCATGTCTCGGAGCACATTAAATGGGCTCTGTAAAGCTATTAAAGATGCAATGCCATAAAGAATTGACGAGAGCGAGCGGCAGTGGCACAGCCCCGGGCTCCTGCCCAGCTCCTGCCTGCCGAGCTCGGCAGCAACAAGTCACCGGTGAGGCCGGCTGAGCCGCGCGGGTGCCACAGCCGGGGTGAGCTAGAGTGGTGGGGACTGATGCTCCTTCCCAGGTTTCCATCCCTGCTGACCCCACCTGAGCCCCCTCCCTGGACCCTGCCGGGGTTGGGGGTCTGGGGGCCACTTGTGCCACCCCATGCAGTCCTGTGGCTCCTGACAGGTCCCATCCCCCCTCTGAACCCCCCAGCTCCCCGCTCCAGGCAGCCCCTCTCCCCCAAAAACCACCTGGGGCCAGGGTGGTCCCTCTCCCAGCATCGCCAGGAGGGCAGGGACCCCGGCCCCCCGACGGAGGGGCTCAGGCAGAGGGGAGGCAGGAGCCGGCGCTGCTCCACCATCGTCCGGGCACTGGGGAGACAGGACCCCTTCTCCCCAGGCTTCTTCTGCCTGCTGTGGAGCTGGGAGGGCAAGGGCAGATTTGGAGAGGTTTGCTGCCAGCCCAGGGGATGTCACCCAGGGGACAGGAGAGGTGCGGGGACAGCGTGCTGGATCCCAGCCACCGCTTGTCCCAACGCCCTCTCTGACTGTCCCCATCCCTGCTCTCAGGCGCTGAGACTGAGCCTGGCTGCACCATCCTGGCTCCCTCCGGGTCTCTCCTGGTGTGAGCCAGTGGCACTGGAGCATCGTGGCAGTGCTGGCTACCGGCAGCCCTTGGAGCATCCCTGGAGCATCCCTGGAGCCAGGCTCCTTTCCCCCCCGCCGGTGCTCCTGTGGCTGGAGACTCGTGCTCTCCGGAGGACAGCAGCCCCTCAGCCCAAGCAGGGTGAAGTTGCGGGGCTTTGGGTGCTGCTCTGGCTTCACCCATGGTCTCTGGCCACCCCAGTGCAGGCAGGAGCCGGCAAGGAAGGAGCCGTCCGACCCCGTGGCTCTGGGATTGGCGCCCGGCAGGCCAGCGTGACCCCCCCTGTGCGGTGGGTGCAGGGCCGGCCGGGCGTGCGATGTTAACACAGCCCTGCCGCGCAATCGCGCCGGCAAATCAATTTGTCAGGACGCAGCTCACCAATTAGCGTTTGCTGGGATTATTACTCATTTGCGCACTGCAGGTTTCAGGGAATTAATCAGGGGCCCGCCGGGTAGCCAGAACAGCCAGGGTGGGAAGGGCAACGCCAGCACCTGGCACAGTCCGGCATTGCCGATGGTGCCTGGAGCCATGCCGGAGGTGCCTGGTGCTCTCCCTGCACCTGGGGGGAATTTGGCCCATCAGAGGGGCCCTCGGAGGACACCCCAATATAATGGCAATCCTGTCCACCGGAGCCATACATCCCCACCCGCACCACAGTGGGGCCGGGTCCTGGCTGCCTCGAGGTGCCGAGAGAGCGGTGGGACGTGGAACGGAAAGAAGTGAGCCTAAGGCAAAGTGACACTTCCCATGTCGTCCCGGGGAGATGACGCTGAATGGTGTCACCCACCCCACACCCGGTTTGGGGAGCGAGCGTGACCCTGGCCCCGGCACAGACCCGGCAGCAGCGAGGGAGGCGGGTGCCGGTGCCGGTGCCATGCTGGGGGCTTTCGGCAGCAGATGGGCTCTCCCGGGTGGGTGCGTGAGCTGAGCCACGCACGTGTGAGCAAACAGGACAGGAATTCACAATCAAGGCTATTAAATAAAAAAGCGCTGAGCCGTGCTGCTCGCCGCCGCGGGGGGATGGGAGCGGCCCCATGGGACCCCCCAACCCTCGGCTCTGCAGCACGGGGGCATGGGCACCCACCTGCCCTGGGACAGGCACCCCTTGCCTGCCCTGCCCAGGGCGATGCTGGAGCCGGGCGCCCCAGGGGAGCCCCCAGCCCTGGCCCCAGCTCCTGCCCCAGCCGGGGGTCGCCGCGCTGCCCGGGCCCGGCTGCTGGCGGGAGGCGCGCAGTGCGTGCGGTGTGTGCGGTGCGCGCGGTGCGAGCAGCGCGCCCCAGCCCACCCGGCCCTCTGACGGATAATCGATTTCCCCGAGCTGGGGAGAGACACACTGTCCAAACGCATCAAGCTTTAAATGCCAACTTTCCTAATGTGATTTTACAATCTCCTAGAATTGAGTCGCAGCGAAACTTCCTCCTTCCCCGGCAATGGGGGGGACGGATTCAGCCCTGCCCAGCCTGCCGCAGCCTCCCCTCCCGTCGCAGGGCCGTGCGGATCATGGGCGCATCCCCCCGCAAAGACCATGCCAYGCTCTCCACAGTGGTCAACGCTCCTCTGGGATGAGCCATGGCCTCGGGGTGCCCTGGGGTGCCAGCAGCCACCCTCTGCCAGCACACAGCCCCCAGGACCGACGCACGTCTGCCCCGAAACGTGGCCATGCCGATGCACAGCTGCCCCAGTGCCCAGCCACCCAACTGCATCTCCCTGGGGTCCGTGCAGCCGGGCGAGCACCCCCCTGCCTTCCCTACGGGGGCTGGCCTGGGTCAGACCCCAGGAATTATAAAAGAAGCCCCGAGGGAGCAGTGCCACATCAAGGCAGGATATTCTGGGGGGCTCGTGCCCCACCACGGGGCTCCACGACCTCTCCCTGGGGCAGGCAGAATGGCACAGAGCCCATCACCRGCTGATGGTGCTGAGACCCCAACACCTTTTTGGTGGGACCAAGAGACCCGGCAGCCCCCTGACCCTGTGCAAGCCCCAGGCCCAGGCTGGGGGCTGCCAGGGGGTCCGGCATGGCCCTGGGGCCGGGGCCAGGGCTGGGGCTGGGGCTGCCGGGAGCCCTAGAGCTGCACAAGGTTAGCGCTGGCAATTAAGGGCTGGGATTTGCATGCAGCAAATGACTCCAGCTAATTACAGGTTTAAAAGGAAAATGATCGGAGAGAGGATTGTTTGCAAAATTGGGGCACGGCGGAGGAGCGGGTGCTCTGCTCTGCTCTGGAGGTCGCCAGCCTTAACCCGGCTGGCTGAGCCATCACCACTGCACATCTGGGGACACCACATCTGGGGAGAGCACATCTGGAGATGGCACATCTGGGTGGCTGCAGCAAGATCTGGCAGTGACCTAGGGCTGCCAGTGGCCCAATGATCCCAGGGGCTGGACTATCAGGTCAGGGAGCCCCGAGGGGCACAGGGTGACCCCCAGCCCGGGGGGGGCTCCTTGGAGGGCGCCGGGTGCCCCCCAGACCCGGGACAGGCGCCCCAGGCCCCCGGCGCCTGGGCAGAGCAGGGCAGCCCTGCTGCTGGGCGATCTCCAACTTACCCACCAACACCCCCCAAAAAAAATAGTCACAAATGCCACGGTGCTGAATTGATTCATTTAATTTTCCTTTCTCATTTGATCAAGAGCAGGGTGACATTTGGCAAAAGTTGCTGATGAGGGATTGAATGATTAATTGTCATGACAACCATTCCTGGTTAATGACAGGGATGAGATTGTGCCGGCATAAAAGACGGAGAGTGGCCTTGAGTGCCGCGGTGCTAAATTACCAGGCATGTCACTGTTTGTGCTTTTGGTAAAACGTGGCCATGCGTTTCTAATGAGAGGTTAACTGTGTCCCCAAAGTAATTACAACTGATTGAAGAGGTAGTTAGTAATTAGAGGATTAACTGTAATGAGTCTCACCTGCAGCGGTTGCCATAGTTACAGTATTTTAGATGATCGGAGTTAAAATAGGACAGAGGACGCGGTGCCGGAAGAGGCACCCCGGAGGGGTGCACCGGGGCRTCGTGGGGGTCCCAGGGGTGCTTGGGTGGGCTGGGTGCCCCCCTGCACCCGCCGCCCCACGGCACAGGGTGCCCCACGGCCAGACACCCCACAGCCCCGTGCACTGTGGCTGGGCTGTGCACGGACCCCGCTGCCCCCCAGATCTCCGGGATGCCCGGAGCAGAGCATCACCCGCCGGCCCCCAGCACGCTGTGCCGTGCTGCGCCGAGCCTGGGCACGGCACAGCCCCGYGCCGGGGCCGAGCCGCAGGCGGGAGCCCCAGGGCTGGCTCTGCCAGCGGGCGATTTCCAAGGGCAGGAAAGTCATCAAAAAGTGTAAATCTCCAAATTCCTGACAGCCCAGGCTCGCTCTCTCCGGGAGCCAGGAAGGGGGACCACGGGCGGGAACGGGGACATCCCCGCAGCCACCGCTGGCAGTGGCACCCTCCGGGGTCCCACGGCCCTGGGCGCGCCGAGGGGCTGCCTCAACTRCCCAAATTGAAGCTGTTTCAATTCTACTTATTCCCCTACTTCCACAGATGACAATTTACAGGACCATGTAAAACCTCCAAGTACAGTATCTTTAATTATTCCATCCATAAATGATAAGCACCATTCATTTCAGGGCTCTCATTACGAATTTATACCCCTGTTTAATGTGCTCACTAACATCAGACATCCCACAGCTCGCAGAGAAATATTGAACAATCCTTTCTGGAAGAGCCGAGCGGATACCGCCGGAGCTATTTCGGACTTGGGAAGAGATGGGCGAGGGGGGGTTATTGGTTTTTAAAATGCAGAGTGAACCCCCTCCGGGGGAGGCTGGGGGAGGCAGAGGGGCTCCGGGCTGGGATCTGMGGGCAGCCGGCTCCTGGGGCTCAAAGCTTTTCGTCTGGATGCTTCCCAGGTGAAATTCTGTCACTTTTTTTTCTGGACATGCTGACGGTTGAAAATGAACTTCATTTTTATATAAGTATAAAAATAGAGCTTCATTTTTTTTTATATATATATACACACACACACACACACACACACATACACACACACATCGATGGGAAGGTTTTTGCAAAGGCTTAACTTGAAAAAAAAAAAGGAAATCCCAAATATTCATGTTTCAGGGCAAACACGATAAGTTGATTTGACCTGAAACAATTTTTTTTCTGGATTATTTTCCAGTACAAATGTCAGCGTGCCCCCGGTGTCAAAGCAGCSCCCTCCCACGCGGTTTTCCTTTGAGCACTGAAATGCCACCCCCCTTGTTTGCTTTTCCCGTGGGGCAGCATGCCCTGGGCCAGCTCAGCGCGCATGGCCGTGGCCGTGGCGGTGGCGGTGGCCGTGGCATGGCCGTGAGCACCAGGCAGGGGCGGATGCCGGCTCTCGCCTTTGCGTCTCTGGCTTAATGGGGCACATGTGGCTCCCTCCCGGATGCGAAGCCAGGACTGCAAATCCAATTTGGGAAATTTGATATTTTTCCCCCCCCTCTGCCGCTCACCGGGGCTCCCGTGGCTGTGCTGAGCGGTGCCGAGGCTGTGCCGGGGCTGTGCTGGGGAGTCCCCAGCTGCCGCRTCCCTCCCCGAGCGCAGGCTCCCGCGGCTGTGGATCCTGCGGCTGAACCCCCTCGTTTATYGCCCTTCGTGCGGCCGACGCGGCGCAGCCCTTGGCCAGGGCGCGCAGCCGGGCCGGCTTCACCTGGGATTCCGGTGTAATTAGAGGGCTTGGGGAGCGCGGCAGCCACCGGGGATGGGTTCCGGTGCGAAACAAGTCACGGAGATTAGGGAGACTAAAGAGCAAGTTAATCATGGATGGGCAGGAGGGGCAAGCGCGGGGATCAGCCTCCAAATTTCAGGGGAGCAGCGGGGACAGGGACAGGGACGGGGACAGGGTGGCCCCAGTGCGTTTAGCCTTATTTCACATGGCATTTCTTTCCCACCCCAAAACCAGGGTTTATCCAACCCCGATGGCGCAATCTGGGGGCACGGTGCCCTGCCCCTTGCGCACCCCAATGCCTTGCCGTGCCATGAGCCGTCGGGTGGCTGCGCCGGCGTCCTCGTCCTCATCTCCATCCCCGCGGTGCTGCTGTGSGGGACCGGGGACGGCGTCGAAGCCCTCGGTGTGCCTTCCTGGGAACATGGCTTGGTGGCTGGCTGTCCCAGTGCCAGGGTGGTGTGGCACTGCGTCCCTGGCACATGTGTCTTGAGCATGCCGGGGCTCAGCCACCGCCGCTGCACTCCCACCAGCCAAGCGGCCACGTGGCACTGGAGGCGTCACAGCAAATTTTCCTCTCGGCGCATTCAGTCTGTTTTCGTGGGTAAAACAGCAACACGACGGGAAAAATCCGGCAGGCAGGCAGGCAGGCCCTCGCCTTGGCAGGCGGGATGGCTGCCCGCCAGTAGCATTTTAATGCCATTACACCACAGATACAAGCTCTTAAGCATTAAAGATGGCTTTTATGGATCATAAAATCTATTATTACCGCTCGCCGCAGTCACTGGAGCAGCAATCGGCGGCGCAATGGGGCGCGAGTGCTGCAGGGACCGTCCCCTCCTGCCCCGTCCCGCCGGCGGAGGCGATGCCCTGAGTCCCGCGGGTGGGACTGCGGCGATGGGGACAAGGAGGGGGCATCATCCAGCCCCCAAAAACTCACATCCGTCAGCCAAGCTGGTGTTTTCCAGCCATCAGCACTAGGTCCCCATCACCCCTCCCGGGCACAGCCCCTGCCCAGGGCCCCGGGGACCCCGCTGGGTGCTGGGAGGGGGCAGCTCTCACCCCCCCCACGGCGCAGGATGGGGCTCGCCCCCGAGCTTTTAGCAAGGACACGTCTTTACGGAGACTTTCAAAGCCATCTGAAAGCTGCCGGTGAGCCTGAAGGGGAAACGCGCTGTGTCTACTGCAAATTGGAAAAAAAAAAGCCCAAATGTAAAATAATTAATGGGAATATTTGCACTAAGCTCTTAGGTTTTTTTTGCAAATCTTAAATTTAGGGGCAGATATTACCTGCCAGGGCTCCTTTAAAGAGGAATTAATAGTAGCTGTTGTAATTGCTGACGAGGAGTAGCCTTCTGTGAGAGATAAGCTTATAATAAGCTGTCATTGCCGGATGGCTTTAGAGTATTAACACGTAAGTTAATAAACACGTATAATTGGGTGTCCCCTCCCCAGGGAGGCCTTGGGGCCGCTGCGGTGAGTGACGGAGCTGCCATGTCGGGGTGGCTGGCAGCAGCCGCCAGCTGGGCGAGCGGCATGGCACCCTGCACCCAGCAGCCTGCACCCAGCACCCAGCACCCAGCCGAGCCTGTTAATTAACGCGTGGCTCAGGCTGTGCGAGGTGCCCCTTTGGCTAAGAGGGTGCTAAAAGGCAGACGCACCAAATTTCCCCGCTCTGCCACATCATTGAGCACAAAGCTGGCTGCCGCGCTGGGCTGTGCTGCCACGAAGGTTAGAAATGAGAGTGAATTATTGACGGTGTTCGAAAGCGGCGCACGCTGGCCGGCTCGGCGGCGGGCAGCGGCCGGCTCGCTTTGGCTGGGTTTTGGGTGGACGCCACCTCACTGTGGGTTGTTAACCCCTGGGATGGGAGGCTGAGGAGAGCATCGGCTGTGCCGCGGGGCCAAGCCGAGGCAGAAATCCCCCACCAGCAGCACACAGCCGCGGTGATGGGTCAGCAGTTGCTCCCGGCTTTCCCCGGCCCTGATAGTGAAGAGCCATGGGTGGGTGCTGCCCAGTCCTGCACCCCCGGCACAGGGTGCTCGCTGGATGCGGTGCTCGCTGGACATGCTGCTTGCTGGATGGGATGCTCTCCAGGCGGGATGCTCCCCGGATGCGATGGTGCCTGGATGTGATGCTCGGTGGATGGGATGCTGCCCAGGTGCGAGACCTGACGGACGGGATGCTCACCAGATGGGATGCTCGCTGGGCAGGATGCTCGCTGGAGGCAGCGCTCACTGGGCGGGCTGTTTGCTGGACATGATGCTCGCCCGACGGGATGCTCGATGCTCGCCAGGTGCGATGCTTGGTGGATGCGACGCTGGCCGGACGCGATGYGGCGTGCCCAGCTCACCTCTCCTCCACGGCTCGGCTCCCACCTCTGCCCCGGGCTCCTCTACCTGAGCATCCAGCACAGCTGAGAGGGTCTCAGTTATATTGGCAACAGTTTTCATTGAAATTAAAAATACAATTCATGAAAGCCCTTCTGCTTGTGTTGGGCCTGGTAAATGCTCTGTGCTTCCTCCCCCTCCTTTTTAATAAAATCTAAACTGTGAAGCTAAACTACTTGACAGAGTCCTTTAAATATGTGCAAATATATATTTGCACTCATTTTTTTTTCCCGGAGGCTCTTCCATTAGGTAATATTTGTTGCCAACATTAATTTCATTAGATTTTCATGGCATTTTAATAGGAGCCCCAGTGGTTTTTTGCATATATTAGCATGCACAGGGAAGCTAAGATCGACAAATTATAGTAAAGTAAAAATCGGTTTTCAAGGCAGTAAAGGGAACTTCTCGGGAGCTGCGTGTGAAGCTGGTGAGAAGGGGGGAGTCCCGCTCCCCGGCCGTGCCCTGTCCCGCTGCGGCATTTCGGGGCTCGCAGCTCGGCTGGGCACCGCACACTTTGCCGTCGGCAATTGAACGTCGGCTCCGAAACCTGACAGCCACTTAATGAAGATATTTTCAACCTGATTGTCAGACGCGCGCACGGAGCCTGATTACAGCCAGAGACCCTAGTGGAAGAGCTCGCAAATTAAATATGTGTTGATTATGCAAACTTGATCTCGTGTTTATTTCTCATAAATAAAGCATGAGCCGAGGTTCAGCTCTCCCTTGCATGCTTCCGAGGGCGATATTTATTGTATGCAAATTGGGCACGGGGCTGGGAGGAGAAGTAATCAACTGTTTATCAGATGGTGTATACAATCAGCCTGGAAATAATAACCGGGGTAAGAGTTTTACATAGATTGTAACGGAGATTATACGGTCATCACCTTAAATTCACGGTCCTGAGGGTGCGCAGGTGACACGTGCAGCGGCCGACGGGTGCCACCCTCCCCGCCAAGCCGGCTGGGTGCGGGGTCTGAAATGCCCTCGGGCACCCTGCCCCGGCATCGAGCCCGGGATCTGCGGCGGGTTTAGGTGCATTTTACTGTGCACAGGGGTACTTCGCTCGGTGCCGTGCGGTTCCCGGGGGCCGGGGAGGAGAGCYGGGAGCCGGGCTCTGGTGGGTCCTGCACCACCCAGGTCCCCGCGGGCTCCTGGTAGAATGAAAAATGGCATTTAAAGTTTTTAGAAAAATCCGATCTGGCAGCCTGTGTGGTCCTGCCCGGCGGTGCCACTTCGGGGAAGGTTTGGGAAGGAACCTGTGACGATGATAAATGCATCCAGGGCGATTTTTCCCCCCCCCCCACATCATTTTATAGGAAATACATGTTGGAAATGAAATTGAAATGAAAATGAATAAATATTTCATAGAATACAATTACTGTGGCTCAGGACCAAGACAACTGCAGCAGATCCCGCTGCACACAGAGCGTTAGCAATTCAGCAGCAACGAATTGCTCTCTCGGCTTTTAATCTGCTTTTTTGCTAACACAAATAATCTCCCCAGCCCCCAGCGGGGAGGTGCCCACAGCCAGAGCCATGGCAAGGGCCAGATCCGGGCATCGCCCATCACCCTGGGGGCACCCTGGGTGCTGCCGGGCCGGGATGGCAGCGCCGCAGGCAGGCTGGCTTCACCACCAGTTAAAAAAAAATCAAGTTAAATCCAATTCTTTGCCATAAAAGTGAGAAAGGGGAAAAAACCAGCAGGGGAACAGTGAGGAAGAGCTGAAATTCAATAAAAGGTGACTTGCCATCTGCCCTTTCCCTGCCACCGCTGCCCCGGCTCCGTGGGACAGTGACAAACGTCCCYGCCGGGGCCAGCAGCTCCGCGCCTGGGCTCTGGGACACGGCGATTTCCAGCCACCGCCAGTCAATGGAGAAGCAAAAGGGCTTTTTCCGGAGCGCGGCGGGGAGTGGAGGATTTATGGGAAGCAATTTGGTGGCGAGAGTTTATTTTGTTTGTTTGCTTTTGCGGCGGGGGCGGCGTGAGACCCCGGGCTGTGACGGCAGCCGGGCCTGGGCAGGGCGCAATCACCGGCATCCCGAGGGGCCCTTTCGGGATCTCCAAATCGCTCTGGCTCAGCCAGGGTGACGTGAGCCGGTGTCACCTATGGGTGCCCAAACCAGGGCTGGCAGACACCCTGCGGCTCCCAGAGCAGCATCCTCCTCCCTCTCCCCTGGGACCCGGGAGGGACCCTTCGCGCTATCTCCCGGAGCGGACGCCTTGCTCGCGCGCTCCCCCCTGTCCTCCCCATCACCGGCCTTCAAACCCAAGGGGAACTGCGTAAAACCCCCCTTTCCATCCCCCAGCAGGCTCCCCGAGCCAGGCCCTCCCCATGTTCCCCGTCAGGGGTGGGCTGGGGCGGCTGCGGGGATCAGACGCTGCCTTTGATGCTCGCGGCAGGCRGCGGCGCGGCAGCACTTCGCCTGATGGCGGGAGGCAGGCGGGCGCGCGGGGCCGGCGGCAGCGCTTTGAACAGGCATTACAGGGAAAACTCAACAAAATGGCACAGCCGCGGCGGCTCGGCAGCGTCGTGTTTTCCCAAAGCAGGAATAAAACAGACGCGCAGACAGTACTTTGCAAACAATTTAATTTGCCTGATGCTTTGATATAGATGAGGATGTGGCGAGGCAGGCGCGGAGAGAGATGAAAAACTCTGTCAGGTGCGGGGGGGTGTCTACACGGTGTGCAATGTGCCGGCGCGCGGTGTGTGATGTGCTGGTGTGTGATGTGCCGGTGCGTGGTGTGTGACGTGCCGGTGCACAGTGTGCGGCACAAGGTGGGCAACTCTGCCCGTCTCCGACCCAAAACCGGGGACGATGCCAGGGTGACCCCCAGCTCTTGCAGGACCAGGGCTGAGCCTGGCTGCACCGCGGGAGGCGATGAGCGTCACGTGCCGGTGCCGGGGACCCCGCTCCGATGTCACTCAGGGACACCCTGTGTGTCACCCAGCCCTGCCCAACACCCACGCTGGGCTGGGGCTGTGGGAAACCTCCTCCCCCAGCACCCGGGGAGCTAAAGAGACAGGGCTGGGAGAGCGTGAGGAGCKCGGCTGTCAGATATGGGGCACGCTGAAATATTAATGGAACTAACATTTCAATTACCTTTTATCTGTACAGGCTCAGGCTGCGGCGAGGGGGCTGGGGCGGCCCCCCCCCGCGCGCTGTCACCCAGACATTCATGCTGTGCTGGTTCTTTTTATTGGTTTTCATCACTTTTGACATTGCCGACAATGAACCTTGAAGTAAATTTTCAGTAGTGACTGTGTCAGTGGAAAACCGTCTCCCCGTCATTTTTCTAAATTAGGCAATGATTCGAGTCCTTGGGGCTGGAGCAGGAGGAGAAGTGATGGGGCTGAGGAGGAGGAAAGGGGGGGCCGTGGGGAGCCTCTTCCTGACCCCCCCACGCCCAAGCCCCAGGACCCTGTCCCCGGCGGGACGAGGGAGCTGCCACCTCCCCACCATCACCCCTTGCCGCCCTGCACAGCTGGAGAGTTGGCAGATGTTTGTGGTGCTGCAAAATCTGCCCTGAGCATCACCCAGATGTGCCCCAGTGCCAGATGTGCCCGAGCGCCAGATGTGCCCCAGTGGCAGGGCCGACAGCCACCCCGGCCCCGGCCCCCACACAGCACCTGCAACCCCCTCCCTGCCGCGCCGCCAGCAATCAGTCACCCTAATGAAGCTGGCACTGCCTTCCCCGTGCGCTGCCCGTCGATGGGTGCGCGGCTGCTCCCCGAGCCGGGGCTGGCTCTCGGCTCTCAGCGTTTGCTCGGGCGCCTGGTCTGCTCCGGCTGCGGCGGCTGCTCTGCGATGCTGGGAGGAGGGCTGGCCCCCCGGACCACCGCCGCGGTGGGGGGACACACAGCCTGGCACCGGGTCAGGCCACCGGATGCACGGGGGGTGTTTGATCCCAGACTGGGGGCAGCCCCGTCCCCCTCCCAGCACCCATCACCCTGGTCCAGCACGTGATGCTCCCGGCCCCTCTCTTGGGTGCTCGCTGGTCCCAGGAGCCCCCCGGCACTCGGGGCCAAGGTCCCCCCCCTCCAGCCACACCGAGCTCCATCCCGCACACCACAGTGACGCCAGGATCAGCCTTGCGTCGTGGCAGAGCCGCTCTGGTTTCTGCGCGCGGTGCCGGCACGTGGGCACACCTCCGCTGAACCACGGCCCCTCCTCGCCCCAGGGGGAGACTAAGCAGAACTTTAATTTTAATGTTCATTGAGCATGTAAAGGGGAAAAAAAAAATCAATTTAATAACCTCTCTTCACAAACAGCGCCTGGAGGCTGCTCGGCAAACGCCGCTTTGAGAACTTCAGAAAGTCTTTTGTGCTGTTATTTATCGCGGGGGATTAAATGGAGCCGTAAGCGGGAGCAGCACTGCCATCACCGCGGCTGAGCCGGGTGTGCTCCAGCCCCACACCGCCGGCACGAGGCACTGGAGCCGAAGCCCAGCCGGGGTGGAAGGGCACGGAGGGGTGTGAGGGCAAATACGTATAGCCGGGAAAAAATCCTGGCTTGGCTTTTTCCTAGGGGATGCTGCTCCTCCACTACCCGCTCCCCGAGAGCATCTTCGGGGGGGCTCTGGGGATGCGGYGGGAGCAGAGGGCTCTGGCAGGACACCCAGGGAAGAATTTATTGTTAAACTCAATGCAATTTGCAGGAGAAATTATTCAGCAAACTCAGTTCGACGCAGGGCAGGAGCTCGGCTGCCACCACCACGATGCCGTGGATGGAGAAGCAGTTTGTTTCCCAAAAAACAGCCCCTGGGAGCAGTGGCCGGGTGTCGGGAGGTGGCGGTGTGATGGGTGCCGTGGCAGCGTGATGGGTGCCGTGGTGGTGTGATGGGTGCCGTGGCAGTGTGGTGGGTGCTGTGGCAGTGTGATGGGTGCTGTGGTGAGTTTCCCACCTCCTTGGTGTCAGTGAGGTGTACTGCTGGGTTTTATCAAAAAAAAAAGGAAAAAAAGAAAAGAAGCCACCCCAAAACTGCAAAAGAAGACAACCCCCCGGGGAGGAGCAGCCCACCTGCGAGCGGGGCTGCCGGCGGCACGGCCGTGGGCTCCGGCAGGGCAGCCATAGGGCACGGTGGAGCCCTGTGCCAGGGCTGGAGCAGCGGCCGGGGGCCCCTCCCGGTGGCAGCCGGGACCCTGTGGGGATGGGGACCCTCCGCCGGCGTGGCTCTGCCAAGGAGCCCCGYGGCAGGATAAGTGCAGCCGTGGTGGGGAGCGGGGTGGGAGACTGACACGGCGTCGAGCCCCTCTCCCCCGCCCCACTGAGTGCCCGAGCAAAGCAATCAATTCCTCTGGATACGATTTGGGATGATAATGATTTTGCATTTCAGGTTTCCCCCCCTCTCAGTGCTGGCTCTGCTGAGTCGGGTGGAAATGTTGCATCTTATTTCTGACTCCGGTGCTGCCTCCCCTCTCTGCTCATTAACGCCGCTCGCAGCGCGCCCGTCACYGGCACGCTCCTTGCCTGCCCCAAGTGCATAGTAACAACTGTTTGCCATCAGCTTTTGATTACATTCCTTTTTATCTTTACATTTCAATATCGTTACAAATCCTAGCGCTATTCAAATTACATCAGTTATTCAATTTCTGCTGCTGGGAGGGTAAAGGGAAGGCGTCGTGACGGCTGAGCAGCACCCACCCGACCCCCTCGGTGGGATTTACAGTTCCCATGGCATCCGTTTGAGCCCAGTTAACCCGTGCTTTTGGCTTCTGTGAAACCAGTGAATTGCTCCAGAACTGCTTTCAAGTTCATTTCTGGAGACAATTTGCAGTGGGAATGATTTGAATAAACTTTCTGTTTATTTGACAGCAATTTTTCCAGCCCGGCGCCTGGCAGCCTTCTTGTTTTGCTGCTCTGACAGCGGGAGCGAGCGATGCCCAGGGCCCCATCCCACCCACGCCAGGATCCGGCCCTGGCGCAGGGCGATGCTGGGCGTGTTGCTGCCTCTGGAGCTTCCCCATCGCTTCCAGAGGGAAAACCCGGCTCCCACCTCCGTCATCCCAAGAGCCTCGACCCCGCGGTGCCGCCGGCAAAGGGGCTGCCACGGATGCCACCGCCGGCCCCCCCTGTGCCGCCCCCTCCTGCCCCCGTTTCTGCCCCGGCAGTTCAGCGCGGGTGACACGCAGATGGATGGTCCCTGTCATCGCCCCCGTCCTGCCCCAAGGAGGTGTCACCGTGATTTATGGCACTATCTGCGGCGGGCCGCTGTGCGCGCCGGGGGCCGGCAGCCACGCTGCGCCGCGGAGCACCCGGGGGATGCCGCCATCCCGGGGACCCTGCTGGGCACCGCTCGTCCCTGGGGTCAGGTCTGGGGGAACCGGTGCTGTCCCCACCAGTGCTGCGGGGAGCGTGGGTGCTGCCAGCTCTTCCCGTGGGGTGGTGGGTGCTGGAGCTGAGATCCTGCTGCAGAGCGGTAAATAAATCACATTTCTGGGGGAGCTAAATAAGGGGGATCAGCCCTCCTCGCTGCTGCGCCGCGGAGACCAGGCAGTGGCTTCTCCAGTGGCTGCTATGGGGCTGAGCCCACAGCAGCCATCCCTGGGGAGAGGGACAGTCCCTGCCCCATGTGCAGCCCCTCCGTCTCACCAGCCTTCTCCTCCGCTCTCAGGGCCAAGATTCCCGAAGGGATTGAGAAGCAATAGGTGGGAATCCCCCAGGGAGCTGCCAGCTGCGGCGGTTGCCCAAAGGACCTGCAGAGGCTGAAATGTCCCCTTGATGCTTCAGCCCGCGGCCGATCTCAGGGACCTCACCCACCACTGCTCCATGCACCTCCCATTTTATTTTATTTTCATGGCTGAGGCCAGGGGTGGGTTTTGCCTGAGATCTCCGATATTGGTTCTTTCCCACTGGGAGAACATTTTGTATAAAATTCAAGAGAAACGGCTGCAGCCGGCGCTGCCAGCCGCAGACCCAGGGCTACTTAGAAATTGCCTCGGTTAAATGAAATTGAAATAAAATCAGGGACGTGTTTGACATGCAAAGGCGAGCGGTGGCACGGGGGTCCCCGCTGGCCCCTTCCCGCCCCGCTCCGTCCCCATCCCACCGCCCGGCTGCAGGGCGATGCCGGGGTCCCGGGGACCCCGACCCCGCTCCCCACGCCTGCCGGCTGCCGCCCCTCTGTCGCCGCCTCCCCCGCAAAGTGGGGGCCCAGATTTCTTTGCTTTCAGTGATTTTTGCCAGGCACAAGTATGATTAACACATCAAAAGGCTGTTTTGCTTTGCTTAACAATATTATATGCTTAACCGCTTCATTAATTGAATCATGGCAGTGTTTGTTTGTTCAGGTTGGGTTCATTGTAACAAGTCTATTTTATTTTGACTACTTTTGTGTTTTATTAGTATTTTTAATTCTGGCTCTGCCTTGCAGCACGTCAGCAGGGCTGGCCRGGGAAAGCAGCCGCTGATGGACGTGAAGCAGGCCCAGCTTTTTAGCTATGAAATCCCGGCTCCCGGGTTTGCTCAGGCACCCATGGATGGGACTGGCCCAGCATGGTGGGGATGGGACTGCTGGTGCCAGCAGAGCCTGCCGGCACGCTGCCCATACCTGCACCAGCCTCCACACGCGGTGCCATCCCTCCTGTCCTGCAATTGCCAGGTGAGTGCTCCAGCCTCAGGTGCCCTGGGCATCCCTGAGCATCCCGCTGCCCTCGATGTCCCCGAGCATCCCACTGCCCTGGGCATCCCTGAGCATCCCGCTGCCCTCGATGTCCCCAAGCATCCCACTGCCCTGAGTGCCCCCAGTCCCACTACCCAGGGAGCTGGTGGCACCCTGGGTCAGGGATATCAAGGGACTCATTTCAGCCCCTGTGCCGGGTGCCAACGTCCTCCTTGCCTTCACAGGCAGCAGATCCCCCTCCRGGGCTGGGAGCAGGGCCAGGCACGTGGTCACCCACCGGGGACGTGCTGGTCGGGGTCCCTCAGCGGGACACAGGTGGGCTGCGGGGACGGCTCAGGGGAGTGYGGGTGCCCTGCAACCCCAGTTCGTTTCCCAGGTTCCCAGCCCCTCTGCAGCCCCTCCATCACAGGGTGGAAACCAAGAAACTCAACCAGATTGGGAAAATGGCCCCAGGGGTCCTCTCTGAAGCCTTTGAGACCCCCCCGACCCCTCCCGGCTTGCTCTCCCCCTCCTCTCCCAAGGCTCCCCTTTGCAGCGTGACGTTCCCACCCTGAGCTGCATGAAATCAGATTAAGAGCAGCAGACAAAGCCCCGCGCAGGAATAAACATGGTGGGAGCAGGTCAGGGCTGCCGGGAAGTGGGAAGAGCCCCAGGAGCGGGGCAACCGCAGCAGGAGTGGAGGCTGCTCAGCCCTGCGTCCCCCCGCAGGGTCCCCATCCCACGCCAGGCAGCATGGGGACACAGGGATAAACACACAGAAGATGAAGACAGCATCTTTCTGAGTGGCTAAGCTGTTCCTGGAGGGTTTCTGGGCCCTCCTGCCAGTGGGAGAAGACGAAGCGATCTTGCAAAAGTGATGGAGACGGAGCCACATCCCTCCATGCGGGCATGTCCCTGCCAAGCCCCAGGGAGGGCAGCCGGGGACGCAGCGTGGGGACAGTGACACAGCGAGCTGGATCACGTCCTCATACGCCATAGCAAAGCGCTGCGGGCTCGGCCGAGGTGCTACCAACGGGATGCTTTTTCGTTCTCATTGCAACCGGTGCCGTTATGTCACTGCTCTGGTTTTCCTCCCACCGCTGGCATTTCAGCCAGGCCGGGGCTGGGGACAGGCTGGGATGGGGCACCCGGCCCAGCTGGGTGATGCTGGGGAGCGGAGGGAGCCCCAGCCCCGGCCCCGGGAGGAGACGGAATCGCTCGAGAATCCAGACAGCAAATAATGTGGATATGAAAAGAGCTGCTGATGCCTCATTAGCAACTTTGAAAAGCACCCGGTGTAAAAAACGCTCTGCCCTTGTATTTGGTGTTTTCTGCTCATTCCTCCTCTTGTCCTTGATTAATAATGACATTTGCATGTAAATTGGCTCCTGGCTCCTTCAGAGCAGCGGCTCCTGTCTGTCCCCACCTGAAGCTCCCCCATCTGCACCCACTGCCCTGGAATGCTTCAGTGCCCATGGCATGGCACGGCATGGCACTGCACGGCATGGCACGGCACGGCACGGCACGGCACAGCATGGTACAGCACGGCACGGCACAGCATGGCATGGCACGGCATGGTCCGGCATGGTGGACCCATATCACCGCTTTGCTCTGCAGTTACCGGCTTGAGCCACCGACGTCTGCAGGGCTGGGACACAGGGCAGGGACATGAGGCAGGGACACGGGGCAGGGACACCGGGCAGGGACAGGGAGCCGGGATATAGGGCAGGGACACGGGGCAGGGACACCGGGCAGGGACAGGGAGCTGGGACACGGGGCACACCAGGAAAGCCAGGGAAGCCGCCAGCCCCGCGGTGCCCGGGACCCGGTGTGCCACTCTTGTGTGTCGCACATCGGCTCTGCAACCCTGTCAGAGTGCGAGCGGCTCTGCGACGCCGACTCTGCTGTTTATCGTACAAAGGCATTTACAATTGTTTGAACAAGTTTCCCGCTCCGCGCCTGCGCTCCCCCGGGACTTCATTTTCAAAAACAAATGCATTTGCTGAATGCATATGGAAAAGTGCCTCTCAGTTGGGCAATCCGTCTGGCTGTTTGATGCCTCGTTCCCACATCATGTCATTTTAAAAGGTAACATTTTCTTAATGGAAAATGTTTCGTGGCTGTTCCATCTCCTCATTCCCAGCCTCAGTGGATGCGGGACGGGACAGGGGACCGGCCGTGTGCCACCAGGGCTGCCCATGTGCCACCGCCGCCGCTGTCCTCGCACGTGCCAGGTGCTCTCACCGTGACACTGGGCTGTCCCGGCCCCGTGCGCCTGCACACGCTGGCTTCGCTGGGCGGCGAGGTGGTATTTGGGGGGGCCGGGGCAGCCGGTGGCCCCGCTGTCCCTGCAGTCAGCGGGACCCCTGCGCTGCTCGGGGAACGCTGTCCCTCCCCTCGCCCTACCTGGCAGCAGATCAATGGGGGCCGGTATGTGGAGTTTTTTTGGGAGCATAAATTTCCGACCAGGAGCAGCAGCGCGGGGAGGAGGAGGAGGAGGAGGAGGAGGAGGAGGAGGAGGGGGAAGCACAGCCCTGACCGTGGGTGCTGTGGGAGCCGTGCCTATCCCCCCAGTCGTGGTGGGGAAGGGGGGCAGCGGGGGCTCCCAGGGGACAGGGCTGCCACCTGCACCCTCCCACCGGGGAAGTACGAGCCCCCGGGGTACGGCCAGGGCACCCCGGGGCGGGAGGCTGCTCCTCTGGGGGTCCCACAGAGCTGGGGGGTCCCACACAGGTTGGTCCCCCCTGAGGCATGGCCAGACCCCATCCGCACCCCAACCCAACCTTGGGGACCCCGCTCCCCCTGGGGCAATGCACCAGGCTGCCGAGAAGGCAAAGCCAAGCCCGTGAGGAGCCGGAGAGCCCCCGACCCTGTGACAGTGGTGACGATAGGCGCTGGAGATATTTAAACATCTCCAAAGTTGCAGGAAGAGGGGGGTTATTTTTAGGTGGGCACGGTGTGCCACCGCCGCTGCCGCCTGCCAGCCCCTCGGCGAGGACGGGAGCTGGCACCAGGGGATGGCCGGGTGCCGGTGCTGCCGCAGCTCGGACGATGCTGATTTTAAAAACACAGCATGTAGCAGAGGGTGACGCTCTCCTGGCACAACGAATTCCCCCAGCCCCTGCTAATCAGGAGCGATTGCTTAATTGGCACATTTCTGCCTGGCTGGGGTCTCTGCCAAAGAGGGAGCCTCACTGCTCCCGGCAGCTGCAGCCCAAAACCTCCCGCACCCTCGGCCAGCAGAGCAGCCCGGGTCCAGGGAAGGAGCAGGGACGGGCAGGGTGACCGGGAGGGCTGGGGCCACCCACRCCGCCTGGCCTTGGTCACATCACTTAGACTTGGAAGGGCCCCCATGTTGGTATCACCACCCATCGCCCTCCCTGTCCCCCAAATCCACCCATCCTCAGAGACTGACTGATGCCAGAGAGCCGGCGGCAGGGCTCGGCGTGCCAGCGGCCAGTGGGATGGTTGGGCCGCGGATGCTGCGCACGGGGTTGATGCTGGCGCGAGCCCCCGTTTGCATCGTTCCCAACCTGCCACTGCGAATCAAAGGAGCTGCCACGCACGCTGCAGCCCTTTCTTCTCATATCACTCACACCACTTCCATGCTACATTGTGACAATGGGGTATAATTAAGGTGTCAGCATATCATTTAGCCTTTTCAATATAAAACCAGGAGACAGGCTGGGAAATCTGTAGTCTTCTTTAATGAGGAATGCAGGGCAAAAAATAGAGAGGAGGAGAAGAGGAGATAGTGGCTTGGCAAGGGCGAGACAAAAGGCGCCTCTGCGGCGCGGGGCTTTGGAGGATGCGGTGCTGCCGCCGGGCACTGCCACGGCCCCGATCCGCGGGGCACTGGGCTCGCACGCTGCCGCGGGCACCTTCGCTCTGACGGGGACACCCAGTCCTGCAGCCGGAGGGCAGGAGGGGAGAGGGGACCACCCTGGGGCCGGGCACCCCCAGGGCTCTGGGAGCATCCCTGGAGAAGGCGGGTGGCAGCGGCACGCAGGGCACCGGCGGTTCCCGGCAGCTCCCACTTGGAAGTCGCGCTCGAACGCTGCTGCCAGCCCACGGGGGTCTTGCAGAGCCGCATGGGACATGCAACGAGCTTGTGGCACGAACGAGTGCAACCAGCTGTGCGACAAGGGACAGAGCCATGCGTGCCATGAGCTCACGCCGGTGCCGGTGTGGCACCATGAACACAGGTGCAGCACCGGTTTGATGGGTGCTGGGTCCACCACGTTGCCAACGGTTTGCACAACAGCCATCCCAGCCCCGTTAATATTTTTCCCAAACCCCAGCGGCCGATTCCCAGCAGTCGTTACATGGGGCGAGCCCGGCTGCATCGCTGTGCCGAAAGCGGGATGTCGCGGCTCCCCTGCACCGTCCGGCGGGCACCGCACCGCACCGGGGGCCAGTTGCAATTCAGAGGGCAGCGAGGAGTTCAAGGCCATCAATAATCCCTGGATGGCTATAGAAAGCGCTTTCCCGAGGAATAAATTCTTGCTGCATCAAAAGGAAGCTACAAATCAATGCGCGAGTCTCCCATTCCTAACGATGGGAACTCGTCTCGCTACAGTGGGAAGCATTAGCCGGGCGCGGGGGGGATGCGGGGCCGGGGCTGTGCCCCCACACTCGCCCCATGGCCGTGAGCATCAGCCCCCTCCATAAGCCGGGGACCAAAATTAACGATGGGATGAAACGAGAGCGGGATGAGCTGCCCCGGCCAGCTCAGTGGCCACGCTTACCCCCGCTGCTGTGCCAGCCCTCGGAGCCACGTGCCGGAGGACACGGCTGCAAACTCCTTGTCCTGCTGCTAGCCAGAGCTGGGGGTGGTTAGGGGATTTTTATTTTTATTTTTATTTATTTTTCTTGTACAATGATCCCTGTCAACTTTTCTATACGGTGCATCCCTGCACAGCTGGCCAGGGTGGCTGGGCCCCCTCCGGCGCCCGGCCGCGGTTCAAAGCAGGGCCGCGGTGCTGCCGCCGCGGCGGTGGCCCCCGCGCAGCCTCCCGCCTCCGTCCCGGCCTTTGTCTGTGCCGGCTCCGGCTTTCAGGGCAGTTTCGGCGAGATGGATGTGCGGCCCCGCCGAGGCAGACATGTTCCAGGCGAGATCCCGGGAAGAGGTTTCCTTAGCAACAATAATGAAGTGCGAGCGAGAGAAAAGCTCTCCCGGCTCCGCTCCCTCCTCTGGGACTCCTGAGCGGGTTTGGGTACCTCCGATAGCAGAAGTGCGTTACAAGTGCCCGGGCTGAGCACCGGCGTGGGAGCGGAGCCGCCACCGCGGGCCCCGGCAGCGGGACCGGCCCTGACAGGGCCTGGGCTTTGCTCCCCGGTGCATGCCGGTGCCGCGTGTGCCAGGCAGCCAAACCGCGTGGCACGAGCGGTGGCCCCGGCACCGCCCGAGCATCCCTCCGGCCACGGAGCAGCTCTCGCCTCCCCAGTCTCCGAGCTGCCTCTGCTCAGGAGGACGGAGATGTGCCGTGCACGGGGCCGGGGAGGAGCCGCGTGCCATGAGAGCAGCTCCCGCAGCCCGGCTCTGGTGGGAAACCCCAAAATGTGACGGGTGACCCTGTCCCCCGGCAATGCACGGTGGCACGACCCGCCTGGCAGCTCCTGGCGGGATGCTCGGGGAAGGGGCACGTGCTGGAGCATCCCTCTGGCCTCAGGGGCTCCGAGCAGTCCCTGCCGCCGGCCACCAGCACGGGACAAGCGGCTGCGATGGCGGGTGCTGGGGTGGCTCCCAGCGAGGGTGGCGGTGGGCGCAGGGCAGGCGGGGGCGGCGGGACGGGCGCTCCCCTCCGCAGCCCCGGCAGCGCCTGCCGGCAGCACACGGTGCCGCCTGTAGCGCCCCAATATTTAGTCTTGCAGGGAAGTCAATCAGCTCCTCGTTAGCGCCGCGCTCTCCCCATCCCCCACCCCTCCTTGCAGCASTTTTGGGGGAAAAACCAACCCATTTTGGCTCTTGTTCAGTTTGGCATCGCCGGGACAGTCTCCGTCCTCTGGGAAACCTCTGCTGGAGCGAGGGACAGGGGTGGCTCTGCAGGGACAGCCCCTGCCCCGGGCCCCGGGGCCGGTGGGACCCCCCAGATCCCCCCCGGAGCCTTCCCCCCTCCTCGGTTGTGGCAGTTTTCCAGCCTCACCGTGGAGCGGTGGCGATGCCCCTTCCTCCCCRGCCCCGCCAGCTCGCCGGGTGATGGCACTGTGCCTCGAATCACAATTACAGTAWATAAATCCTATTAGAAGGACTTTTACTACCGCATGCGCCTCATTACAATATGCCCAAACCCCCGGCTCCTGGGATCGCCATTGTAATGAGGCCGGGATGGATGGATGCTGGAAAATTAATGCTTATACAAGTTAATTTGTTTTTATTAGCACGCGTTGGCTGGCAGAGGGGATGGCGGGGGGGGTGGGTGCCACCCCACCGGAGCAGCGCAGGGRTGGGGACCCCCTCCGTGGCCGTCCCCGTGCGAGCAGCATCCGGGCAGCGAGCTGGACCGCTGCGTGCCATCGTCCCCCCTGGCCACCGCCCGGCTGCCCTTGGCCTTGGGGACACCCCTGTCCCACTGCATCCTCCCAGCAGATGGTGGCGAGGAACCAGCACGCCGGACGAGGTCACGTCTCATTAATAAAGGCTAATTAAGAGGAAATCATCAGAAAGAGGGGATGGAGTCGCGCTAAATAATCCACGCCGGTGCTAGCCGGTAATTAACTCGTTAGGGCTGCGACTGCTCCAGCACCCGGTGCGGCACCGGGGGGTTGCCGGGAGCATCCCCATCCCCGTCCCCTGCCCCGTGGCCACCGAGCGTCCCCTCGCCAGCCCCGTGGCACAAATATCGACAGCCGTACCTGCGGGGACAGCTGGGCCTTCCTCTGGCGTGGAAAATATAGATCGCACCGTTAATAATACATACATTTATTAAAATTAAACCACCAGCAGATATTACATCCAGCAGCACTAAATTATGGATAGCCCTCATCCCCAACCTTTGTTTTTAATTAAAAAGCCCCTTTCAGTAATTCCATTAAAGCAGCAGCTTATGTTTTCTTTCTCTTCCCCTCTTTCAAGCGCGCGATCCGGCAGCATTTGGGTTGCGCTGATGAAACGTCTTTGAAGTTTCATGAATTGCTGATGTAATTGAATAAAAATAATATTAAGAGGAGAGAGAGCGAGCCTTTTCTCTAAACCTAAATCCTAATGAAATCACCTTACCGCGCCGAGCAGAGTGACAGCGAGACGCTGGATTTGTGCATATTCTCGTAATCCTAAACCCATTAGCCAGGAGGCTCCGTGCGAACCACATGTTGCAGATTACGGCTGGAAAAAAGGCTCTGACAAAAACCTGAACCTCCCTTAATTGCTGCGGGGAGGCGCAAAGACGCGGGACCCCCCGACGGCGGGAGATGCACCGAGCGCGCCGGGGCTCAGAGCCCTCGACCTCCCACCTCGCCCCGCTAACGAGCCCCTCGCAAACACTTCGTTAGCACTTTCCTTGGGAATCAGGCGGCCCGCAATTAAGGTGGAGGGCTTTCCAATTATTTTGCCACATGCCATTATTAATGGAAATATTAATTTTGCGTAAGTGCCTCTTCCCACCCCTAAAAAAAAGAAGATTATTTTAAAAGCAGCTGGAAGGCAGCAGCGGGGCTGCAGTGGGTGGCTGCACGGGGACCGCGATGCTGCTCCCGCGTCCGCTGGCACCCGCTGCCCGCCGGCACCCCTCGGCAGTGCCGGGCTGCCTTCCCTCACCTGCTTATTAAAGGCTGATGGAGCCCGGGGCTGGCTGCGCTCYGAGGATGCTCCTGCTAAGGGGGAACGTGTCAGGAGGGTTTGGCTCGGTTCCCCCATCAGGTGTAATTGCAGCTTCCACCTTGCGAGGCGACGGCCCAGCGCCTCCCCGGCCTCCTGCTCTTTAATTGTAATCGGCCTTAATGTATTGTCCCAGCCGCCGTTAACCAAATGATAATTGCAACATTGATCTTGCAAAAATCACTGCAGGAAACCCAGGCGGCTGCATCCCAGCGCCGAGGTGAAGGGCAGTTCAGCCCTGCGCCGGCAGCCGGGGCCGGCAGAGCCACRACGCTGTCGGGACCCTGGCCGTGCCCTGGGCTGGGCTCTGCCCGGCTCTGCCCGCCCCGGCTGCCCCTGGGCAGGGATGCCCGGCCGGAGGTGATGCTCGGGCAGGAGCCGGTGCTCCGGCAGCCGCCGGCGGCTCTAGCCGGCAGAGCGCAGAGCCTGGGCACCGCAGCACATCCCGCGTGTCCCCACGCCGGGAAGGGGACCGTGCTCGCCGGGACTGGGAGGACAAACTCGCCTTTTCTTTCTTCCCTCTCTCCTAATTTCTTTCTTCCCAATTTAAACTCCTCTCCAGGATAATGCAATAAAGACATGAAGCACCTAATTTTCATTGGGGGACAACAGACGCAATGGTATATTTACCCAGTCATACCATTATGAAATCCTACAATTAAGGCTTCAATCAGATAAATGCAATTACATAATACGATCTTATACGATATAATTAAAAACATCTGCAATCAAACTGAAGCCGATGGTACAGTAATCCTTAATCAGAAATTACCCACCAGCAGCTCCAGTGGAGAGGCTCCATCCTGGAATCCGGCAGGAATGCGGCAGCATCAGCGTCGCGGTCCCCCTCGTGCACAGCCACCACGGGAGGATGACGGGTGGCTGTGGGTGCCCACGGGTGACCGTGGGGAGCTGACGGGAGCCTCTGGGCCAGCCCGTCCCATCCCAGCCTCGCCGTGCCCCAAAAGCCATGCCCAGCTCCCATTTAATCCCATGAGCCCAGAGCCACAAGGGCTCGATGTTGCCCACTCCCCAGCTCAGACCTGGACCAAAATCGCACCGGTGTTGGCATGGGGACACCGGGATGCCGGATCAGTAGGCACCGTGGCACAGAGAGGTGCAGGCTGCGCGGCAGACGGGGGATTCGCCCGCGGGTCCCCCCAGCCCTGCTGGGGTCTCAGGCTGGCAGCCCTACGCCTGCAAAGCGACTGGGGATGCTCCCTGGGATGCGTACGTGGGAATGGGCTGGGCATCGTCGGCCGGCTTTGGTTGCACCGGCCACGCCAGCGCCAGCATGCCAGTGTTGGTGCCGGGACGGGCTGAGCCGTGCCGGCAGCGGTGCGGGGCGGGTGGCAGGGCTGCGTGCCCGGCCCTGGCTGCATCCCCGTGCGCCGCCGGCTGGCACCAAATGAAGACAAATGGGCTGGGTGACACATTAGCATCCATTAACGGAAGCGCCGCGCCGGGGAGCGCTGGAGAGACGCGCTGGTGCTGGCAGGAGCAGCAGTGGCTCCTGGGCCGGTGTGCAGAGCACCGCAGCCCTGGGCCCGGCACCCCCTCCGCAGGGTCCAGGGGTGCCAGGGGGCTCAGCGGGGCTGGCGCAGCCTTGGGGCTCCCRCACCAACACCTCGGCTCTGCCCGCGGCTGGAGCCCGCCCGGCACCGTTGACGAGGGCAGCGGGAGCTGGATGGGGTCCAGCCCCGCACGGGCTCCCCATCACCTCCGCTCACACCTTGGCGTCAGCAGTCCGCTAAGCTTTGCTTTTGGAGGTTGAAGCCAGCATCAGCTCCCCATTATTTTGTGGCACAGCACACCTCTCCCAACCCGGGGAGCTGCAAAAATCCCATGTTTTGCCGGCAGATGTGCACACCACAAGGGACGGGGGTGATGAACAGAGCCGACCTCAGGAGGAGAGAGCGAGCCAGGGTTTTAAAAAGCCCATGGAATGAGCGTTGCTCTTTCGGCCTTTGCATTGGAGTGTCCCCCACACAGGAGGATGCCCACGGCCCTGTCCAAGCAGCCGTGCTGGCTCCCCTCCACTCCCCGGTAGCACCAGTCTCAGCCCCGTGCCAGCAGTGTCGCGCCCAAACCAGGCTGCCACCCAGCAAAGCTGAGCCCCCGCTGGGTCTGGGGCAGCTGGGGTCTGCACGGCCCCACGGCCCCGGCAGCACGGCCCTGCCGTCGGTGCCCCCCATCACCCTGAGCCCCTCGTCCTCCGTGCCCGGCTGGATGTTAGTCCTGCTAATTAAAAAAAAAAAAAAGAGATGGAGAAAGAGCATTATAGCTGTTCCTGCCTAACCACAGCATCAGGGACCGGGCACTTCACACCTCCTCCGAGCACTTACAAGCTGCCACCCAGCTCTGCTCCCACGGTGCCGGGCATAGGAGCTCCCCACTACCCAACTCCTCTCGCCCCAAGACCCTGCAGCACTCACCCAGCACCTGCGCCCACCCGCTGGGTGCTACGGCCACTCGCCCACTGCTAGCTCCTGCCCTCTGCACCCCGCATCTCACAGGGACATTTTCTGGGGGTGCAGATGTGACCCCCCCCGGTGTGTTCCGAGCCATTTCTCAGGTGGCTCAGGCATCCCCGGGACAGCGCGCGGCGCTTCCCAGCGTGCCGGCGCTGGCCATAGGCAGCCGATCTTCAGCTGATGCGGTGTCTGTGCCGCAGCTGCGTGGGGGGGGTCAGGAGGAGCCGCGGGGCGAGGCGGGAACGCCGACCCTGCCAACCTTTTCCACCCCCTGACCTTTCCCGAGCCCCTCTCGGAAATGCCACGGAGCTCCTCGCCCGGCCCGATTAAATGTCAGGGAAGGTGCGTTGAATATTTCCAGCCACTGCGCCGGGTGCTTGCAGGTGGGTTTCTCCAGCGCCASGGGCATCTCCAATGGGTGCACGGGCTACGGTCCAGCCGGTCCCCATCCCTGTCCCTGACCCCGTCCTCATCCCCGTGCCACCCCGGCACAGGGCTGAGCCGGCCATGCCGCCGGGACGATCCGCGCTCGGCTGGCTGCGAGCGTTTAAGCAGAATTGAGTGTGTGTTCAGGCACTTTCAAACACAAGTAATCTTCATCTGGGAGACGGAAAGTGAAATATGTTATTGCCGGCCRCAGTAAATTACCCGTGCCAGCCCTCGCGTATAAAACATTGCAGTTGCCGGCCAGTACACTCACTCACCCGCACTGTGCTGCCTGCCGCCCCCCATAAATTATAAAATAAATGGCTGGTGGTCAGCCCCGACGTGGTGCTGGGCTTGCATGGCCACCCCGGCACCAGCACCCACCCCAGGGCCGGCTCCGGCACCGCGCAGGCAGGTCCCGCTGGGGCAGGCAGGGCCAGGCAGGACCCCGGTGTTGGGGGATGGATCCCCCCTGGAAAGCACCGGGTCCTGCCAGCAAGGCCAGCGGGAGCTGGGGACAGACCGGCAGCAGCACCGCCACCGACTCCCCCCACCCACAAACCCACAGTGTCGGCACCAAGCAGCGGCACAGCGTGCCGGCTGGTTCATCTCCTGCTCCCTGGGAACAGCCCCCCGGCAGGGTCCTGCGTCAGGGTGTCCTGGGCATCATGGCGATGGTGTGTGTGCGCCTGCTTCGTCAAGGCTAACGAGCTGCAGTGGCGGAGGCGGCGGAAGCACCCGAGGAAGGCAGGAGGACAGCACGCAGCTCCTGCTCATGTTTTTTTCCAGGAAAGGCCTTTGGAAAGCCAAACCCAAACCCATAAAATAAATAAAATAAAATAAATTCCTGCAACTTTAACAATCATTGTGTTGGATTTGGGAGATGTTATTCCTCGTGACAGACAAGGGCAATTATCTGCTATCCGCCAGCAGTTTTAGCCTAATTTCATTACTGCTGTGCAATTCTTCCCGAGCCGCTAGTCTATCACTGTCTCACAGAAAGGATTAGCCGGCACTTTCTTCATCTTCAAATGAATTTTAGCTGTCATGCCCTTGATGAATAGGAGAGGGAGGACTGCTAACCCACGCGAGCGAGCGTGGCAGCCCGGCTGCGCCACAAGCCCCCGCACCAGCACTGGCACCAGTGCTCGCTGAYGAGCATCACCCACGCCGGGCACGCCGGAGCCGCCGGGACCCGGTAGACGGGGATGCTGCCTGCTGCCACCGGCACGCCGTGGCGAGCAGGGCTTTCCTCCGCGCTCGCCTGCTGTGTGCAGGAGGCATCAGCCGTGGGCTGTTCTTCGGAGACCACACTTGGGAAGCGGGCAGGGCTCTAAGCTGGTGCCCAGGCGCAGCCCTTCTCCCGGCATCCAGGAGGGATTAAAATGACAGCATCTGTAATACAAGGAAATAATGAACACGCCATCTTTCTCCCTCTCCAGAAGATGCTTATCTGTCAGTCCGGGCCACTGAGGAATAGAGAAAAGCAATTTAAACTTCAGAGCTGAAACCACAGAGGATGCTGCGGGGAGAGCTGTCCAGGCAACGGCGTCCTGCGGGGATCCGCCGTGGCCCCAGAGCTGACGGGCGAATTGATGCTTCGCTCTCCTGGCCAAGCTGGAAAAAGGCATACGGAGCCCGGCTCGATGGCCCCATGCTTGTGTGGCGGAGGGACGCCTGCACTGGGGACACACCAGGGGCTCTCGTCCCCACCAGATCCCCCTCCCCAAATAATGGGGGAAACGGCTGAGCTCGTCAGCGTGGTGAGCCCGGATGCACCCTGGGATGCCCGGGGCAGGACGGCGGGAGCGGATCCCCAGTGCCACTCCAGGATGTGGGACATCACCTTGCGTAAATGAGAAGCTCCGGAGCCAACTGCCGGCACCGGGGGCTGGCGGCAGCCCGGGGGCTCTGTTATTTTTGTAAATATTAATTCCCAGCCGGCGCATCATCCCGGCAGAATATTTTAGTACCTTTAATGCAATTTCCTACTCTCTCTGAAATACCATTTTAATACAACCCAGCCGCACCGTATACCTGCTCCCTAATAAACCTCTGCGACTTTAATGAACTAAATAGCAAATTACTTTTTTATTCAAGAATGAAATTTCATCATATTCATAATTCATATTTTATTTCAGACATCTGCTGCTGATTACATTACATTTAACTAAAATTAGATGATGCTCAGAATGTAATTAAGCCCCTGCCAAATTCTCTGGCCCACCAATACCAGCCTCGCTCAGCGGGGGCCGCTTGGAACCTAATATGTAATTAGGAGCTATTTTCTAGCTGTTTTTAAAGTCTGAAAATTAGCTGCCTTTATTAATCACACAGACAAATATAAAGCAGAGCCAACGCTTGCTGAAATTTCTAAAAAGGATTTTTTTTTAATTATACACCACATAGCGCTGAGACTCATTTTGAATGTTGATTTGTTGTGCACTGACATTTTGACAACTAGTTCTCAATTTGTCTGTCGTAGTTAGGCAACAACAAAGCAGACGGTAATACTTAACTTTCAAAACCTTCAGTGTGCCGGGAGGGGAGAGGGAAGGGAGAGATGGGGGGGACGGGCTCCCCGCAGGCGCTCGCCTCGCCGGGGCGCAGGGGGGCACCCCGCATGCTTGGTGCCGAGCCCCAGCCAGACCCCAGGAAGGAGAGAGCCCTGAAATCCCCGGCACCGGGGCGGCAGAGGGCACGGGGAGCCCTTCTGCAGCAGCAGATGCAACATCTGCAAACTGCCCTTGACGTGGCACCGGGGGGGGGTCCTGGCTCACCCAGGAGCCCCTGGTCCTCCTGGGGGCACAGGGCAGCACCCAGCTGGGGCACCCCAGCCCCAGGGGAGACCCCCAGATGCCCCGAGCCCTTCAGGGTCCCTGTGCAGAGCCGAGCACACAACACACGGCGCTGAGCCCTCTGCAGGGGCATCCCCTGGCCCCACTGCCCCCCCGGCCCCAGGAGGGACCCTGGGAGCAGCAGGGAGCCCCGAGGGTCCCGAGCAGCCCCCCACCCCCCTCCGTGGCGGCGCGCTGACATTTCCTCTCTCTCACTGACCCTTTTTCTGTTCTCTCTGTTATCTCAAATAATGTCACTGCCTCTTCAGCATCTATTCACCGGAGCAGAAAGAAGCCACTGCTGACACAGATTTAAAAAAAAATAATACCATCTGTGCCTGGCAGGGGACGGGCAGCACCCAGCCGGCCCTGCCGGCAGCGAGCAGCATGGTCTTGGGTCAGGGTGAGACCCGCTGGGTGGGGGACAGGAGCCCCCGGGGTGGTGAGAGACACCCCGACACCCCAGCACTGCCCGCTCACTGCGGACACTGCGGCAGCGATGCTGCCCTGTGCACCGGCAGCATCCCCAGGCAGTGAAGGAAAAGGAAGATTTTGAAAGGTTGTTTGGTCTTTTTTTGTTGTTGTTTTTTGGGTTTTTTTTATACAAAGTGTTTTCCTTTTTGCTGGCAAGAAACACCAGTGTCCCCCAGCTATCGCTGGGTCCCGCAGCAGAGGAAAGCCCCCCCCCCCCGCCATCTCCCCCCGGTGCTGCTGGCCAGGCCGCCCGCAGCCCCACGGCCAGGGCAGCCGGCATGCTCCCCCCTGCCTCGATGCATCTTTTTTTTTTTTTTTTTTTTGCAAAAGGATGGAGTGCAGCTTCCCCTCCCCACTCCCACACTGGCTATTAGAGGCAAACCCAGGATCGTTAGTCTTTCTGCAAAGCTCATAATGTGAAAAATGAAGCTCAAGAAAAATTAGCCAAATTACCAGGCTAATCCTTCAGCAGCAATTGTTGCTCCGCTGCACATCCGTAAAACGAGACTGGAGAGAGCAGACGGGGCAGCGCAGACAGGAAAGCACTCGTGTGTTTGTGGTGTGGCTGGGGGAGAGAAGGGGATGAGTCCGTGGGGAAAACACGCTCACTGGGATTAATTTGTGCTTCAGTTTTGCTCCCAAAGCAGCAAACTGCAGGGAGAGACGGGGCTGTGCCTTGTTCCGCACCCACCGTGCCCCTGCAGGGTGTGAGAGTCCTGGGGGAGCAGCTGCTCCTGCTGCCYGCGGCGCAGGGATGGGGTCAAGGAATTACAGTAGGTGGTTTGCAAGTTGGTGCAACCAAAGAGGTGATTCCTGTGCAAAAGTTGGGGTCAGGTACGTGCCAAATGTTATCACTGTGCCTGTAGCGAGGCCCCTGCGAAGCCTCTGATGGAGCCGGGGAGGGAGAATACAGACAGGAACAGGCGCTCCCATGCTCGCAGATGGATGCAAAATCTGTGCTTACTTCTAACAAATTGGGACTGGCTCCAGCTGCTGACTTTGGCAGTTCTGGTCCCTGCAGCACAGGGAAGGCAGAGCCAGGCTCTGGCAAAGCCCCGGCGTCGGAGCAGGCAGCACCCTGCCCAGCGGCACTGCCRCTGCCCCCCTGCCTGCATTGCCCTGGGCCAGGGGCAGTGCAGAGCCAGGCCCTTCCCCAGCCCAGGGTCACCCTCTGCCCACCCACGCCAGGATGGGGCAGTTGCTGCCATAAACTCTCGCTCAGCCTGGGAACATCGCCCACCTCCACGCTGGCAGGGAGCAGAGGCTGGAGGAAACCTCCCGGAGGTGGCCGGAGCCTTCCCGGGAAGGGGAGCTTGCACCCGCCGAGTGTGCCACAATGCTGCACCCCACAATTCAGATCACTCACATGTCTCAGCTGCTGGGTTCAGCCACCGTCTTTCTCTGTGTCACTTCTGTGCCTCCATCACACCCACAAACAAACCAGAGGCCGGCAAGAGAAGGCTGAAAGTTTGCAGGCAAAAGCGTGCTGGGTTGCAGGATCCCACGGCGCGTGTTCTGGGTAGAGCCGAGGCCTCCCGCTACCGCCCTGCCACTGCCAGGAGATGAAAGCCGAAGCAGGGACGGCACACTCAACATGCTCTGCTGTTCAGTGAAGGACACGGGCAGCTCAGCAGGACAGTAACAGCAACAACTAAAACATCAGTGTGTTATCAACATTATTCTCATACTAAATCCAAAACACAGCACTATACCAACTACTAGGAAGAAAATTAACTCTATCCCAGCCGAAACCAGGACACACACTGACCTGAGTTGGTCAGTTGGTCTATTTAAATCACCAATTTTAATTATGATTTAAAGCAGCAAATCATAATTTTTATTCCGTTCTTTTCCTCTGTACTCCTCCAGCACTCCTACCGTGACTGCAAGGCCGTCTTCCAAGGGAAGCAGCTAATGAGGATCAACCCCAGATACGTTGTTTTGAAGCGAAGTTTCTACAGACACATTTAAGCAGTTATAGAGTCAACACGCTTCCAGATACTCACATTGATTACACTGTATTAGAAAATGGTGAATTATTTATTAGGCTTTCTGACTTGTGATTAGTGTAAAGCCGTTCTTGGATGCAAATTGGAATTGTAATTAGACATGTAGAAACCCAGCATCTGAAACCTGTTTTTATTGAAGCAGTGTAAGGTACTTTTCTTCCTTTTGTATCCAGCATAATTATCAAAGAACACTTTGCACATAAAAAAACCCATCAATTTATTCAAACCAGAGACAGTTTTACATCTGATCAGTGACTAAAGCTGGTCATCACAATGCCTGGATTTTAGAACTAGTACATCTCAACTTCTCATACCTGATTTTTTTATTCCTGCACTGGAAGAGGAAGGCAAGCTCCCCCACCTCTGCCAATTTATTACTCAGCTTTGAATGAAGCAATACTTGAACAGAGCTACACTTAAAAAAAAAAAAAAAAAACCCCAAACAAACAAAAACCCCCAAAAAACCCAGACAAACAGAACAATGATAAAATCTCTTTGGCAGGTACAGAAGAGACCACAGCCACTAAGAGTCAGCTTATTACTTCAAGATACTCTGGCTTCAGACACTTACCTGCCAATTCCCTTTAGTTCTGTGGTATAACTCATTAAAATTTCAAAAGTAAAAACTGCATTTACATTTGCTTAATAAGTTCAAATGCATTTAGGTTTTATAGTTTGCCAGTTGCAACTTATGGTCAGTTTTTGAGGAATTGTTTCCCCCCCCCATCCCTCTACTTAAAAACAATTACTTCCAACTAAACCAAATTTGTGTCTGCTCTATCACTGACCCCCCTCCACCCCCAGTCTCCCCGGCCCTGGCAGTGGCATGTTTTACACACCCAACAACAGGCAGCATCAAGGACGTGCTTATTTAAGACTGAAGCGTGAGAGATCCCAGAACAGCTATTGCAAGTAAAAATGTTAAGACTTTCCTTGCCTTTAGCCACCCTCCTTGCAGGTGGCAGTTGCTGTTTGAACCAGACCTTGAGCACGTGAACAGAAACGAGTCTGGTTACGGGACCCTGCTTATCAGCCCAGGCAGAGATAATGGGAAAGAGAGAAAACAGTGATATCATCATTAAAAATGTACTGTTTCTTTAATTTTAATTATCCAACTCTTAATTAGTAGCATGTAAGAGCTATATTTAAAGGTTTCCTCTCCACTGTGAATTGCAGTCCAGGAGAAATGGAGACCTGAGTGTCAAGTCCTGAGCTGCCAAGACGCTTTTCACCCAAAAAAGTCAAAGCGCTCTGCACATCCACCTTGCCAGCCTCACTGCCTGCCCTCGCAGGACGCCAGGGGAGAAGGGAAGATACACCACATGCATCTGAAGCAGCAGAACCAAGCAAAGTGTCATTATCCGCACTGGAATCCAGCCAAGACCCTCTCCTCCTGCCCCTTGGGATTAGCACAGCAGTTGAGTAAGTAAATTCAAAACAGGATTTTGAGAGCCTGGGTCAAACTCACACCTCACCCAAGTGCAAGCAGTTGCTCCCAGGTCCTCATCGTAGCCCCCACTCCCAGTGACACCAGGCCCAAAATTGGCTCCACACTCGCATCTAGAGACCCACAGCCACACAGAAGAGCAGGAGAGAAGTTTCCAGGCATCAGGGCACGCACAGCTACTGCTCCAAGGACATGGTGCCAAGAGCTCAGTCTTGCCAGAGGCAGAAGCTTAACTCTCGGAGAGCGCGTGCAGCACTTCGGCGTTTAAAGACGAGGAGGAGTGCAGGGTCACTCCGGGGGCCCCAATATTGGTCTCCCAGCATTCAAATCCACAGGCACATAAGTCTTGCTTGGCTGCTTCCACGGCCAGCGGGGAGGTGTCTGCCAAGAGGAAGGCAAGAGCAGCCAGTTAGTCAGCTAGGCCACTGCAGGGAGACTGAAACAGGCCATCACATGTTTAAACACATGCCCCCTGGAACAGGGCCGATGCCCTGAAGATCTGACACACATAAGTGAACGCACTGAATCGCCCCTGTATGAAACACTGCAAACCACGCTGCCAGGCGGCTCTGCTAGACACCATCCACGCTCGTGACGTGGCTTCACATCCCACCGCAGCCATATGAGGACTAGCATCGTATCCCTCTGCTTCTGAACCTGAACCCCCTGGCAAGGCCGCGTGGAACGGGGGAATGATGCTCAGGGCGAGCAGAGGGTTACTGACCTGGTCTCAGCAGGGTGATGCCACAGCCGCCCCCACCAGCCCCGGTCAGCTTGCTATGCAGGCCGTGGGATGCCGTCACCGAGCACAGCCTGTCCAGGGACGGATGGCCAACTCCGATCACGTTTAAGTGGTGTTGGTTTATATCAAAGAGTTCCTAAAAGCAACCGCAGACACATGAGAGGAGTACGCATGGTGACAGAGGCTCTTCACAGCTGTGGCTCCCTCCCCAGCAAGGTGCAGGGGAGCTGCCCTGCCTTCCCAGCCACCCTCCCATGCAGCCATCTCATTTCTGCAGGGAGTTCAGCCACCAGCACGTCTCAGGGCCTAGCAGCACCGGGCAGCAAGGTCAAGGCCAGGGTCTGAGCCCTGGGCTGCTCATCTGTCCCTGTCCCCTTCGTGACTTGTGCTGCTGCCACCCACCACAGTGACAGTGGTACGACAGCTTCTGGACCTCCTTGCTCAGGGAGGACAGAGAAAATCCTGATCACCTCAAGCTGCCAGCAGGCATTTATTTCAGGCACTAAATCAGAGCTCCCCAACACCTCCCGACTGCTTCACCTCTCCCCTGTCACACGAGTGTTGAGCAGGAGACTGTGCAAGCCCCCCTCGCTGGCCGTGGGAAGGGCACTAAGCCAGCATCTCTCATTCCTGGCTGTCACCCTGCCCTGCCATCCATCCAGCGTAACTAAATCTAGGGGACTTCTGACACAGCCAAGTCCAAAACGTCATTGCTGGAGAGGCGACGTGGAGTTACCTCCCCTTGTTTGCATTGTGCAGCACTTCTCCCTCCTCACGGGCAGGACCTGGGCTGCGAGCCAAGGGGCCTCTCACCAGCACCACGCTGGGAATCTGGCACCCAGCTCAAGTGGGGTCGAGAGGTTCCTCCCTTCAGGGGAGAGCAGTGCAAGCCACTCTCCAAGCAAGGCTGCCCTCCAAGCAGAGCTGCCCATCTCTGGTGAGCTGCAAGTGCATCTCTGCCACCCTGTCCCAGCCAGCCACAAACCTTGCTGCTCCTGGAGAAAGCTGCCACGGCAGCAAAGTCCAAATGGCCCAAATGATGGACAACAACACAGAGGTGGGAGTTACAGCTTCTCTCCTCGCAGTACTAGAGGTGAGGAATTAAGGAACAGAGGGAAGGGCTTGGCCCGCACTCAGAGCAAGCCTGGAGCAGGGCCAGGAACTGACACCAGGCCCCCAGGCACCGCAGTGCCCTCCCAGCTCATCAGCACCATCAGTGGAGGAAGCTTGTTCTTAACAATGCTGGTCTGACACCATGACTCGATCATCTCCCTGGCATGTGGCTGCTGTTCCCCTCGCTGTCCCAGAGGGTGTCACAAGCAGGGAGCCAGCTGAGACGGGACCAGTCCCAGAGAGGCTCCCTAACAGGAGCCCTGTGCTCCCTCCTCCAGCCGGTGCCACCAAGCGCTTCCCTGCCTGCAGCTCGCGGTGAGCCGGGAGGGATGCTGTGCACAGGGAGCGGCGGGAGTCATGCTGCAGTGTGGCAGCTGTCAATCACATCACCCTCCTTCAGCTCCACATGGGTCTCCTGCCAACACCACACAGGAAGGGACGATGCAGAAATAATCCCTCTCCCCCCCCTCCAGAGCATTTCTGTACTGCGTTTAAACAAATATGAGGAGATGAATTAGCCAGTTGCATGCAGAGCGCATATATCACAAGTTCTGTGATGGGTTGGACAGACGTCCATCTAGAGGCCTCTTTATATGCCTGAGCGAGGGCACAGCACTGTCTATGATGATCTAAGACACCTGTCATCTCCTGATCCAAAATCTGCCAGGAATCAGATGACAGCTTATGACACAGTAGACTAGTTCGATGGTTCAAATACAATGCTGCCCAGAACTGCACATTTCAGAAACAGCCAAATATATATATATGCTGCATATAATCAACTCTGCCTCTGTGGGCAATTCAAGCACAAGACAAAACAACAGATTCAAGACAGAAACCTGCTCACTGCAGTGCTGCTTCCCAGGCATTGTATACAAGGCTGCTTTGGCATCTTTCATGTGAGGATCTCAAAGCACACTTCAAATTAGCCCTCCTCTTCCCCGCCTCCCAGTACTTTCGACAGTCTGAGCAATAATGCGTTAAGGTGGAGAGGAGTTGTCTGAAGTTGCGCTGCAGACTCCAGATCTCCCCCAGCTGATGCCAGCTCAGTCCTCATTAGGGTCAGCCCACCCTGATGGGTACAGAAACCCACCACCCTCTTGGTGTGAAGGGAGCAGAGGGACTTTGCTATGAATCCCATGGGAGACCCTCCCATGCTTGCTGCAGCCCCAGCAGCAGCTCACCCACATGCAGTGAGGTGCAACACAGCCTGAAACAAAGAGGAGAAGGCTGTACCAACCATCTGCTAACAGAGCGGCCCTACACTGCTGCCACAGGTCAAGCTGGGACAGCAGCTCTCTGTCCCATCCCAGAGCCCCCTCCTGCACCTCCGGAGCACACTCATGGTTGTGGAGGGGACAACCTACCAGCAAGAGCAAGGACAAGCAGAGGTCCTCATGGGAGAGCTGAGGGGAGGGATCCAGATGCCAACAAGGAACTGCACCGCTGGTACCAAATGGTTCTTGACCATCCAAGTCACTTGGCACCCAGGACCAGGCCAGGTTTGCCTCAGCTGGGATGCTGCCACACATCCTTACCCCATGGTCGTATGAACCAGCATTACAGTGCTCTCAGCACTGCAGAAAACTTCTTCCACTTGGAAGCGTGTTTCCCCCCACCACAGCAGCCTCTCCTACTTTGAACAAAGCCAAGACAAACACAGATCTTTGTATGCACCTCATGCATCAATGTCAGGTCAGCTCTGGGCACAACTCTGTTATTCTCTGGAGCCAGGATGAGTGCAGAGCAATGGGAGCTGGCTCGTAACCAGTCCATCACAAACCAGTGGCTGCTGGGCTCTCTGCTCTTCACTCCAGCCTTGGCAATGACAAAGCAGTTGCTTCACAGGCAGTGACTGCCAGAACGAGCATGGCTGGCCCGCGGCGCAGGGAGGCAGCATCTCGTTCTTAGCAAAGGGAAACAAAACCTCCAGAGCTACAGGTCCACAAAGCGCCAGGCCCACTCCCTCCCTCCCTGTGCACCGCTGAGGAGAGACACCAGCAGCATTTTCTGTCCCTTGGCTCCAGGAAGGGCATTAAAAGCAGCACCCACAGACCACGGTTTCACTCGGAACTGAACATTTCCTGCTATCAAATTTTTTCTTAGACCTAATGTTCTTTAAATGACATTTTGATGTTCAACAGTAACAGTGTCTAAAAATACTAGCGAACAAGACCCTTACCTCCAGCACAGGGTAATACTCTGGTGATGGATTTGCAGGCATCGCTTCCAGAACACTTTGGCACTCCTGAGAAATTGCATCGATGGAGTCCAGCACCGGGTTCATTATAGCAGGGAACTGAGAAGCGGGGGAAGGCAAGATGTGAGAACACTGCTCGCTAGTCTTCTAATACCACCGTGATAAAACCGGCCCCAGCCTCTTGGAGCTGGACAATTCCTCACCCCACTTGGGGCTACTCATTCACAGAACTCCCCCCGGCAGAGCAGGGCAATGGTAAGTTGCTCCCACCTGCAGAAACTGAAGGAAGAGAGGGAAACAGGCCAGAGGAAGGAACTGGTGATTTCTGTGGCAAGCCCTGTTAGTGCTGGAGAGAGGGAGGAGGCGAGCTGAACGCTCACTCCCAGGGCAGCTGGGTGTTAGCTAGCAGCAGGCAGGAGTGCAGTGACCATAGGAGGGATCTCCCAAGAGATCCCCATGAGACCTGCAGTCCCACATGAGGAGATCAGAGCTCGTGAGGGTTATCCTCCCACCCCGCCCCAGCACACATCTCCATCCCCATGACCACGCATGTGCTGCACCTTCAGGATCTTCTCCTTGACACCAGCCACCAGGACCTTGGTGCTTCGAGGGACTTTTGTGTTGGTCAGCAAGATCCTCAGCGTTGGCACCCTGGAAGCAACAAGACACATCTCCTTGCCTCTCTCCTTCACAGTCCCCCAGCAGCTCCCAAGGCCCAGACAGCTAGTTTCTTCTGCCTCAAAAGGCCTATTTGAGCAAGACACCCAAGATAAGGAGTCCCATAGCTTTTAAAAAGTTAAGCAGGTGCTTAAGTGCTGGCTGGGGTCAGGCTTGTTCCTCTTAGATACAAGGAACAACTGTACTAGTGCTATAAATAGGACTGTAACATATTTACTGAAATCCATGTTTTTCAAGCAAAATTTTTCCTTTGAAATACTATCTGTGAGACTAGCCAGCAGTAGCCATTAACTGCTAATAGAGCAATTTCATGCACTGTGAAAGATTTTAATGGAGTCAGATTATACTTCATTGGCAGGAGGCAAAGGGAACATGCAGGACCTGGATTTGTCTCTGCAGCTTGGTTTTCACACAGTCCTACCACCAGGTAAGCAAAAAGTTCCCCCTCCCCACGATGTCATTTGCTGCCAGGAGGAAATCTGTTCCTGCTGCCCATAATGCCATGAAATTAATATTGATCCTTTGTGCTGTGTTCATCTAATGTCAGATAATGACCAAACATTTCATTGTTCTCATCCACCCCAAACCAAGACAACACTCAAGCTATCCACGCCCATGGCAAAATCTGGCTACAAAGCCCTTCCACCATGCTGTTAGCCATCTCCCATCAATCTCATACTCCACGAGATCCACCCAATGCCTCTCTGACATATTCCACCCACTGTATGTAAGTGTTATTTTTAAACTCGAATATTACCTTTTTAATGGTGTGATTTTTCCTGATTGGTATCTCAGGGCTCCACCTAAAGTAAAATATATGCATTGTCTCAGTACACCATGAGCTAAGAGAGAACACAGTGTCATAAGAGACAGAAGGTCTTTCATCTTTAGAACCTCACCCAGAGCATATGACAGTAATTGCAAGAAACACCAGCTAAATGAACCATGTTCTCAGACAGCATGAATCTGCCTAACCCTGCTGACTTAATGAGAGGGTCTGGCCAGACATAGTTAACCCAATGCCTTTCCATTTGCTCTCCTCTACTTTGGGATCACATTAAATATTTTTTAAGAGGCAAAGAGTTTGGCCAGCATTAAATCTTTACTGACAAAAAGAATCAAGCACTGATTCCCTGGGGCAGAGCCAAGCGCGCAGGTTTCAAACTGGACTGAACGTGTGCATTCATGTCAGCAGTCGTACTTCAGCATGGAATTTCATTGTCCAGAAGGAATGTCTCACTCGGTTCCTACTTTTACAGAGGCATTACGATTAGGTCTCATTAGAAAGATTATTAAAAGTCTCCAAGGACACTTCCAAAACACTTGGAAGTCTTTGCTAATTGAAACTAAATGACAGCTGTCCAACCACATTTTCTACTGCATTATTCTTGGGCCGGGATTAGGTTTCTTTGTTCACGCCAGAGTGTTTAAGTTTCAGTTATTTGCAGCAGGGTCTCTGCCCCACAGCACTTGCCTGGGGGACACAGATCTCTGGTGTTACTGCAGCCAGTCCCCAACAGCCCAGCTGGCTCCAATCCCAGCTTACAGATGGGGCAAACCAAGACAGGGAAGGATTCCCTCTACTTGGGTCAAACGGGGACCTGAATTTGGGAGTTTCTCATCCCTTTGCTGCACCTCAGTGCAGTGAGGCAACCTGTTGATCCAGTGTCCCTGCAGCAACCCCAACCAAGCCTTATCGTTTGGAGAAATGCAACTCGTGGCATCTGCTCACCACCTTYCCACAGCTGATGCACACTCTGCAGCAGAGAATGGAAACACGTCTGCTGCTCTGCCACGCCATCAGCCTCTCCTCAGCACCCATATTCAGTGCCGGAGAGCAGCAAACACAACGTACCCCAGGTACCAACAGCATTATCCACACCCGAGGGATTGCCATGAATCACCCGCTCCCCTTGGAAGGCCCAGCTGTTAATCAAAGTCAGCTCCTCTTCTGTCCACCTGAAAGGCAAGAAAATGACTCCAACACACAACCAAAACCAGCACATGCAGAGTGACAGAGAGAAGCACCAGAGGCCCAAAAGCAGTGGGAACCATACAAGGCACCCAGTTGCTGTGGGAAGCCCCAGCACTGCAAATTCCCCCTGTGCACTGCATTCTTTCAGCAGAGAGCGGGCATCGGGGTTTACAGCGCCTAACTGGCACTCGGCACGTTTCTGCATGGCAGCATGTAGAAGACATCCAGCTCCGTGAAGGGAACTGGCGCTGCTCCACGGACAGAGACAGCACGAAGGGCACAACTGCTACCCAGTGCTCCCGCTGCAGGCCAGCGGCGAGGGAGGGAGCAGATTCAGGGAGAAGATCCTAGCCCTGGCCTAGTGAAGATCAAATTTAACTGAATGCAAGTCCAGACCTATCCCCACCTCCCCGACACCGCGTGTTACCACACATCTTGGCCTGAGATCCTGCTCACCAACAGGCAGAACGGTGTATTTATAGACACAGAAGGCACGATGTGAGAAGAGAATAGTAAAAGTTGCATTTCACACATGCAACTTCAGCCTCTAACTGCCAGCTGCTCAGCTGCAGAAGCCTCACAAATTGGATCAAAAGGTGTAGTTAGAACTGATTTACTATCTCCAGCAAAGACTTTGATTTTTAGGGATTAACTCCTAACACTTCAAGCTGCACCGGGTGCTGGCACTTAGAGCACAGAAGGGAACCAAATGCAGGTCCAGAAGGTGTTATGCTAAAAACACAAAAACAGGTCTTTCTGTTGTCTTGAAAGCAGTCACATAAATTGGTAAGTGCTTTAGGAGTTTAAATGCTGGCCTAAAGAGTTTGGTGCTGGGTCAGACTCAGCAAGGATCAAGGCTCTTGACTGAACATACTAATTAATGAGCTGTAGCAACACAAAAAGCAAATGCAGAGCTGC
The DNA here is from genome assembly GCA_035582835.1 of Phoebastria nigripes. Classification (NCBI taxonomy): domain Eukaryota; kingdom Metazoa; phylum Chordata; class Aves; order Procellariiformes; family Diomedeidae; genus Phoebastria; species Phoebastria nigripes. The sequence continues at coordinate 605,901 of JAYKAV010000100.1, read as the reverse complement.
CAGTTACAAAGCCATTGCTGGCTGCAACTTCACCACAATTCCACCACGGTGATTTCTCCCCCAGCGCCTCTCAAAACCCCACTGCTCCGGGCCCGCGTCTGCAAGGCATGCACCCACGCAACCACCTTCAGAACTCACCAGTCTACTTCAAACCCACTCACTCACTCCTCACTGAGGGACTATCTCAAACACTGGCACCCCAAGGGAAGCTTGACACCCACAGGGAGCCAGCTAGCCCTCCCGCACCCTGCCGTAACACTCTTAGACTCACACAGCCACACAAATACCCATCTCTGACCTTCCCTTGGAACACAGCACTGCCTGTTCTGCCATCCAGACACACATCCCAAGCCATCGTTCAAATGGCCTAATGCACAGTGGTATCAGATATCCCAGCATCAGTGATGTTCTGCAGAGATCAGAGCTGGTGTTTGGTGCAGTGACAACGTGCATTCGACAGGTTTTTAGAATATGGGGCCCAGAACAGGTATTACATGATGGAGCAGAGGCACAAACACAGATTTTGGAAAAGCATCACACAGTCTTACATGAAATAACGAGAACAGTCACTGACCACTGCTAAGGCAAGGCAGAAATTCTGAAAGCCACCTGCTATCTGGAAGCTGCTTCCTTTAACTCCCCACTTCCACGGGCCTCAGCTGAATGTCTTTATCCATCTCCACACACCTTTCATTTCAGTTGCCAATATTTAATCTGTGAAGCATTCAGGAAAACAGCTCACACCACTGCTACTCAAAATAGAAGCACAGTTTGCTGTAAACCACTTGTTTTTAATCCTCTTTGAGAGGCTGCGATTCTTCTCTACACAGGAGTCATTATATCACGCTGTTCTTTTCTTGCAACGTTAAGCAAAAACCTTCTGAAGTCTGACACCCCCATCTCTCACTTACCCCTCTGCATGCCAGCTGGAAGAAAAAAATTACGCTGTATTCAAGCTGAAGCTAAGACGTGCGAGCACGGAATGAAGACATCCTCGCTGCCTGGTTTGGAACTGGCCTTTCATTTCTCATGTCRTGTGACTATTTGGGAGATTTGCCTGAGCACGGCGTACAAACTGCTCCGCTCTAGGAATGTGTTTCTGGGTCAGGCTGCAAACTCTGTTTCTGAAGCAGAACACAGTCACCCCCTCTTGCTGTCTCACTTTCAGTCCCACACAAAATCCACAGAAGCCAACCATAAAAGGTTGCACCTGGCACCGAACGAACAATAGAGGGTTCTGCCACTCCAGCTGCGATATGCATCTTTAAACAGAGCCTCCTCAGACACACAGCACTGCAGACCAGTTTTTCAAGACTGAACTCCAAGAGAAAGCAACCCAAGGGCAGAAGGAAAGAAACTCCCTTTCACCAGCCACTGATAAAGGGGAAACTCAGGCAGGAGATCAGAAGGAAATGTACCACATGCAGAAAAAAATTCATGTGAAAATGCAGAAAAACCAGAAAGGATCCTCAACTCCTTGAGGACTCAAAGCAAAACCTGGAAGATGCTCAGGGACAGAGAGGAAATAGAGGTTAAAAAAAAATTCACCACATTAAAGCGTGTGTTTTATTTGCTTGGCAAAATAAAGTGGTTGGTGGTTTTTTTGTTGTTTTTTTGGTTTTTTTTTTTTGTTTGGTTGGTTGGTTTTTTGTTTGTTTTTTTGTTTTTTTAAGTGTGTAAAAATCCAAGGTCAGAGCCCTGGGACAGGGCACATCTCTGCTGCTGGGAACAGTTGGGCTCAGGGTGCCACTGCTGCGGCCACAGCCATAGCCCAGGAGTTGGCCAGAGAGATCAAGAGAGGTGCCCGTGCCAGAATTTGTGCAGGTAAAAGGAAAGCCAGGGGCACAGAAAGCAGGGCTGCCCTGGGCCATGCATCCAAAGCAGGGAGGCTTCCCAGATGCGTTACCTGGCTGTGGACTCTCCCTCCTTCAGAGGGCACGAGATGGCTCCACACGCTGTCAGCAGGGCCGCCGCCAAGCAAACAGCATAGGCAGCACTTGAACCCAGCCCAGCTCCCGTGGGCAGCTCAGACCATACCAGTATGTCCACACTCGGAACATCTCTGCAACACAAACACACAGGATGTAACACAATGACCCTGAATTCCACCTTGAGACAACATTTCAAAGGCAAAAGATGCCAGCTAGGACTGATCACAGGAAAAGCTGGTTGAAAACTGGCAACATCAGCACATGCATACGCATCCGACACACACGGGCTTCACGAGCGCTCAGTTAGCACAGCTGAGTAGCCTTGCTAAGCCATTGTACTAGAACAAAGCCTTGCTGAATTGGATCTATGATTAGCACAGCTCATCAAGCTGCTAGCAGGGACACTTAGTAACTAAATACTTGAGTAGCACCAGAAAGATACCCTTCAAAGATTGTTGTAAACGTGATTTTAAACATCTTTCTAAATAAAGCCTAAATATCCCAAATCCATAACTGCACAGTTACATCCCACTGGAGCAACAAGCTGATGGGGAAGATGAAATACGCACATATCTGTGCCCACATGCCCCTTTTCTCCACTGAATGCATCCGGGTTGTGTTACAGACCCTAACATCAAACCCAGGAGCTTTTCACTGGCTGGTGAGTGACATGAACTATGAACTGATGGTTTCAGAGCAGGCTGATGACAGCCCCAGTGCTATCACCAAGCAACTCAGAGACTGCAAAGCAAAACACGATGCAGCTACACATCATAACTCTTTAACCTTTGATTCCTTTGCTATGAATATTGAAGTCAGGTTCTGACTTGGTTTAAAATAGCAAGCAGTGCTGCATCAGACATTGCCCTGAGCGCCTCCTCCAGTAACTTACACTGATATCATCAACAGCATTGGCCAGGTTCAGAAACTGTAACAGCCCTGAGCTGCGGTTACCCCAAGTTCTCATATTTTTAGGGAGATTCAGCCCACAAGAGGGACCAGCCTTAGCGCAGACAATGAATTCACAGCTCATTTCTGTAGCGGTTTTTCTAACCTAAGCCAGGATGAAATGAGCTGCCTGCTGGAGGGAGGGATGTCTGTCTCTGCTTCTGCTGACTGTGCAGGAAGGGTGGGATGAACTGCTCTGACTTAAGCACCTCAAAGCTAGATGCCTACATGAGAGCAGATGATTCCCAGCCCACCCGCTTGGGGCCCCGCACTCACCAAACAGCTCAGCTCTGAAGAGTGTCTCCTGAGGTGCTCAGAACCTAAATGAAGTGAGATTCCCTGTAATTTCTTATTTTGCCTCAAAGATTTGGTTTCTTCCCGTGACCTTGTAGAAGCAATTAATGGTGAACAACACYCAAGACAGCATGTTTATTTTGGGGCAGGAAGATAGCCTTACCCATACTTAGCTGAAATAGCCAGGCACATATACAGAAAGGCAAGAGTAGCAAGGCTGTCGGGAGTTGAGGCTCCGGCAGTGATTCCAGCAAACTCTTTCAGCGTATCCAGCTGTTCTACGCTGGGGGACTTAGATTCATCAAAGTCAGCTATGGAAGCAAGCAGGGGAGAATTTAAACACTTAGAAACCAGGGAATTATTAAACTTGAAAGCAGTATTTACAAGAACAACATCTCCTGTTATAGTAGGCAGAAACAGACTGAGCCAATTTCAGATTTCACGTACAAACTTTCTACCTGAGGATTCATGATAAAATAAAAGCAAAATCTGCACCAGCCACTCTGAAAACCCAGTGTTTCCACACCCCACACCTGCATTGTATTACAGCAACTGTCTCCTTGCCTACATTTCCCAGTGCGCCCATCCATCACTAGGTAGAGCTTGGCAAGTCACAAACTCTTTATTAAAGAACGTGGATATTCTGATGTGCTTCACACGAATCTGGACTCCAAATGGCCAGGAGCAGGTATCAGTGTAAGAGAACTTTTGGTCAGTGCTGAGAGAGGTTACCAACGCTCTGACTCGGCAGGCTTTGTTCTGCCTTCTGCTAAGGAAACGGTGCTCATGAGGATCACAGGAGTTAATGCCAGGTCCTCCGGAGGGAAATGGCACAACTACCAGTCAGGGGCTCCCCCCAGTACAAGATGCTGCAGAAATTCCAGTGAGGGCTGGCATGGAGCAGAGAGGCAGGAAAACAGGCCCCATATCCCTGCCTTCCCCAAGAGCTCTCAACTCAGACCAGCTTCAGAGAGACTCCTTTTTGGTCCCCCATCAGTAATAMACCTAGACATGTTCCCTGGCTGGCTCTGTATGTGTTACAACACTGCCTGAGCAGCAGCTGCACTAGAACAAGGCCCTGGGAACCTGAAACAGGAGGAGACAGCCACAGCAAGGGCCACTCGCAGATACCAGAGCATCAGGCAGGTGACAAGAGGCACACAGAGGGAGTGCGGGTGCCTGAGCTGGGGGTGTGCAGGGACACGTTAGGTAAACGCACACTGAGCGTGATCAGAAACAACAAGGCCCAGTCACACTCTGCAGGGGGAACAAATAACCCTGCGGGGTCCCAGCGCAGTCACCGGGCAGGAGGCACCGAGCAGGACCGAGAGCCCCACACGACGCACGGGCAGCGGTTTCCTCCTCCCAGCGCTTGCCTGCAAACCCCCTCCGCAGGGCCTGGAGGCGGGAGGTGTCCCAGCTCCTCACGACGCCGACGCCGGGCAGGCGGACGCACACCCTGCCCTCATCGCAGGGCCTCAGGCGGAGGAAGGTCCTCAGGTCCAGCGCCACGGCCAAGGCCACCTGCGGGCGAGGAGAAGCGGCGTGAGGTGAGGTGAGGTGAGGCGGGCCGGAGCCCCCGGCGGCGGCAGGCTCCTTACCTTGCCGTGCACCACGGCGTGCTCGCCGTGGAGGATCACCTTCCCCGGGGCGGACAGCACCAGGCTCCGCGCCCACATCTCCCGCAGCAGGACGCGGCCCCTCAGGACGCCCCCGTCGCCGCCACCTCAGCTGCCCAACTCCAAGCGCGCAGACTGACAGCGCCGCTCACCAATAGGAGCCGCACTCTGCCCCGCCCTCCTCGCTCTTAAACCAATAGCCGGGATTCTCGGGGAGGTGGGACTTCTGAAAGGCCAATCGGAAGGCGGTGGCGCGGAGTGGTGCGGCRCTGGGGTGAGAGCGTGCGTGGGCGAAGGAAGGGACGGTGGCCGCGGAGGGTCAGGGGGCGGTGGCGGCCGGCGGCTACGGCGGCCGGGAGGGATGCTGCGGCGAGCGGCGGCGRCGGCGGGCCGCGGCCTGCGGGGGCCGCTGGGGGCGGCGGGGCGGCGGCAGCGGAGCGGGGCGGGCAGGTGAGCGCGGGGATGGGGCCGGGGGCCGGGCGGGGTAGGGCCCGGCGCCCCCTCTCACGGCCTGTGCCTCCGCAGCCCCGAGGGCGGCCCCCGCAGCGACCGGGCCCCGAAGATTTACACGAGGACGGGAGACGCAGGTAGTGCCCGGGGGCGGCGGGGGAGGGGGGACGGGACACACCGAGGGAGCGTGGGGCAGAGCCCGGCTCGACCCCCGCGGCTCCGCTGGGCCGGGTCCGGCCTCTGAGCGCCTCCCCCGGGCCTTTCCCAAAGGCTTCTCCAGCACCTTCACCGGGGAGCGGAGGCCGAAGGGTGACCGGATCTTCGAAGCCCTGGGAGCCACGGACGAACTGAGCTCGGCCATCGGGTAACCCCCTGCCCCAGGACCCTCTCCCGCTGCCGGGCGGAGGGGCCGCGGAGGCCCAGCCGTGTCCTGCCGGGGTGGCCGTGCTCCCCGGGGAACTCGCCGCCAGCCCAGGGAGCTCTGGCCCTGGGCAGGCAGAACCCAGGCCCTCCACATGCACAAAGGGCTAACGAGGCCCAGCTCCCTTCTGTTGGGGGTCTTCTGGGCGTCCTCTGCCGTCAAGGACGGCTCTCCCAGCCCCGCCGCCCAGCAGGAGGGAAGGGGACGGACGTGCTGTGGACCAAACGTCTCTGGAGGGTTGCACTGACAAACAGCCAGGAGTGTCCAAATTCTGTGGTTTTCATATGGAAAAACACATATACACAATCGTGGTAATTTTTTCATTTCCAGCTAACTCTGCCTTTTTTTTTTTTTTTTTTTTTTTAAACTTAGGCTTGCTGGTGAATTTAGCAGTGAAAAGGGCCACGCATTTGTTGAACAACTTCACAAAGTGAGTATTAATGATAATCCTCACCCAGTGCAGTCACTTACATCTGTGCTGTTGAAACGTATTCTTACACTCTTTCATTTTAGACGCAGTGCTCCCACTGACACACAGGAATTTAATAAATTTAGTATTAAAATAAATAAATACTTAAGACTCTGACCCTTGATTACTCTCTAAGAAATAAATTTCTTTAACCAAGAAGGAAACTGGTAGATCAAGTGATTAGTTATGGGCAGACAAACATATCTCTAGATTTATTCAGACCTGTTACTGTACACGGTTATGGACACAAGTCTTGTCACATAGCCTCAGATTTGAAATYGGGGCAAAGTAACCACGTGGGCACGATGGTGGAAGGCAGGTCCCGCCGTGGCAGTCTGTGAGTTTTGCTGATTAGCTTTGCTGTGCACAAGAACGCAGAAGGAGCTAATCGGAGATTTTAAAAAGCTTTACCAGACTGCCTCTCAAGTATCCCGGGCTGTGAAGAGATGCCCCTCTTGGAAGTGGATGTGGCATCAAGCCAGTGCTGTCTGCAGCTGTTTGTCACTGCCTTTCTTCCAGAGGTTACTGGTTCGGTGTCCTACCAGCAAAGGGATTATGTGAGCACTCCCCAGTCTGCTTTCTGCAAAGTCAGCCAGGGTGGTTTAATGTGCCAGTGAAAACAAGTACATGCGCTAATCTGGCTTCTCATAAAGCAATTAGGGAGCACTTATCTGATCCCCCCTGCCAGCAGGCTGCGGGATGATGAACAACAAGGGTAGGATCTTCTTTAATCAGCACAACCAGCTGTCGCCTCCCAAAGCTTGCTGCAGTTGTACCGGAGCATCAAAGGCTGGTTAATGAAAACGCTTCTTATTTTTGTCCTGATTGCCACATCTAGGTCCAGTGTATGCTGCAGGATGTGGGCTCCAACATCGCCACGCCTCTCTCCTCAGCCAGGGAGGCTCACTTAAGTAAGCCCCACAGTACCTTTCCTGGGATAACAGTTCTTGAATCACAGCTGTCCTTCTAGACTGGTGCTGGGGAGGCTGTTCCGGTATGTGGTAGTTAGAGCTGCCCAAGGGCTGCTCTGCAGTGTGTGTCTGGTGCTGAATGAAGTCACACACGGTCCCACAAGCTGCTGCTGCTGCCTGTGCGTGACTCAAGCGGTGTAAGCTGGCCTGGGGCGCTGCCCCAACACTGACACCCTGCCACATCTGCTGAATGGGGAGCCAGCCCTGCTCTAGCAGGAGGATTTTTTTGGGATGCTTTCTTAGGACTTACTGATCCAAGAAATAATAAAGTAGAGCTCTATCTGTAGACTGAATCACTTCTGCATTTCTTTTAGTTGATTCTTTTTTTCCCTCTGTAGGGCGAACATCTTTTAGTGAGAAGCCAGTTCTGGAGCTGGAGCAGTGGATTGACAGTTACTCAGAGCAGCTTCCTCCGCTCAGAGCTTTCATCTTGCCAGTAGGTACTGCTTATGTCTCGTCACTGACTGGAGAAGGCTTGCTTTGTTAGGGTAAATCTGCTCTACTGCTTGCTGCGGGAACACAGGTTGTGAGGCCATTATATGCATGGACAAACACAAAAAGAAAAGCAGAGAGAAGGACCCAGCTGAGTTAAATTTCCACATCCTACTGCATTCAGATATCTCTTCCCAGTTGCCTGGCCATAACATAGGGTTCAGTTGCACGTGTGTGTGAGATGTGATAAGCTTTGCTGCAGTTACACAATAAGGTGGATGGCTATATCAGTTGTTAGCAGACTTTGATGCGCTGTTTCACTGTTGTTTCAGTCRGGAGGTAAAAGCAGTGCTGCTCTCCATTTTTCCCGAGCTGTCTGCCGCAGAGCTGAAAGGTGGTGAGTGTTGGCTGTAGTGTAACAGAATACAATTGTTAAGGGGTGATCAGAATGCTACAATGATAGCAAATCATTGCAGTCAGAGCGATCAACTGTAGCTGTATTGGACTCGGCTAGAGCTTGAGTCAAGGTTCATATGTTTGTATTAGTCAAATTCCAGGAGTCTCTCTTCCCTCCCCTGAACTGGGTCATCCAAGCTAAGAACTTCAGAAAGAACAGACAGGTTTATGTTGCGATGCATTGATGTGTTCAGCTCGCATCTGGTTTGCTAAATATATTTTGTAGGCTAGCACACATGGAAGCTGGGGCACTGGCAGGTGTGAGATCCGGGGAAGCTTTAAGATGTTACTGCCCACACCTACCTTGTCCCACTTCCCTACTGGAGATTAAAGCTCCCCTGGTAAGGTCCGTAGGAGAAAACTCGTCTGCTCATTATGTAAATCACTTCCATGTGAAGTCTCTTGTGTTAGCCTGAACCTGCTCATCAGCAGTTCTAAGTTGCTGGGGGTTCTTTACTGAAGCTGCTGATGTGCAGGAAGATATTTCTGTGGATGTGCTCTGCTGTGAGGATTGGTACTCTGACAAGATACACTGGAGCAGTGTGATCTTCGAAAAGCTAACATCACAGTCAGTGGTTTCTTGTCAAAAGAAAGCTAGAACGAGGGCTGTACACCAGTCAGGAGGCAAGGAACAGCTCTGTTCCCTCAACAAAAGAAGGGTCCCTGTTTACCTGCAGAAAAGGATAATGATCCTTCAGGGTGTTAATCACCTGCAAGCTGCTCCCACCCTTCAGTGATACCCCCTGATGAGTGACCTTTAGGAGGAGGTGTGCTGCAGTCCTCCAGAACAGTTACAAAAATTAGTTGCATTATGTGGCCACCACAGATTCTTCTTGGGGAAGTAACCAGTGTTCACACTGTGCTGTGGGGAGTTAGCATGGGGACTCCAGGTGAGGTTGGGGTGTGAAGGTCRGTGTTCCAGCAAATTGCAGTCATTTGTGCATTCAGAGCTAGAAAGTTAAATACAYTAAAAGTTTCCTTTTCTTGTTCTAGCGTGGTTCCTTTAGTACAAGAAGGGGAAGCAGATCCAAATGTGGCCAAATACTTAAACAGGTAAAAAAAAAAAAAAAAAACCCAAACCCTTACTCTGTACGACTGAAGCGTGCCTGGTGGTGTTCCCTTAGTCTTGGGATAAAACTGTGGATTTTACCTCTCGGGAAGCTTCCCTTCTAGCATARGATCTTTGATGTTTCAACAAGCAGCTTGTTAAAAAGTATTGTTGCAAGGCTGCAGACACTGCTGGGGTGCTGAGGGAGCAGTCACTTAACTTTCTTATTGAAGGCCGTTTTGGAAATCACTTCTCGCGTGGTCTCTCTTTGCCTTCCTTTACCTGCAGTTCTTGTGCTGTAATCAAACGTGCTTTGCTGTGTAGTTGTGCGTTGCTGGATACAAACACACCTGGTGTGAGAAGTGGTTTCACTGCTTTTCCCTTGCTTTCCAGACTAAGCGACTATCTCTTYGTTTTGGCACGTTACGCTGCAATGAAGGAAGGGAAGGAAGAGAAAATATATGTAAAGCCTGAACCATAACTGGGAGTTATRTATGTTTCCCTGATCATGGGAAGCTAAATCCAGCAGACTGCTTTCCCCTGTCAAGGAAGGGAAAGAGAACAAGCCTGGATTGGAAATGTGATCTGCCAAGAACTTCCAGCTTAAATAACTAGGACCTTGTTCGTAAATACTGTGAGGAACACAGCTGTTCTGTTCACTGGGCCTTGTCCAAATATCCCTTGTATAACACTGCGGTGGTGGCATCAGAGTTACTGTTTGCCCTGGGTTGGAGCTGAGGCAGGAGACTTCAAAGAACTACAGCTGATTTCTAGAGATGTCTTAAYTTCCCTGGGCAGTGGCAGGTGCTGTGGAAAGGCTTTGACAGGACTCCGAGGAATGAAGAAGAGAAAACAATCAGCTTCTCTTTGTAAGTCATAATGCTTGTACAGAACAGCAACTGTGCAGAGATTCAGGAACTCTGTCCACAAGCTTTGAAATAATAAATGTGATTTACTTGTACCAAAGGGCCCTTAACTGTCATACTTTAATACTGAGCCCAGCGTGCTTTTCTTTTTTAAGTTGCTTTCAATCCATCAGCCCTGGCTGAAGCTGAGCTGTGTAGATTTACAGGAATGCACTAAGAATTCTTTGGCTCTGGCTGCCTCTCTTTATGCATGTGAAGAATGTCTGCGTGCTGACAAGCCAGTCCATCCTCTGCTAGGGACGGGGCTCACACAGGATAGAAGGATTAAAGGAGGAAGGGCCAAATCCCACAGGTCGTGTGCGGGCAAGATGATTCTATGATTCTAAGCTCTGTTTAGATAGCTGGGGTTAACTCCATGTGCAGCTGCCCCTCYGAGCGCAGGCCCCTCTGAGTTTGGTCACAGCATCCCGCTCTGGCTGCAGGTACCAGCTGACRGAGTAGAGCCCTTGTGTAGTTTTAGTATCTATCATCTACTGGGGACCACGCAAGTCACTAAGTTTGCAGATGAAGGGGTTGTGATGAGTAGCAGGGGCCTGGCGCTGCCTCAGCTGACAGCTAGAGTTGGGGGAGAGAGGCTGACACCTGAAGGGGTTCGTATCTCGCACGCATTAACATCCACATTGGCCTCRGGAGCGTCACTGTCACGGAGCCCTCAGCAGAGCAGACTAGAGCATGTCCTAGAGCTTGGCTGCAAACGTCACRATGGCAGATCACAGTACTTCAACAGAGAAGACATCCTCTTCCAGCTTCCTGATGGACTGAAAACTCCCAAAAAACATACTCTATGTAAACAAGTGCATTACAGCCAGCTGAATGAGTTAACACCCTGCTACCCATGCTGCGTAGAGAATACAGACAGTTACAGTTTTACAGTTAAGTCCAAGCCACTTCCAGCTTGGAAATATAATTGGGAAGCATACACATCAGATGTGGTGGTTTAAGTCTTCCCCTCCTTGTAGGGAGGAGCATCACGGAAACCTGTGGGCGGTGAGGTGATGACACATCAAGGGTGCTTGCTGTGCACTAAGGGTGCCTCTTTCAGTGGTGGGAGCTTTTCAGTCAGTCATGCAGCTTCCTCTGTTCAATTATTTAAGTAGAAACAACCTTAAACTTGCTTCCCGAAAGAGTCTCTGGCTTTTGTGTTAACTTTTTAATCAGAGTGGGGTCAGAGTGAAGAATGCCCAGCGCTAATAGATAGCGCTGTCTCATTATTCACCCCCTTTTTTTTTTAAACAGATATTTCATGGCTATTGTTAATGCACATTTTTCACAGAGTAATTTTCCAAGCCTTAGCCTGTAACACATCCCAATGACAAATGCTCTTGATTTGGACTGTACCGTCAGCTGCAATGTCACATCAGACATTTTCTCAATGCCTGCTCCAGACAGGCCATCCAGTTTTATGATAGCTCTGTCTCAGTGATCACTATTGAACCTTAAGAATCTAGAGGCTTTTCAAGTTTAATTGAATAAAATTCTTTGCAATATAAATTCTTCATGAATGCTATATAAATCAGCTTTGGGATGGATTTATAGTATTTTCTTTTTTTCCAGCTGGGGGGAAGAAATCTCACTACTGTTTTGGGGCCAAAGCTAGTATTGTTTTGATTGCAAGGAGAAATAAATTTAGCTACTACACTTTAACATGATGTAGAGATTAAATTTATTAGGGTGCACTCAGCTTCCAGCTCCCCCGTCTCCCTTTCTACCCAAAGATATCTGTGCAATTGTTTCTGCAGGACTGAAGCAGAGGGAGGCTGGTGTCTGGGGTGACCCCATTGTTTCAGTTAAGCAGGCACAGTGGGCCAGGGCTTGAATTTAGGAGTGAGCACAGATCAGGCTGAGCGCAGTCCCAGCCCCGTGGGCTGCTGCAGCTCAGCAGAGCAGAGCTCCACGGGGGCCTCGCTTGGCCCTTTGAGGGTTTACAGCACGCAGTGTTTGTCCTCTGCTTCACCACCCCGTTGTATAGTACTCGGCTGTATAAAAGGGACCTTTCTGTCCTGAATGCTGTCCCCAAGGTACCCAGGGGAGCTGCTGGCCATTAAGCTGCAGCAAGGCTCGGGTCCTCAGGCCCCGGTGCACCCTCCGCACTGGGCTGGGAGCAGAGGCCAGTGGTGGGGAATACTGGGGCTGAAGCAGGGACCTTGTGCACCGAGTTCAGCGGAGAAGTTCTAACGTGGCTGAGCTGGTGTCTGCTAACGATCACGGAGCAGCGTGCAGTAATGCACGAGAGCCTGGCAAGACAGCAGGCAGGAGAGCGGGTAGGAGTGAAGAGTCACTAAAATGAAATACAGGCTTTAAAACAAATAAAGCTCCGTTGCTCTGGGTTAGCATTTGTTTTTCCAAGTCCTTTGTCCCCACCCAGCAAATCCAGCCGTACAGCATAGGGATTCCAGTGCCTGCACCTCATTAATATAATGGGAGGAAGGCAGATGCTTTGTCCATACTGACCGTATGCAGAGCCCAGATACATTCCTGCCTAGCAGGGTTCTTTATTTATGATTACGTTGGAGCTGCCAGCACAGACATATGTTGCTAAGGGTCGTTTATTCTTGTTTGTAAAATGTATGGCTGCTCCTAGCTTACACACTGTCAAAACTAGAAGAACTGGCCCCAAAATCTCTTGCTGCATGATTGGATCAGACGCCTGTACATCTGTTAACGCTGTAGGAGCTGTAAAATGAAATAAGTTTCACTATAACTCAAGCACCTCTATTACCACCACAATGTGTAAGCAGCAGAGCCGGCTGCTGCTCTTGCAGAAAYGACACAAACATACATTTTGCCAAGTCATATGTAAATTTATACAAGGCAGCGTTTCCTCTGCTAATGTACAGAAGGAAGGACTAGTACCTGCGTGCCCCCACCTCGACAGGATGCGCTGGCCCCCCCAGCCCGGGGCTTGCCATGGTGCTGTGGCTGAAGGGCACATCTTGGGGTGCATGGCCCTGGCAATGGGGAGCCAGCAGCAGTCCTGCACTCCTCCTCTCAAGCTGGAGGACCAGAAGGGACCACATCTGCCATCAGATCAAGTCCTCTGCAGTCGCAGGCSCCTGATATACCCATTTTGCCTGGAAGGGGGTCAAAGAAAAACCCTCCCCACCTAAACAGCTCACGCTACAGCAAGGTAAGACCTGGCTAGAAAAGGGCAGGCGTGCAGTTAGGGTGCCCCAGGGTAAGAGCCACCGTCCCTACATCAGATGGAAGCAGATTCAGCCCATTTGTGTGGAGGAAAGGGCTGTCTTGGTCCCTCAGCTCTACCTCTGCCGCAACCTGGCAGAAAGTGCCCACCTCTGTGCCCCGTCGCCGTAGCGGGGGGCATCCATGCTCCGCAGGGCATGTGCAGATAGGCAGAGTGCCCTAGCTAGTGCTCCAACCACCCCAGGGTGAAGGTGAAGCTGCAGAGGGTCAGTATTGAAGAACTTGACCTTAGAAACAGCCACAAAAGCGCATTTCTGAACAGCCAGTGTAAGTACCGCTCACCCAGGAGGTGGTGGGTGGCAGTGCCAAGCCAGTGCCATGTAGGTCTGACCACTCCTTCACCCATGCAGGTCACTAATGTGCTGCAGGAGCTGCTCCTGCATGTCTCAGTAAACATCAGCAAAGACAAAAATAAGCTGCAGGAATACCTTATCTTGTTCTGCTCAGGGATGTGGAGACCAGAGCTTGGCATACCCTCCTCCCTCTCCGTCCGAACCTGCAACCAGCCCCAGCATGGAGCGCGGGCCAAGAGGTTGTGCAAAACAGTGGTATCGAGTGGAGAGAGTACCAGTCTGTGGCATGGGTCAGGGGCTTGGGACAGTCTGTAGGAACAGAAGAGGAGCAGTGAGAAGAGCTGTCTGCTCCCAAAACACGCCTGTGCCTGCACTGCAGCAGCGGCGGCGTGCCCCTGGCCAGGGCCTGCCCGCACGGCAGCCGCCGCAGTTGGGACACCCCAGCACCGCTCCCTGCCGGCACCACCGCTGAGGGAGCACCAGCCTCCGGCGATCCCTCCCAGCTCCGCACCCAGCAGCACCCAGCATGTGCATGGTCCCAGTGCCTCAGTCACRGTCAGACTTCACCGTCGGTCAGCCCCGAGGCGCAGTGTCGCACGCAGAGCCAGCCCCAGCAAGACTGTGCCACTCTGGCCCGCCACGCAGCGACGGCGAGGCAGGCATTTTGCAGGCCTGGCTGTTTGCTGCCAGCTTTCTGCCTTGGCAGCATCTGCTGTGGGGTTTCTTTTTGCTGTTTCTGACGGCGCCATATGCCTCCGTGTCAAAACAATGGCGCTTGCACACTGACTGGGAGCCCTCTCCCTCGCTCCCACCGAGCTCCCTCTCCCCAGCGAAGCCCGAGCGCCCACGGGGCTGGCCCCGAGCACTGCGCTCCCGGGGCGAGCGTGCACAATCGGCACGGCCAGATCGGGCAGGGAGGGCTGCAGCATGGCTCCGAAGCTGGGGGAGCCGGTCAGCGAAGGGCTACGCTGCCAGGCACCAAACCCGAACTCAGGGGGGAAGCTGGAGCAACAGCAGCAGGCACAGCTCCTCATTCCTACAAGGACGCTCCCAGAGCCAGGTGAGGGGAGAAACACAATGCCTGTATTATTATAATATTATTATTAACAACAAACCCCATGTCGACTCCGGTACCTGGTCCTTAGGGCAACTTCTAAAATACAAAGCGCAGCCTTGCGCCACAAACCCACGTCTCCCTACGCCTCTTCTCCCTCCCCAAACCGAGAGGTGTCAGATTCCTTGGTGCGAAGATCCAGAGTTGGTCCCGCTGGCCATCCAAACCCAGCCCTGGCTCTTGCAGCAGAGCCTCTGAAGGCAGACAGCTTTGCCACCAACCTCCAGCTTCTGCCCACAGCAGAGCTCCGGGAAAAGAGCACTCACTCGATGGAGCACCTGCACTGAGCGCAGGGGGACACGCGCTGCCTCGCTCTCCCGTGCTGGGGGATCTTGCCTGGCTTTCCAGTCCAGTTTCCTTTCCACCAGTGGCCCTAGCCACCGTTCCCAGCTGACCAGAGTCGTGCACAGAGCACTGCTAACCCCAGCCCCTGCATCCAAGGAGCACCTATACTCTGATGAAGGTACCAACAACGGAAGTCACAGCACCCTGCAGGACCAAGGAGCACTTCTCCAAGCATATTTCAAGACACAAGAACAAATCCTGCTTCAAACAACCCTGCCAGGTCCCTTCGGGCTCAGAGGCACTCATATCACAATCAGTAGCACCCCATGGAGTCCGTTTCTCGGGGACACCTGAGCACACACACCAGGAACCAGCCTGACAAAAGGGATTTCCAAGGCACCAGCAGCCTCCATCCCCTGCCTCACAGCCTCCTGGCAGAGGTACCAGTACCCCAAAGCTCTGCTCTCCCCTCTGCCGTGTTCTCTGAGCAGGAGCATTACACCCAAGGAAAGGAAGAGGAGACATCCAATCATCTTACTCATACCAGGTTTATTTTTCTCTTCCCTGCATTTCTGATACAAGGGACGTAACCAAGGTCTTCACAGCAACGAGTCTTCTATAGAAAAAATAGTCATTAATCTCCCATGGCAAAACCATCCCTGCCCTACAAAGAACACCCGTGCAGAATACAGCAGTGCAGGCAGGGACCGATACACATTCGCAGCCTTCCGCTCAGGTAAAAATGTATTAAAGCCTCCCAGTCATACAGAAATCAGCTACTCAAGAGAAATATTATTGTTGCACACACAGCCACCAGGGCGTTTACGAGAGAATCACGTTTTATAGGCTAGCTACAAAATTGGATGTAGTGTCTCATAGTGCAATATTTCCAGGTTTGGAGGGACCTAGCTAAGTCTGCATTAAGATCTTTTCTAGGACTTGTACTCCTGAGGAATGAAGGAAAAAAGGGGAGCAAAGATTTTATTTCACTGCGTTCAACAGCTCACTTCATTGAACAATCATTGTGCTCTATTTAGACACTGCATTTCCCTAGAAGACAAAAAGACATCTTGTGTGGTATTTTAAACTATGATTGGTACAAGTCAGTGCCTAAACCTCTCAACTACACAGTCAACAACTTGTTAATGCTGAAATGCTCTATGTAAAAAAAAAAAAA